>JAKWBJ010000097.1:0-468875 GCA_023159175.1 Wohlfahrtia magnifica | reverse complement strand
CATTAGCACACTGTGTAGAAGAAGTTGTCTTTGACCGTTCAACTATTCATCGTTTGCGCCAAAAAAAAAACCGTATAAAAGGATCTACAGAAATTTCAGCTGGCTTAACGGATAATGTAATTTTTTTTTTAATTATTTTTAACTAAAGGTAGTACTAAATTCTGTTACAATCCTGTATTGTTTATAGGTTAGTAAAATTGATTCGGTGGTAACTCATTTTTATGGAAAGTTCGTGAAAGATTTAATCGGATCCACAAATGTTAAACGGATTGCAAATTTGGTGAGTTACAACGGCATATCGAAGTTTTTTTGAGCACCGAAAGTAGCATCTTCAACCGGCAAAAATATTGCGGATGCAGCTTATGAAAGATTATTTAAATAGAATATTGTTGACCAAGTAAATGGTTTGTCATATGATAGAACGTCTACAAATACTTGTATCAACACAGGCACCGCTGTCCCCTTGGATAAAAATAGAACGTAGTCTAATCAATATACCTTGTCGCCATTATGTGTTTTCGAAACAAAGTTATATTCTACATCTGCTCCAGAAGTTTCAATATTTGAAAGATTTGCCAAATCAAGGCTAAGTTTTAACAAAGCATTATTTAGAAGTGTCAATGAGGATGCAAATATTTAATTACAAATAAGTCCAGCTGAACTTAAAAATTGTATAAAGTTTTGTTATGAACAACTGACTAAATATCAAAATCGAGAAGACTATATATAATTACTTCAGTTGATCTTAATCTTTCTTGGTGCAGAGCGTTATAATTTTCGAACGCCTGGTCCAACTAGCCACGATGCACGATGGATGTCAAAAGCAATATATTCTTTAAAATTATTTCTGTTCCGCGACAAACTCTTACTTACGAAAAATGAATTAAATGGATTACGCGACATTTACATTTTTCTAGTGAAACTTTACATTAGCGTCTGTTTCAGATGTACCAATGCTATAGACGCACCGCTTCAAAATTTGAATTTTATTCAAGATGCTATAAAAAATTCGGAAACTAACCCAAAAATCTCAGCAGTAGCTCTTAATAAAGTTAGCAATCGTTTATGGTATATTACTGAAGAAACGGTAGCTCTATCCTTTTTTGATTCAAATATAAGTTTTGAAGCAAAACGTAAAATGGTTGGAAAACTTAAATTAAAAGAACCAACTGTAAAATTAAAAAATGGCGATTTAGTTTCAGAAAAAACTATGTATTTCTTCTATCGGTTTTGTTTATCTATAGGATTTCTAGAGGTTAAGCCTTTAACTTGGAAAACATCATTTGAACTTGAGGAAGGTTAGACATTCCATAAGGACTTATTTGTTGTTAATGATACTGCTGAGAGAGGCGTTGAATTTATTCAAGACTAGCCGAATTTTAACAAATAATGAGGCGGAAAAGCAATTGTTGGTTCAGGTTGTTGAGGCTTATCAACAGAAATATCCTTCGTATATGAAATCTGATCTAATATTAAATCCATGATTTTAAAAAATAAAGATCCAAAAAAAATTCTCTTTTCCAATTTTATTGTTGTTATGTTAACTCAAATCAATAAAAAATAATATTATAAAGAAAAACAAATTCATTTTAATCAATTAATTTGTATAGAAGTATATTAAAGTCGTTTCGGGGTCCACTAAACGTTATAGAATTTGCTTCAAATTTTACTCATTTACTTTTTTAATATAAAGGAAATAAAAATCTGTCCAGGGAACTGACATCAAAACAGTTTTAACTTTGGTCATATAAATAAGAACACCTGTATTTAATAGCTAAATCTTTTCGCACCAATTATCTTTTTTCACCTCTCAACTCATACTTTCTCGTAGTACGTATGTATGTATGTAAGTGCAATTGATATTTTTTTAATTTTAAAATATTCCTTTTTTTACAAGAATGTTTTATATATATTTAAACAGTTCCGATGCCAATTCGCGCAGCTGATCATCATTCTCCATACATAAAAAATTGATATTAATTTACAGGAAATGAGAAAAGGTTATCGTTGCCCAAGCGTGCAAGTTAATTTTAACTCCTTTTTTTTAAATAAAAAAATATAATTTTTTATATATATTTTATTGTCTTTTTTATTTTAATATATTTTTACAAGTGATCTATATCAATCCTAAGACACTATTGCCACCCAACAGCAGAAAACATAATTATAAACACAATGATCGCGTTGTCTACTAAATATTGAAAAAACGCAATCACTTTGACAATTAAAACAAAAGGGTTTAATGTTACAACAAATAATTTCTTGCAGACACTGCGTCAGCAAATATACCTTGCGCGTGAAGCACAGCTTGTGGGAACGAAAACCAAATATATTTTTAAGGGACAATATATCATTCTTTAAATCCACCCTTGGTAAAATCAATCATTCCAATCGTTCCGGAAAGTCATTAACGCTCCGAAATTCTCGTCTTGAGGTAACAGGAAGAGGTTCCTCCAGCTCCAAAACTCGTGCTTATTGCTGTCACATTGATACTAGCCGTAGACCTTTTCCTTTTCAATAGGTAAATTGTGAAAATAAAGCTAAAAATTAAAATTGTGGACAGGACTAAATTAACCAAAACATCACGTTCACTTTTGGTGACATTAAGTCAATCTCATTGACATTACTTGCTTGAAGCTTTTTTAACATTTCAAGCAAAAAGACCTCTTGGGTTGGGGTATTTGTATTAGGAAGCTGTAGAACAGCTGGAAGTGGATTCAGTGTTATCGAGATAGTATCATTATGAAATTTAATTAAATATGTGTCTAATAATTTATATGACTTATTTCCTCATATTTCAAGAAATCCTTCAAACTGGTTTAAAAATATCATACCGTGATACAGTTCTTGCACTGAAGGTATATGTTGGTTATTGATTACTACGCAATCATAATTTTTGCTGTTAAAAAGTGGCGGTATACAATTTGTCTCACTTATATCTAATAAATTATTCTCATTACAAATAGATAATTCATTAACTTGATCACAATTTTCCTTGATTTCATAAAACTTATTTTTACATCTTACAATTTCTTCGGAATTAATCTTAACTATGGTTTGGTATTTTTTCACAGGTTTAATAAGTATGTTTTCTCAAATATCATTATCAATTGCCGGTAAATTTATAATATGTAAAATCGTTGATTCGTCCGTTGCTATTCTAATTCCAGCAAACCCCAAGGCCTTTTCGATCCAAAAAACTTCTTCCCTCAAAAACCTTCTTTTCCGACAGCATAAACGAGTTTATTACTGCTGCTCTTGCCCATTGCAAGGCATATTCAATGTTTACCGAGTCGTCCTTAATGATCATCAACTTGTTCACAAGAGTATCTTCTATAGTTTCCTGTATTTCTTCAAATGTCTGTACTGTCGTTAAAACCTGATTAGTAGTATTAGTCAATATATTAACTCTGTCGATAAGGCCCTTATTAATAATCCTCTGTCGTTCGTTGTTGCCAAGAAGCCCGTACATCTTGCTTATTAATATTTCATGGTCTGGTGTACCTGCTATTCATTTCCATATAGTTCACATTTCATCAAATTTAGTACGTGAATGAGTTTAAAATTTCCGTTTTGTAATCTCGTTTGTCCCAAGTACATCTATTTGATTTTTTTTATTTAAAAAGCTTCCTGTTCAGGTTTTCCAGCCATAAAAATAAAATACGTAACATACTGTTAGTTCTCATTATTCAAATATTGTTTACCCAGAACCATAAAAAACTTTTGCCAAAGTCCAGAAAATGCAAGTCTGCTACCTGATAATAAAGTGCATAATGCAGCACGAAAAAGACATCAATTTTTTTTATGTGGGATTTTCGCGACCATCTAAATTTCCATGTTATTAGGATAAAAGACAAAATTAACCTTTTTCTTGTTAATGCTTGGGTAAAATCCGCAAAATACAACTGTTATGAATGCATTACACATTTTTTTTACGTATGTACATACGCATGTACCAGAGTAGAGCAATATCTTGAGATAGAAAATAGGCTGAAACACACATAACTACGTACATATGCACGTACATACGTATGCATGTTGCAACTTGTTCTCTTTTTTGCGATATTGCTCTGCATTAGCAATCTCTGAAAGATAACAAGAATAACTTACTCTCTTGTGGGAAATATAACAATTCGCAATCTGATTTTTGTGCTGGAAACTAACTGCAGGGCAGTGAAACATATTTATAAATATATAAGTTTTAGCTTTGGAGAACTGCTGTAAGAAAATATTGTTACGAAAATAAAAAATGCCTAAAAAGAAGATTCACCACATCAGTGTCTTTAGAGCTGCATCGTGTGAGGTTAGGGTATTGGCTCGGTCAAGGCTGTCTACGTGTACTTATTTATGTGTTTGGTAGCATTGCCAATTCGACCATCTTTGGGTAACACGGTCTTACATTTTCAAAATTAACGGACGTATAGAAGATTCGAGAGGGTTTAAGACTCTCTCAGAACTTTCTAAACTGTAGGCATTTACGAATATAAGAGTCGCTGTTTTGCCTACGTCAACCAGAGACTGTATCGTACATTCATTGCGAACGGTTGTGTTACGGAGGTTTTTTGCTGTGCGCGTATTTTTCAATACGAACAAAGTTGTTGAACAAAGTGTGTGGGTTTTACCTGTGCTACCTGAAACGGAAAACACATAGGGGTTGTTTATTGTGTATTGCTGTGATTGAAGAGCTGACGTGTACATAAACACGTGGAAATTTATTTCACAAGGAGAGTAAGCGGTGACGTGTTCGTATTCTACTGATAAGAATACAACGCGGATATAATGGCCGACAGGGATGCGTCCTGCCCTAAAAAGAGGGCGCGGGTGGTAACTGCGGAGGAGCTACTCCGTACGTTAGAATTGAAAGAGAAGGAGGTGAATTCCCTGAGACACGAGAACGATCGTCTGAGGAAGGCCATGGAACAGATGATGGCGAGATTCAATAGGAAATTTGGCGATGAGAGTGGTGAAGAGGAACCCACTGACAAGGAGAGTGAGGAGATGGTCACCGAGGAGGTGAATATGCCTTGTGGAGACGTGCCTGACAAAGGGACTGCTGTGGGCAGTGTACACGAGAAGAGTGGAGGCTCTATGCCTTCGAAGGAGGCCGTGAAAACCAAGGCTGTAGACGATGGTGAAGCGGGTCAGAGCCTAAAGAAGGCAAGTAAGCGCGTGAAGGTCCCGGTGCTTACAACATATAATATCAACATAAAGTTGCTGACTAGTGACCTCAACAAACTTTTGGGGCACAAGGAGTACAACTTGAAGATTTTGGGCGCAAATGTGACCAATATAGAGGTCTGCACCTTGGCAGACTACGAGAAGGTGAAGGCGATGCTGAAGAAGAGTGGTGTATCATTCTACACTTATACACCGAAGGACCAGATGCCTTACTCAGTGATGCTGAAGGGCCTATCGGGCACCTTTGAGGCAGATGAAGTCGCCGAGTACCTAAATGGTCTGGGCATTAGAATGCAGATTTTGAGTCTCCGGAAGCTGAAGGGGAACAAGTGGATCCTTAGTCTGAGCAAAGACTCGGACCTGAAGGCGTTCCAAGGCATCAGATACATTCTGCACTGTAGAGTGTATATTGAGAAACCGAAAAGGAAGGGGCTGACGCAGTGCTACAACTGTCAGCGATATGGGCATGTGTCGACCAACTGTAACATGCCATATAGGTGTGTTAAATGCGGAGGTTCCCACGGACCGGGGAAATGCAGGGTCCCACCCAAGGGAGAGAATAGCGCGGAGAAGGTAGTGACTGATCCTACTACAGGCCAGGCTGTGAGAAGGATTGGACTGCCGGTAAGGTGCGCCAACTGCAACGTTGAAGGACACGCAGCAAGCTCTGCTGAGTGCCCGAGACGCCAAGAACTTCTGAGGAAAGCTGCTGAGAGGAAGGCAGCTGCCAAAAACAGCAGCGTTAAGGCTGCGGGAAACTCTGCTCGTACGGGTGTATCGTACGCTGCTGTGGCTGGTGGTGTTGGAGTACCCCAGAGGCCCCTTCAGGCTCCGTCTAGCGGCCTTACACTTGAAGTGGCGAGAGGAAATTTTAACCTCATCGATGGAGATTGCAGAAGGTTTTTTGGAGGTGGTTTATTGCACTGCTTGAGCAAGATAGGAGGTTTTGCTCTTGAATACGGCAGACTTAGGACTGATGAGGATAAATCCCAGGCACTCCTGGGAATGCTGTTGAGTCTTCAGAATGATTCGCACAATTAAGTGTATCTTTGTGAATGTCAACTCGATAGTGTCCAGGCATAAGAGACACTATTTAAACTTGTTCCTGGAGGAACATGGACCGGATGTTCTGATGGTGGCTGAACATAAACTGTCTTCGAGGCATATTTTTGAGATGAGAGGATACACGACCTTTAGGCAGAATCGTGTCAATGGACGGGGTGGCGGTACTGCTGTACTTGTTCGCGAGAGTCTGCACGTTGAGAGGGTTCCGTTGGAAATGGGAAATGTGGAGTGCACGGCGGTGGGGATTCGTCGTTCTGGTGGGATGGCATTGACTATTGTGTCAATGTATCTGCGACCCAGGGACACTCTTTGCCCAGCGGATTTGGATCCCCTGGTTGGATTGTCAGCGGCGGGATCGCTCCTGGTTGGAGGGGATCTGAACGCGAAGCACGAGTACTGGGGTGGAAGTATCTGCAACCGCAGTGGCGACTGCCTAAGAGAATTCCTGAGGATGTGTCCTGAGCTGGAGATACGTCGCACGGAGGGCCCGACATGTTTCCATGCGGGAAACCCATCGTTTATCGACGTGGTCATGACATCATCTGATATTGTACCGGTGCCGGAAGGTGCTGATGGGCTTAAGACTCTGCACTACGAGTCTGACCACAGGGCTGTGGAGTTGATCTTGCGGATGGATGGGCTTTGCGGTAGAGAGCAGCGATATCTCTTTGACTTTGATAGGATGAATACGAGGGCTTTCAACTCGGTACTATATCGTGATTTGCCTGACCTTATGCTTCCGTCGGATCGGAATGTGACCTCACGCAAAATTGATGACTGCATCGAGTCTATGACTGGCGTCATTAGAACTGCGATGGAGGAATCGGTTCCAAGACTACCAGTACGTCATGCCGGCGTGCTAAGACTCCCCGACAACATCCTCGGCTTCATATCGGAGAAGAGGAGGCTTCGGAGGATACTGAGGAGGACGGGAGATATCTCGAGAATTCCCATATTGAGGGCTGAGATAAGAAACCTGGATAGGATAATCCAGGGGGCAATTGCTGTGTTTGAGCAGAATTATTGGACGGATTATCTATGGAGTATTAAGGTGGGCAACAGGACTTTTCGGAAAGTGAAGGGTGCAGCAGGTGTGCGGCGAAGGTTGGCGGTTGCTGATATAATGAGGGATGATGGAGTACTCATCACGGATGACGGTGGCAAGGCGAATCTTTTGGCTGAACGTTTCTGCGGTGTGCAGAGAGCTGCTGTGAATCTCCAGTCCTCCACTATTGTGGGGATGGTCTTGGAGGAGGTATCGGGGCTGAGGAATCAGGCTCCGGTCATTGAATTTGGCCCGGATATTACGGCGGATGGTGTTCGAGGTGGGGATTTCGCTGGAGGAGGTTTTTCTTTGCTGACTCCCTCTGATATTGGCAGGGCATATTCCAGTAGACCTAACAAGAGATCCAGCGGGCCGGATGGCATACCGGACCTGATCCTGAGGAAGACGGACGCCACCACATGGAGGTTCTTGGCGTTGGTGCTTAACCACTGTTTCAACATTGGTTACTTCCCGAAAGCATGGAAGGGTGCGATCATTGTGCCTATACCCAAGCCGGGGTCTGACCCTGGGGGTGCTGGTAGCTACAGACCCATATCTCTGCTCTCTAGCCTGGGTAAACTTATGGAGTGGTTTATTTTGGAGCGTATGAGAAGATTCATGGACGATAACGAGATATTGCTGGATTGCCAATTTGGATTTAAGAGGGGCCACTCTACGTCCCATGCACTGATGGCACTTGCGGACTATGTAGCAAGGGGACTGAATAGGAGATATCCGACGATTGCTGTGAGCCTGGACTTCGCAAAGGCTTTTGACAATGTTTGGCAGGAGGGTATAGTTCATAAGATGATGTCGTTCGGTTTCGACAGGCATCTCTGCGGAATTTCTGAGGGATCGCTCCCTCAGAGTGAGAGTGGGCGATACACTCTCTGATGAAAGAAATATTGTTGCTGGAGTGCCGCAGGGGTCACTACTGGGACCTGTACTGTTCAACATATTCATGTCGGATATACCTCGGCCACCTGACGGAGATTTACTCCTTCTGTATGCAGACGATGTGCTGGTTGCGGCATCTGGACCCAGAGCGGCAAGGGTGAATGAGAGACTCAGCGGATACCTGGGTAGACTGCACGGATACTTCTGCAAATGGGGTCTCTGCCTGAATATGGAAAAGACGGATTGCGTAGTATTTAAGGGACGGCGTGGACGGCTGTATCCCAACGCAAGGAAGTTCGTACCGGTGCTGAGGGTAGGCGGTGAAGTTGTAAGAGTCTCCGATAGGATTAAGTATCTCGGGGTGATTTTCCACGAGAGCTTTGAGTTTTATCGACATGTGGATTTCGTTCTGGATAGGATGAAGGGGATATACCACTCCTACTGTAGGTTACTGTGCCGAAGAGAAGGTTTGCGTAGGTAGGTAAAGCTGCTTATATACAGGCAGATCATCAGACCTCTGATGTCTTATGCCTTCCCTGTCTGGTTTGGGATTTCGTCCCATCAGATGGAGAGGCTTAGGACCTGGGAGAGACGTATTTTGTCGGCTTGCCTTGGATTAAGGGCTCGCCAGTTCCCCGATGGTTCGTTCCGGAGACCGTCTTGTCGGGTCATTTATGACCATGCGGGTTTCGAGAGGATCGACGTTTTTCTTATGAGGACTGCGCTGAAATTTTTGGAACGATCGTCCTTCCTGGTGAATGGGATGGTGACTGGCTGCTTCGAGGGGAGGAGTGATATGGAGACCCTAAGGGTGCACAGATATCTGTTGCCTGTGGATCTCCTAACGTTGAAGGACGAGGGGCTGCTCTATGGCGACGAGGGCCTGCTATTTTATCACAGGAGGGTTAATACGCTGGATTTGGACAACCTGGTGTATAACACTGCACAGTGAGGTGGATGTCTGTGCCCTGTTGCCGTTAATTAGATATAAGTAGTGTTTTAAGTTAGTTTTAAGCATATGAGTGTTTCCGTTTTTCCATTTTTTGCGGAATATAGTATAAGAGTTGATTTGTTTTAGTGATGGATTGCGGCTATTCTGCATTATTTTAAGTTTTAGTTGATAAGTCTATGATAAGTATCATTTACGCATAGAATAAGTATAAACATGATTAATTAGTTTAAGATAAACTATGTAAAGAACGAAATATTTGGATGAATAAAGATAAAGCTACGTCAACCATTTATAGTTTGGCCGTCATTGTGTAAAGTTCCAATAGTCAATAAATAAAGTTATGTTAAGGCGTAAAAAGTGTGTATTAAGTGCAATTAAGTGCAAGATAAATAAAGTTGGATACTGTACAAATAAATTACTGTATAAAGTTTTTGTGGAAATAAATAGAGTAAAGTAAAAATTTTTAAATATGAATAATAGTAAAATAAAAGAAAAATTATTATTTAATATATATTTAAATTATTGAAAAGAGAGGGCGAAGCAGGATATTGGAATGCTTTGTATATATTAAAGACGTAAATGATATTGAACTATTTAATTTTGTTGCATCCAAACTGTGCAAAAATGAATACAAATATAATAAAAATACATTATCAAATTTAAATAAGCACAAGTGCTATTATATATTAAAAAATGAAAAAAAAAAATTAATTGATTCAACCAACCAAGCAGCTAAAAAAGCTTGTACCGAATTGGTGCTTGGAAACATTCGCCCATACTCCCTAGTAAAAGATAATGTACTAAAAGCATATTCAAAGTTAATGATATCACTGGGTAATAAATTTGGATTTAGTCTTAACATAGAAACACTAATACCACATCCAACAACAATACAAGAAACGTTGAGAATAGTTATTCCACTCACTTCGAAAAACTTAAGTCAGATATCTCATCTACACGAAAAATATGTTGATCTATGGATAAAAAATGTTTCTAAATTTTCCTACCTAGCCCTAACGGGTCATTTTGTTATGAATGGTGAGTGTACAATCAAGCTGCTAGGAGTAACATCTATGAAACGAATAACGAATACAAGTGAGCCAAGTGGCACCAATATAAAACATAAATTGGAGACTTTACTCAGTGAATTCAGATGTTCCTTAAACGATCCAACAGTTATAGTAACTGACAAATGAAGCAATATCAAAGCAGCTTTAAAAGACTATGAAAATATCAACTGCATAAGTCACCTTCTTCACAATACAATAGAAAAATATGTTAAGACATCGGAACAGATTGATGAAATCGTAACAATATCGTCTAAATTGATTAAGTTTGTTAACAACATCATGAAAAAGTTTCACACCCACAAGATGGAATTCAGTTTTTTATACCATAATGTCTATAAAATCTAAATTTGCTGACATTCAAAAAATATTAAGTGATAAAAGTCTAACTGAGAAATATAACGTTATAAAAGAGTATCATTTAGATCACTTAATAGCAGTTCTAAAGCCTTTCATGGATGCCTCAAAAGAACTTGAAGGCAGTTCCTATCCAATAATTCATTTAGTTCAATGTAATAATATATGTAATACCACCAACAATGAAGAACCTAGTTTAATGTCAGAATTAAAGAAAAGATAACACGACACTTTAATTTCGTTAGTAGACAGCAATTTCACAATTTATCATAAATTAGCAATATTTTTATTTCCGCCTGCTAATCAGCTTACTCAATTTAGTTTAGAAGAACAAACAAATGTAATAACTAAGTGCGAAACTTTGTTGCTTTCTTATATAACTGAGTTTACTATTTTTAATTCAAACATTGAAACAACATCATCAAAAATATATACATTAATTGAAAATTATGTACAGCCAATAGAAGGAACTAATTCTAACCAATCCATAATTGAAAATGAAATAAGTAAATATTAAAATACTAATGCACCCCTAACAAATATTTTAATGTTTTGAAATGGTGGCAGGATAGGAAAAATGAATTTCCAATGTTATACAAGCTGAGCTGCAGAATATTCGCTATACCAGCATCTAGCGCCACTTCAGAAAGGATATTTTCAATAGGCACTAATAACAGATAAACAATCAAAGCTCGGATCTAATGGAGAATAATTTGATGAAATTTTATTCGTAAGCGTAAATTCAAAAAACTAATTTTAGTTAAAATTCAAAATTATGTTTTTTACGTACATATATAAATAAATATGTCTTTATTTCAATGTAATTCTTATTTTTATTTTTTTATTTAAGGTTTTGATTATATAATATCTAGTATACTTAAGTTTAAAAAACTGAATTGCTAAGATTGTTAAGTTTACCTAAATTAATAAAAAAAAAGAGTAAATAACACTGTTGTGAGCAGCCTGTTGTATTGTAACATACAAAATTAGTACAACCGTCAATATTATATGATAAAAAATATTTTCTTTTTATATTTCGTGAATACATATTTACATAAATAGTTACAGAAAAATAGTGATTTAAGATAGAATGATAAATCAATATATTTTAATATGAAACTCATTTTTTTAGCAAATACAACCAATATGACACATTAGAACACTTTATTAATTTCTTTACTGTGTTTATTATTTTTATAAATAGGTATGTATTTACTACTATTTCTTTGTTGGTACAATTTTGATAAATCATACATCCGAATTTTTATTTGCATAGTGCAATAAGTTATTTATTGTATTCCATCGATATCTGCTGGTATTTGCTTGTGCGAAATATAGGAAAACAAATATGTTACTCTCATTCTCTCTTTACCCACTCACACTCAAACTGTTAAAATTATAGTAATACCAACTTATAATAGAAACATTTAACCACTCATCAACACGCACTCACTTCAGTAAACACACAGAAACTGGTGCGACTTGTAACTGTGCACGTCTTCAGTTCGTACACATTTTTTGGTGCAAACTCTTCAATGAAGGTATGAAGAAATGCAAAACAGCAAATGTTAATGGTTGGTGATCGGTATGGATTTCCAAATCCAATACACCATATAAGTAGTTCCTAAGTGCTTTCAATGCCCATACTATAGCATATAACTCCTTCTCATTTGTGGTATAATTTCTTTTGGTGGAGTTAAGGGTTTTTGAAATGAAAGTATTAGGTTTTCCATGTTGGCTTCATACGGCTCCTATGGCAATACTTGATGCATCAGTTGTGAGAACAATCTTGGTATTAAAATCAGGTTGAGCTAGCTCTACTTGGTCTAAAAGTAATGCCTTTATGTTAGTGCAGGCCTTTATGGCCTCGTCACTCAATTGAATCTCGTTTTTTTTGACATGTCCTGTGATATTCTTTCAGACAAGTAAACTGGGGTAGTTCTTAATAGTTTCAATCTTTTTGGGATCTGTTTTGATTCCATTATATCCCACTATATATCCCAAAAATTCTACTTCTTTATAGAATTCTGACTTTTCCAGTGAAATTTTCATATTCGCATCCTTAAGGGTCTCAATTATTCTAGTAAGGTGATTAGTGTGTTCCTCTATTGAAGACGAGAACACAATAATGTCATCTATGTTATAACAGATTCTGCTGGGGTAGACCTCAGGGATTCGCCAGGATTCAAGAAAACTCCTTTTGCTTTAATTTCTTTTAAACAATATCTTATCTTATCCTATTACTACTAGGTCTGGGAACTACGGTTGTAGTAACCAGTAGTATCTCTCTGCCACTATCAATACAAGGTCTGGGAACTATGGCTGTAGTAGTGTACTTCTACTAGCGAAGCTATAAAAACTTGCGCTCGTATCCGAACACCAATACGGCGCAAGAACAACTGAAGTAGTAGTGGAGCCTATATCAATCAATAACTCCTCAATATGTTCTTTTATTCTCTTACATCAATTTCTTTTATACCGGTTACTCTTAAATTCGTAACAATTTATCAAGTACTCTTATAATTAATATAATATAATTTCAAATAATATAAACGAGCAATACTCTATTCTTTAATAATAGTGGAATTAATTCTTAATAATAATGGAAATAAAAGAATTCATTTCTTAAATTAAGTTTAATAATTCAAATACAGGGTTGTATTGGTTGTATTGAAGAAAGGATCTCTTAAATGATTTGATTGTTCGCATAAATTTCCTCTTTTTGTCAATTACAAGCGTATGGACCAAATTTGTTAGCGGGTCTATTCGGGCGGCGGATGCGGTTACAATGTCGTGTATATCTATTCGTGGCAGATTGACGTTTATGGCCGTTATTTCGATCTTTTCTTTGGGCTTAGAGACTTCAATCAAAATGGCTTTTCTTCTCTTTCTATTTTCCTGCTCTGTGGTTTTTCTAAGCTTCATGCAACATTTTTCAAATTTGTAATCCGTCATTTTGTAGTTTAAATGCTGCAAAAATAGTAGACAAAATAATTTAAATTTGTGAATAGATATATTACTCGCGGTAAGGTTTAATATCTTTACAGATTGATTACTTGATACTTATCGATGAATAAGGTATTGGGTAGACGCAATTCCCTACCTTGTGCCAAATACGCTTGACTGTAGTTAGAAGAGCTTTGCTTACTTGAGTTTATCGCCAACATTAATTCCGGTAAATCGTCGTCTCATTTTCTTTGATTTTCGTAAGTATACTGCGCAATCATAGTTTTGATGGTCCTGTTTGCTCTCTCCGTAGGATTTTCCTGTGGTGAGTAGGGAGTGGTGTATATCTGCTTGTCTCCGATAAATTAAAAATATTTATAACAGTCACGGCTCGTAAATTGGATTCCATTATCTGTTAAAAGAAACTTGCGAATGCCAAAACGAGCTAAGATTCTCTCCCGAAAAGGCTTAATAAATGTTTTTGTTGTAGCCTGTCTCGCCGTTATAAACTCTGTTCATTTAGAAAATTTATCATAAAATACTATAAGAGTTGTATTGCTATGTGATGAACGAGGAAGTGGCCCTACAAAATTTGCGCATATGGTGCGCCAAGGCTGAGTAGGATGAGAAGTATAAATTTTTCTAGCAGGAGGCTGTTGAAGTGGTTTATATCTTTAGCATAACCCGCATTTACGAACGTATTTCGCAATATCTCTAAACATCCCAGACTAATAGTAGAGTTTTGTTACCCTAGCTGTTGTTTTATTAATCCCCAGATGACCTGCAGTTATTTCGTCATGACACTCTTTTAAAACTTTACTTCTTTCAATTTGATAATCTGGTACACTTTCAGGGTCCGACTGCACCCTTTTACGTTTTCGCAGGTACCAGTGGTCATCAACCTCTCTTGAGGGCTTGAAGTATTGGTTGATTGTTTTGCACTGAGTCTAAAGCGGATCTAGAAACAGAGTCAGCTATAACATTCAATTTAACATTCTGTCACGATAACAAAATGATACCCTTCTACGTAGTGCCTCATTTTCCTGATACCCCATACGATTGCAAGGCATTTTTTCTCAGTGACAATATAATTGCGCTCTGGTGCTGAAAGTGTGCGACTCGCGTATGCAATAAACTTTTCACCGTCTGGAAATCCTTGTGTTAGAACTACTCCTAGCCCAACGTCACTTGCGTCCGTTTGCAGTATAAAAGGAATGTTAAAATCAGGACATGTGTGAGCCGGTGCTTCCATTAATTTTTGTTTAATCGTTTCGAATGCCGTCTTTTGTTCTTTCCTTCATTCCCACTTTTGCCTTTTTCGTTGTTGGATCAGGTAAGGCTCTGAGAGCATTAAATTTTTCCGGGTCGGTATGGACGCCTTTTTCACTCAAGACATGACCCAAATACCGAATGCTTGTCTGTACAAAGGGGCTTTTCTCTTTGTTTATGCGTAGTATGTATGTATGTATGTATGCCACAGGACGGTCGAAGATAGCTTTCAAGTTCTGCAGGTATTCATCTAATGTAGCTCCCATCACCACAATATCGTCCAAACATGCAAATGCGAATGAATCCATTTCTGTACCTATAACTTAATCAAGTGCTAAAGAGTTTACTGTTCCGGAGTTTTTCAAGAATTGCGTTGATTTGCGGTGCATTGCCGGGTTTCTAGGGTAGTAATGTTGTCGTAAAGGTCGAGAATATTTCATGGTTATTACATGCTCTGTTACATCTGAAAATCCAGAAATTAACTTAAACCGTGGCAATGGGAGACCGTTGATGTGAATACGGTCTTTTCTTGTTTTGAGGAGCTATATGCAGGATGCATCCTGTTCTTTCCACGAAGTCCATTCCAATAATGATTGGGTCGATGTTGTTTTTTAGTACCATAAAGTTTTGATTATATACCACGCCCTATAATATAAACCAGAGATTTGCTAAGCCTTCAATTGGAATTTGTGAGCGGTCAGCTAATTCAATTTTATCTATATCGGTGTCGGTGACGGCAATATCTAGCTTTTCTATTTACAACTGAGAGGAGTATACATGAATGGATTGCACCTGTATCTAGTGAAGCCAAGAAATTTTGGTTTTTAATCCTAATCCATGTTCGCAAGCGTAAGTTGTCATCCAAGTTCAATAAAATTGGCGAGGGTTATTTTCTTAGATATCGACTTCTCTTTCGCCTACAGAAGGACCACTGTGACTGTTTCACGAATCAGTCCTGCAGCAGTCAACCGTTCGTATGTTCTTCTTTCCACAGTCCCAGCAAAACAATACTTGAGGATTAGTACACGATATTCGTTGAGGACCATTTTGCCAACAGCGGTAACAATTTTTGGTTTAGTTCCACGAGCCATTTTATTCGTAAGATTTCCTTAGGTTGTATACTTTCAAACTCTTGAGCCAGAATTAGCTTACTGAAATCACGTGGTTTTATATATAGCTTGTATTCCGGACGGCAGTTGGGAAATATTCTTTCTAGTTGTTCATCTGCAGACTAGAGCTGCAAAATAATCGATAGTATCGATAGTTTTGTTTTTGGCTGACAATCGATAGCTTTTTTGCACTATCGATACTATCGTCAAATTCTAAGAGTAAATACGGAAGCCACTAATGCAGTCAAAATCGCATTTGCAAAACTTTTATATTTACATATAGGGACACAGTTTAACAATTTCTTAAATTTTTATTTGCTAAAGTCAAATAAAGTATGAATTGTAACCAAAATACGTTCGTACATTCGATTTTGCATTTGACCCAAACAAATTAATCTTCAATTCGTCAGACCATAGCATGTTGTTCTAACTATTACGATGCAGGTGTTGCTTCCGTTTGCTGAGAAGTGGACTTACCCATTACCCATTAGTCTCATTTTTGAGGGTTTTTGATGACTTGGAGGGATCAATCTTAGAAGTACAAATTTAAAGTTTATCAAAACTGACAGTTGTTGCATTAATTACTTTAGTTTTGAAGCACGTGATGGTCTGAACAATTTTTGCTATATATATAAATTGTCTTTCCATCAAAAAACTTCAATACATCGAATTCTATGACATACTGAAAAAAATAAAGTGTGCCTTTTAATTGTATCAACACTGTATATTTATTATTACTCTTTCCCTCTCACATTATAATGTTGTTGCCACAAGAATCCGATAGTATCGACAGTTTTTTTGCAAACTATCGAATGGGCCGACTATCGATAGTTTTGCAGCTCTATTGCAGACAGGTTAGCCCATCGCATTAAAGTTTGTAGATCAGTTACATAATCAGCAAAGTTTTCTTCAAGACGTTGTAGACAATTTCTAATTTGATCATCTAGTGACACGAAGTAATGAACAGGCAAAAAGAATAATTTAAAATCTTCGATGAAATTCTCGTAAAATAACTAGCTTTTATGGTTATTTTCGTACCAAAATAGTGCTCCTCCCTTCAAAAGTTCCGGCATAACTTTTAAAAACATATTGCGTGCAAAGGAATAGAACGTGGCCAGTTCCTCATTTAGCCCTAAAAAACAAATTGGATCTTTACCACCATCATACTTGACTCCCAATTTACGTATTTTGCCACACATATCAGAATCATTGTTTGAATTTGGTTAAACTTCTCGAGGAGTGATAGGAGACGATGCACGGGAAACCTGTACACTTGTGGTCAAATTCTGAATGTATGCTTCGTATTCGTGAGGCATATATCAGTTTCTTCTCAGCTCTCTACATTTCCTTCGCCATTTAAACCAAACTCCTTCAAACAAGTGCCTTATGCATCCTTTTTTACAAAATTTACGAACATGCGACTTATCTTTACAAACGCAGTTTATGTCTTTCGCTAAAATTTGGTTATGTTTTATTATTTCCGTTTCAGCGTATCGATTTTAAATTTTTTTATTTTTATTTAATTTTATATATATATATATATATATATATATATATATATATATATATATATATTTAATTTTATATATATATATATATATATATATATATATATATATATATATATATATATTTATTTAATTTTATATATATATATATATATATATATATTTCGTGATTTTGACGAATATTTCGTTACAATGTAGACATGACAAAATTTGCCAATATAATCTCTTAAAATACCATCCATTGCAGCCTGGAAAATGTCCGGTGCATTCTTCATTCAACGGAATTCTCAAGAATGCATACTTTCCTTTACTTACAGATAAAGCTGTCTTGATAATATCTGACTTCTTCATTAGAATCTGATGGAAACGAGATTCCTTCCCCAAATTTCACAAAATAACACTACAATCAGGAATAGGATACCCCACTGCAGGTTTTTTCTCATTTAACTTTTTGTAGTCAATAATCATTCTCAGCTTGGAGGATCCGTCCTCATTTGTTCCTTGTTTTGGTACAACCCGAATTGGCGAATTATACGGACTTCGACTTGGAGGAATAATACCGTCGTTCAATAATCATTGTCTCTCGTTATTAACAAACGCATTAACAGACATCGGGTATGGTATAATCAACGTAGCATAATATCTACGATTTCCTTTTTTGTTTTGTTAAGTTCTTGGAATTGTTAGCGGCTTCCCGCCAGCTAAAAAAAGCTGTTTTTCCGTCAAATAATGGCAATGATTTTACGACATTTAAGGAATCCTCACAACAGTCTATAATAAAGCTAAATGTTGGAGATTCCTGGAAAGTTCGTCTACCTTCCTAAACAAATGACCTGTTTCTAATGTTTCCCTTATTAAGTCTCTAATCTGTTTTTTCTGTAGTTCTGTTAGTCCAGTTACACCTGACCCGGATACTGTGTTTTACGCCATTGTAAATGTACTACTCAGTCGGTCGGATAAATTTTCAACGGTATCTCCTGGCATTTAAAAATAAAATTTTAAAATAATCTCCTCTAAATCTACTTAAATTTAACAAGGGCAAATCTACTTAATAAGGACAATTATATTTCATTTAAATCTACCTTATATTTTACAAGAAAAATTATGTATTCAAACAAAAATACAGCTATTCAAATTGATTCACAAATTATTCTCACACTATCGTCTTGCCTGTTAATGTCTTTTGTTGCATTACATCAATCGTTGTTTCCTTCTCTACGCCTTTCTTCATTCTTTGTGCTGATTTATCTATGTTGGTGTTTGCATCAATTTGGTTTTAATTTTCTCTGATCGAATTTTTCCAAAAAATGTTTTCATTATTCATTTGGTTCAATTAAAATTTGCTTTACTATTTTTATATTTTTAATGCTCTTCTGATATAAGTAACTAATTTACTGGCTGTTTTTTTTATCCAAAACAGTTTTTATTAATTTCTTATATTCTGTTGAGTGTTTTTTTTATTTAATTTTCACAGTTTCACCAGATATTTTTATTCTCTTAAAGGATTTTTAAAGAAAATTTGCTTTTTGTGTCACGGGAGTACTTTAAACATTTTCTTGAAAAATTTATTTTTCACTTGTAATTTTGCACAAATTTGTAATCCTTTTTTACACAGATACTTCACTTTTGTTTTTTGTCACAAAATTTAGTTTTCCCTTTTTGTGAAGGTACTTGTTTGTTAAGTTCGTTCCGTATCGAATCCTTACTTGGCCTTTCAGGATTTTTATTCGATCGGATACTTGTTTATTCCGATCACCGTACCGAATCCTTACTTGGTCTTTCAGGACTTACCAAGAGAAAGCTTCTTCGATCGGAGTTTCTGGTTGAGCCCCAAGTTATTTTATCCCTTTTTTTTAATAAAAAAATATAATTTTTTTATAAATTTTTTAATGTCTTTTTTATTTTAATGTATTTTTACAAGTGATCTATATCAATCCTAAAACAGTACTGCCACCCAACAGCAGAAAACATAATTCTAAAAACAATGATCGCGTTGTCATAAAAAAACGCAATCACGTTGACAATTAAAACAAAAGAGTTTAATGGTAGAACAAATAATTTCTTGCAGACACTACGTAAGCAAATATACCATGCGCGTGTAGCACAGCTTGTGGGAAAGAAAACAAAATACAAATATTCTTAAGAGATCATATATCATGCCTTAACTTACATATGTTATTCGTTGGGTTTTGATGTTCTGTGTGAGGCATCATAAGACGTTTTATAATAAACTTAGAAAAATATGTGGCAGCACCAAGTTTGTCAGCTAGTGAACGGAGTGAATCTGGCAACACTTTAGAACACAAAAGAAAAAGAAAACAAATATTATTTCCTCGCGTCGTCTTTGCTGCCACAACTGTAGACAATTCTTCTCGCAACTTAATTTGAATTCTTTATACTTCCAAACATGAAAATAAAATAATAATAATTTTAAATAGCTTAAGAGTAAAATAACGCGTTTTATTTACCACAAACTATATTGGTGCCCGTGCTTCGAACAAATTACATCGAATACCAAATCGGTGAAAATTGCAGTAAAAAAAATATTTTTCGTGGAAACAGCGCAGTCACAGCTTATTTGAACTTTTAACGTTTCAACGCTGCGATCAATTTTTATCACAACGAACAACATCAATCCTGCTTATGAATTCAAGCAAATACAATTTGAGAAGTAAGCAAACTGTTTCAATAGAAAAGACTTCATCCAGCAGTGACAAAATTAAAATGTCTGAAATGGATAATATTATTGCTCAAATGAGGGACCTTCAATGAGAAGTTAATTTACTACGGGAGCAACGCGAGCATCCAAATGAAGCAGCAAAATCGAAACTTCAAAGGGTGCATACACCCAAATTCAATAAGCATAACCCACACCCTTTGGTTTGCTCAGGTTGAAAGGTCGTTTGCCTTGTGTGACATTACATCAGATACAGACAAACATGATTTTGTTTCGGTTCGTCTTGAAGACGATAACCTTTTATCTGTTGAAGATTTAATTACCAATCCGCCCGCAAACGACAAATTCAATTTACTCAGGGAAAGATTAATTTCAAAATTTGCTGAGTCACCTGAATCCAAATTGCGCCGCTTATTACAAGGTGGAGAAACCGTGGGTATGAAACCGTCTGATGTCTTGGCACACATGAAACGACTGGCGCCTGGTAAGTGCAACGAAGCAATAATCCGTACACTTCTTATAGGACAGATGCCAGAATCGATTCGTCCACTTTTAAGTATATGGGAGCAAGACGATTTAGACAAGTTGGCAAAAACGGCAGATAAAATGATAGAGGCGAACAACAACATGGTAAGTGTCATATCACACAGTACCTCAAGTAGTGAAACGCAACTTTCGGTAAGTGCTATTAACCCTTCAATGGTTGATCTCATTAAATCAATGAATATTTTATCGGATAAGATGAAAATACAATCAAGTCACAATAATTGTCGTAATCGTTCAAGATCTTGGAGTCGCTCACAATCGGGTCAGAATCCTTCTGAATCATAACTTTGCTGGTACCATGTAAAATTTGGAATGAATGCTAAACGCTGTAAACCAAATTGCCCACATTATAACAATAATTCGGAAAAATAATTGAGCTGTCGTCAATCAACTCAATTGGCGACAGCAACAGCAATAATGGAATAATTTCGGAAAATCGTTTGCACGTATATAATAACTCGACGAAATCTTACTTTTTGATTGACTCAGGATCGGTGGTCTCAGTTATACCCCCATCTTTAGTCAAGGCGAAACTTTTCCCCTCGAAAATTAAATTTTTGGCAGCTAATCAGAGTGAAATCACAATCTATGGTCACTCGGTTTTTAAACTAGACCTGGGGTTGCGTCGTGAGTGGCTATTCATTATTGCTGACGTTCAATTACCCATTATTGGTGCTGACTTTTTAATTCATTATAATTTGTTAATTGATCTCAAGACCAAAAGACTAGTAGATGGTACAACCAAACTTGCTAGTAGTGGTAAAATTCGTAAAACGGAAGATTTTAATATCTCAACAATTTCTTCAAGCACACCACTTGCAGCTTTGCTCCAAGAGTACGTCAGCATTACGACAACAACCTTAACACGTAAGGTCACAGGAGGTTCAACCGTCGCACATCATATCGAAATAACTGGTAAGCCGGTAGTAGATCGCCCACGTAGATTATCTGGAGATAATTTAGCAGCCGCAAAAGCAGAAATAGATTTTCTTTTGGAACAAGGTATATGCCGTATATCTAAGAGTCAATGGGCTAGTCCTATTCACATTGTGGCTCTCAAGCAGTTCCTGATCGCTATCCAATAGCTAATATCAACGACTTTTCTGAAAGACTATATGGTAAGTCCATTTTTATCACATTAGATCTAGTAAGAGCCTATTACTAAATTCCGATGGTCGAAGAGGATATTGAAAAAACAGCTCTTTGCACCCCGTTTGGTTTAATAGAATTTTTGTATATGCCATTTGGACTACGAAACGCCACGCAAACGTTCCAAAGGTTTATGGACTCAGTTCTAAGAGGTTTGAACTTCGTTTATTGTTACATAATGTCAAATTCAATCGAAGATAACCACCATCTGCGATTATTTTTTGATCGCCTTCGTCAGCATGGCTTAACAATCAATGTTAGGAAATGTCATTTTGGCAAAAATGAGGTCGAATTTTTGGGTTACACTATCAATAGCAGTGGTTGTTGACCTCCTAAAGACCGTGTTACTGCCATCGAAAATTACGCTAGACCCGAAACGATTTGTGAACTACGAAGATTTTTGGGTATCATTAACTACTACCGTCGGTGCATTCCACATTCAGATCAACTGCAAGCACCGCTTAACAGTTTTCTCACAGACTCTAAGAAAAATGATAAGAGAAAAATACCTTGGACACCAGAAGCCGAAAATGCCTTCGAAGCGTGTAAAAAAGAGTATAAGTGAGGCTACGACGCTAGCCTATCCTGCCCCAAACTCCGAACTGGCACTCATAACGGCCGCTTCTGATACAGCTATCGGAGCGGTTCTCAAGCAAAATTTTTATGGTTTATTGAGACCGCTAAGTTTTTTCTTCAGGAAATTGTCAAAGGCGGAAAGCAACTACAGCACATATGACAGGGAGTTACTTGCAATTTATGATTCCATTAAACATTTCCGTCATATGTTGGAGGCTCGTCATTTCGTCATTAAAACCGATCATCGACCGCTGATTTATGCACTTTCACAGAAGCCTGAGAAAGTTTCCCCACGTCAATTGAGACATTTGGATTTCATATCGCAATTTACAACAGAGATAATACATTTTTCTGGTTCCAAGAATACTGTTGCTGATGCTTTGTCTCGTTTAAATGCAATTTCGATGCCGTTAACAATATCATACGAGGAACTACAATCATCACAAGAAACAGATGACGAATTGAAAACCTTAATGGAAGGTAACAATTTGTTAAAACTTCAAATAGTCCACTTCGATTCTTCTTCAAACTATTGTGACGTTTCGACCGGTTATGTACGACCTTACGTTCCTAATGAACTATGGCAACAAGTTTTCAATTCCATACATAATCTATCACATCCTGGTGGTAAAGCTACACTTCAAGACATCCGAAGGAAATATGTTTGGCGTAGTATGAAAAAACAAGTTATCAATTGGGTTCGTACTTGTTTATTATGTCAGAGAGCAAAGATAACTAAACATAATCGTTTGACACCGAACATGATAGATCTACCTGATAATCGTTTTGACCACGTCCACCTGGATATTGTAATTATTCCAGTAATACAAGGTTTTAGATACTGCCTTACTATGATTGACAGGTTTTCTACTAACGGTACTAACGGTAACACTAATCCGGATGAATTTCTTAAAAAACTTCACAACCATTTTAGTCTTCTACGACCTATACCAACAGCTCATCATAACAAAAGCAAAATGGTTGTTTTGAAAAAGATTAATGATTGCACTCATGTATTTCTGCGCACCGATTCAGTCCGAGAACCACTTCAGACGCCTTACACAGGACCTTATGAGGTAGTCCAACGTTTATCCGATCGTTTATATACCATAAAAATTAAAGATAAAGATTTAAACGTCAGCGTCGACCGATTAAAACCAGCCTTTATCATCAATGATATTCAAGACAATTTTCAACATCAAAGACCTCAAGAGTCTAAGTCAAAGCAGCATACCACATCACGACAACTGGAAACTTCAATCAACAATGATCTTGAAAGAACCACTGACAAAAGTGCATCGTTCCCAGCAGTTCCTGACTTAGTCACTGGAGAGGGAGTGGATGTGGCAGCATCAATTTTGTCAGCTAGTGAACGGAGTGAATCTGGCAGCACTTTAAACACAAAAGAAATAGAAAACAAATATTATTTCCTCGCGTCGTCTTTGCTGCCACAACGGTAGACAATTCTTCTCGCAACTTAATTTGAATTCTTTCATACTTCCAAACATGAAAATAAAATAATAATAATTTTAAATAGTTTAAGAGTAAAATAACGCGTTTTATTTACCACAAACTATAAATACTTAAGTTATGAGCATATTTGCAAAAAAAAGAAACCTAAACAAATTGTACATATTTAGATTAATGGTGTTAAAACAACCGGTTTATTGGATATTCGGAAAATAAGCACTTTTAAAAAGCCGTATTCGACAAATTAAAAAAACCGGTTAAAACCCGTCGAATAATAACCATTCACACATTTCTAATATCTACCGACATTCTATTTTTCTACCGAAGTAATTTAAAATGATTTCGATTAGTTTTTTACTAATATCGATAAAAGTGTTTAACAGCAAGAGGAATAGAACAAGTTCTTAAGTTTGATTGGGATGACTCTGAATTGATGCAGAATCTGAAATGATATTGACAAAAATTCATGCTGACGAAGCGAACATTTCTGATACTATTTTTTAAGAGGGTTGGGCTGCCTAATGAATTAGAAAATCTAAACCCTTAAGAAAATAGACTATATAATTTCTAAGGATTCTGGAATTAAGGTGGAGTTTAAAAAAAAATATAAAATATAAAATGGAGAAAACTATAAAAAAATCCTATGAAAGATGATATTGAAGTATAAACCCCTATAAATACTTCGAAATATATTAAATATAATCAAAAAATATATAAATCTATTATATTCTTCCTATAATTTTTTTTTACTTCATTTATACTCCACGTTGTACGTGTACATTTTCTAAAAGCTAAGCTTCTAGTAAAAATTTAAGTTTTGTTTGCTTTTTATCTTATTTGATCGCAATTTGGTTAAAAAAAAATTTTTGAAAAAATATAGCCGCTTTAACAAAGTTTGGTGCATGAGAGGGTTAATGTTGAAAGTTTTATTAGGGCCAACCTAGCCTCATACAAAAGAAATCTATCATCATAATTCAAATTTAAGCCACGTAAACAGAATAATAAAAACTGCTTTACAGACTCAATTGAATCAATATGACACTGATATTAAGAATTGCAAGCAACCGAGGCCTGAAAAGTGAAATGTATAACTGCATCGTAATATAGGGATCGGAGAACTCACTTGGCCATCTCTTTACAAAACCGAGATCAGCCCGAGTAACGAGTCGTCATACTATTATGATAAAGAAATGACAGTTTCGTGTCCAATAACACACTTAGATCAAAAAAGATAGTAACGGTCTCTAACGAGTAAGAATCAATCGTATAGCTAAAAGGAATTTCACTCCTGCGGGAAAAAACCATATGTTTACATTTCCTTAGGTTGAGATCCATAAAATTAATTCTACACCAATCAACAAAAACACCAATACTTCGTTGCAAAACAGTCTTCCTATAAATATAATTAAAAGTATAAAATAATTTGACATCATCAGCGTACATAAGATCACTACAGTCAGAAGCAAATCAGGAAGGTCATTAAGAAATAACAAGAACAAAAGCGTACCTAAATGGTTACCCTACGGAACTCCGGAAAAAACATAAACGGTCTTAAATTATACATTCAGAAACAAAACTTTCTAAGTCATAAAAAAGGTAAAAGTCTATCCAACAAAGAGGTTTATCAAGATTACCAATCAGTGGTAAATTATGAAGCAACATCCTATGATCAACTCTTTAAAAAAACTTATTATTATGATTTATTTATAATAACATCATTTCGAGCATCACCGACAAAGCCCATAAAAATACCCGTAGTAAATTCAAGAAGATTAGTTAACCGACCTAGCCTTAAAAAACCATGCCGAGAGGGTGATATTATAGATTTCGTCTGAAAAGAGAAATAATCAGTCACCAGCTTCTTCATTAGCTTAGGAATAGCACTATGCACTATTCGACCTACTACGTGACTTATGCAAAAGAATAATAAACGGCCCTTTTCAAATAAGAGGAAAATTACTTTTTTCTAAACTTGTTAAATATAAACGTCAAAGGACCACTCAAAACAACAGCACAGAACCTCAAGACAGATGCTGGAACCACATCAAGTAGATTTTAGCCTAGATAGAGGCTCGAGAACAGACTGAACACCAAATCCATGAATATTAAATATTGACACGATTTTCATTGAATATAGATACAAAAAATTACCCACCGAATTCGAGACTGAGTCTAATTTTCTATACGTAGTCTGAAAGAAGTTAGCCAACATATACGAAATGTCAAGATAATCGGGAGATGATCCTTCAACAAAATATATTTCGGTAGTTTCCGTTTAACACTAAAAAAGTCATAAAATGATATTGGGTTAGCAACAAAATTTGAACTGGCCCAAACCATGTACTCCATATATCAAAAAAAATTCCTTCTTCTAAATTCAGCAGAAGCTCTCGAGTAAAGCGTATAATCAGTACTTGACCCCCATTTCGCAAATCTCTGAAACAACCGCGATTTCCTGGCTGATTTCAATGGATGCTCAGAACCATCCGAGCAATGGTAAACAAATGTAACACACTCATCAAAGCATTGGAATAATACCACATAAAAGCTATATATAAGCACATCAAGAGAACAAACTGAGTAAAGACGAGCAAAAAAGAGAAGAAAGCAATGAATTCAAAGGACCAAAATCAGTACCACTAAAATCCAAATGTCGCTTCATATGCAATGAACGTTTCATTCCCGTAGATAAACAAAAATCAAGTTCAACACGCAGTAACAGCATTTGTCCTCAGGGACAAATATGGGATCTGCACGAAATAAGGAAAAAATATTTGGGTCCTCAATAAATATAATATCCAAATCCTACCAATAGAGTTTAATACATAATTCACCTGAAAAAGACCAAGATCAGACATAGCGGATAGAATTTCACCATAAGATGGGACTGAAGAAGACGGAATCAACGAGCCGATTTGAGGCGAAAAGTTTCAAGAGATATGTGGGAGGTTAAAGTCACCAAGAACCACTATCAGTCCATCTCACTCAATACAATCTCTAACTCTAGAAACCAGTTAAAAATTAGCCAGATATATACGAAAAACAGAACAAGGAGTAATATATGAGAAGGTGATGTATATAGATCTTCCACGAATACGCACCGTAACACAAATAAATTCAATATTCTCAGACACAGCGAAATCAAGCAATTCGGACGTATACATACCACAAACAGCAAAAAAATTCCACCACCATTCCCAATTTTTTAACTATGGAACGCTTGAACAAAGAATTTTAATTGTGAAAATTTACTATTAAATGGTCAAAATTTTAGTGTATCGCTTCGTAAAATTCGAGCAGCTTTTCCTCGTAATCAGGCTTCTTCTGAGACCGCTGTGCGTAATTTAATCGCTAAATTCGAGGCTCACTGTATTGTTACTGACAATAGATCAAAACAATACGTTCGTGGTGGGCGTAGTGATGCAAACATAATCGTTGTACAGCAAAGTATTGGGAATGAACCAGGAACATCAACTCGTCCACGTTCACAACAATTGGGCATCACCAGAGAAACTTTGTGCTTATAAAATTCAACTCGTTTAAGAATTAAAGCCAGTCGGCCATTGTTTGCGTCGAACTTTCGTGAATTGGCTGTGTGAAAAACTAAACGAAAACAACACTTTTTTCAACAAAATCATCTTTAGTAATTAGACGGTTATGTAAACAAACAAAATTACTGCATATGGAGCTCACAAAATCCACAGTCTTCGAAAAATCATTACATCTAAAGAAAGTGACCGTACGGTGTGGTTTGTTTTTATGCGGCATTATCGGCCTGTATTTTTGCGCTACCAAACCATGATAACCAATTTTTTGTGGCCACATTTGGCTAATGTTGACATCAGTGACCTTTGGTTTCAGCAGGACGGTGCCACAAGCCACACAGTCAGCCAAACAATTCAGTTATTGCATGAGAAATTTCCCGATCGCGTAATTTTTCGATTTGGTGATGTCAATTAGCCTCGTTCTTATGATTTAACGCCACTGAATTATTTTCTCTATGGCCATTTGAAAGTCCGGGTTAACGTGAACAAGCCACAAAATGTGATTCAAAATTTTGTGAAAAGAACGGACGTCTGCCGACGTGCTAGAAGTGAACATTTGCCCGACATCATATTCCATTATTAATTCCCATATTTCTATTTTATATTAATGTGAATAAAACTGAATTTGTCAAAAAATGTGTTTTTAAGCCAATTTACTTCCTAACCTGAAATTTTCCCACTCTTTAAAAGAATTTTGGTTATTACTTAATTTAGTAAGTTACAGTGAAGTAGGAAAATGCTCTCATCATTTTTTATTTTTATACAGATAATTTTAAAATTTTATATTTAAAAAATAATGAGAAATATAAATTTAGAATTATATCTATTGCATTGTTTTTTTAATATATGTTGAATTTAAGAGAACTTCAAAATAATTGATTGATTTAATGTTTTTCTTCGTGTAGCAATAATTTAGGTGTGAACATGTTTCGGGTTCCTAACAAATTCGCGTCTTTAGGAACAAGGTATGGGAGGGTTAAGAGACGAGCGTATCAGTAACAACTCATACTGCTATACCTTGGGTTCCTGATAACTTCGGTCTTTAGGAACAGGGTAGGAAGGGCAAAGAGACATACGCATCAATAATATCTGATACTGCTCTCATCTTAACCGTAGTAAATAAATATGACTTTTGTTTTAGTTTGTTTTTTTATACAATCGACTATAAAATTTGCCCTTTATAAGCCAAGTATCAGTAAAGACAATTATCTCAAAATCCAAATCAGAGCCCCTTTTGTAAAACGAAGAAAGTTTAGACCTAAGCACACGGACGTTTTGAAAACCTATACTAAAACTCAACGACAACTCTGAAGTTAGTTTTTTTTGCAAAACAGACGAAGGTAAGGCAACAGCACTCCTCCGATGGTTTTACCTAAATTGAAATTCCCGAACTAAGGCATAATAAAAATACTTCTATACAACCGAAATTGAAAAGAACTGTGAAAGTACATTCCTCCCAATGTGGACATTTGAGAACGATTTGTTTCTCACGTACTATTCGTATTCTCGCTTTTGTATATATGTACATATATCGACTTTAATATCATAGGCATCGAAAAGACAAAATTAATTTTAATAAAAACTCTGTTATTCTATCGAATTTGGAGATCAATGATATTGAAAACCGTGTTATAATTACCAGTCAGAAGGCACACTTTCCTTTAGAGCCCAAAAAAGCTATATCATTATTTAGTTCCATTCTTAATATTTCTCCCTTTTTAGATTAGAAGGCTTAATACGTTCCTGTGGAAGGCTTGGGAAGCTGCAGGACTTTTATTAATTAAACGCTAACCAATTATAGTTCCTTACAATTGCCAATTTTCTCAACTTCTTGTAAAATGTGTACACGAAATAAGTCTGCATGGTGGCAATTAAATTGTTTTACGTCTTATTCGTACTCAATACTGAATTTCTTGGGTTAGAAATTTAATAAAGACTACAATTCGTAAGTGTAGATTCTGTGTTTTAAACAAAGCTAGATGGCATAATCAACTTATAACTGCATTACCTCCAGAGAGAATGGAGATATCTAGACCTTTTACTCATACTGGGATAGACTTCTCAGGGACTTTTGATATTAAATCGTATTCAAGTAGAAGTATTCGTTTATCAAAAACTTATGCCTATATTTTCATTTGTTTCTCCACGAAAGCTATTCATCTTTTAGTCGATTTTTATCTCGTCGTGGATGCCCTCTACAATGTACTATGGCCAAAATCACGATTTTAGCGGCAAAAAGTCAATTTTTCAACTTTATATTTTAAAATTTTTTTGATAGTGTTCAATACCCAACATATTGATAAGAAAAAATTTAAAAAACAATTTACTGTTGGCAACCCTGTTTATGTACAAACAGCTGTTAATGTTTACACTTTTTTTAGTACGTGTTAATACAAGTGAAGTAACAAAATTTTTATAAAATTAAAATCTTTTTTTTTTAATAATATATTCTTGTGAAAAGACTTTGTAAATATGAGTTGCAATACTCGAGGTGAGTATTTTTACCATATACAAATATAGTTTGCTAAATATTTGTATTTCGTACTTATTTTGATGGTTTTTTGTGTGTATATTTTTGTGAAATTCTGAAGAGTTTTATGGTTTTTCGTGGAGTAAAACTAAAAATGTCATGAAGTGCCATTGGAACTATTTATATGTAATTGTTTGTACAGGATTCAAGTTTTATGTCATGGCACAAGCGTACGCATTTGATTGCTAATAAACGATTTTTTGGCATTTTTGTAGAAACACTCAAGTTCAAAAATTCTGAAATATTTGAGTTTTGGTTGAAAAACAAGAGGAATGTTTCGAATTACATAAAAGGAAAGATATCATACGAAATTGACAGTGAAATAAGTAAATTAATATGTACTAACGCTCGTAACTTATCTAATTTTATTAAATTAAAATGGGGTAAACAATCCAGAAATGAGAAAGCATTTAGAAAATATAATAAGGAATGATTGGGTCGAGAAACAATTTTTGTTATACCGAAAAAGGTTAAAGCTATCGGAGATTAGCTTCCGAATTAGCTTCCAAGCAAGGAGAAAATCCGCAATCGTTAGTCCATGCTGCATCCATATCTGCAAAAAAATCTCACGCAACGGATTTAAAATTTGTCCTACAACAAGTTGCTATATCTCCAAATCGACCATCCAAAATTCGAGAAGTTCTTAGTACTAGCCATAAAAAAGTTACGCCAGTATCACCTGATGAAGCTCTAATGCTTGTGTTAGAAAACGGATTAACTAAAAAGCAGTATATAAATAAGCGTTAATTAAATATAAAACACAATAGTTGTATTTATCCGACTTATGATCAAGTTTATAAAAGCAAATTGAAATGTAGACCGGAGGAAATCAAAGCGAAATAAAGCTCTGTCGAGGTATCATTGCAAAATTTGGTAGACCACACTGCGAAAAGAATTCTTGCTTATCAAGGCGAAGTATTTTTTAAACAAAAATTTGTGGAAAATACTTCGGAAAGTTTCGATCAGTCCCTTTTTGTGACATCAGTCATTCCAATAAAAATAATTTCATCAGCAGGTGATAATATTTGGATAAACCGTACACCTCAGTCAGTGCGTTTTTGTAGACCTTTAAAAGTGGAGTTTGTTAAAGAAACAAAAGAACACATTTTAACTGAAAACCAAAGCATAAATAAACAGATTAAGAAGTTGGAACCACTACAATAACCACTACAATAACCACTACAATAACCACTACAATAACCACTACAATGGGAAAAAAATATAATTATTATAAAATATAATTTATATATGACATTAATAGATGGGAAAGTCTTAAATGTGTTGACAGAAACTAAGAGTGCACAGCAATGCCCCATCTGTCATGCCGGTCCAAAGCAATTTCGAACTATAAGAAATATTGATTCTCCTAATTTTAAAGCGAAGGCCGACGGTTTGAAATATGGAATAAGCCCTTTGCATGCGTGAATTCGTAGTTTCGAGTTTGTTTTAAAGCTTTCATACAAGCTAGATTTGAAAAAATGGCAAGTTCGTGGAACAGAAGAGAAGAGAATCCTGGCGGAAAAAAAACAACAAATTCAAAAGAAGTTTTTGCTTCAAATGGGGCTTCATGTCGATAAGCCGAAGGCAAATGGCAGCGGCAACACCAATGATGGCAACATAGTTAGAAGAGCATTTTCTCGCACGGACCTTTTAGCATCTATTACTGGTTTGAATATTGATTTTTTGAAACATTTACACATAATCTTAATTGTTCTCTCCTCTGAATTTTAAATTGATGCACAAAGGTTTCGTACTCATTGCATTAAAACCAGTGAAATATTTTTCCAAAACTACGAATGGTACACGATGTCAGCCACAATACACAAAATATTAGTGCATTCGTCACAAATAATTGAGGCTTCAGTAGTACCCGTAGGCTGCCTTGCAGAAAATGCATCTGCGGCGCGAAACAAATACTATAAAAAAGATCGAACTGGTCACGCTCGAAAGGATTCAAGGGTGCACAACATACTTGACATGTATCATAGAGCTATGGATAGCTCTGACCCATACATTTCTAGTTTATGTGTGCAAGAACGTACAAATAGTTCAAAAATCTTCCATTTCCTCGAGAAGTCATTAATCTTTTTAAAATGCCTGAATTACAACCAGAACTATTATTACCTTCACCATCTCAAAAAGCCTCCAGCTGCAATTATAGTTCTGATTCTGATGTTAGCTTAGAGTCTTTAAATAATTATTCATTGGAATTAGAAGCGGATGAAAACGAAGAAACAGACCATGATTAATTAAGACCTTTATCTTTTAAAAATATACCTACAGTGATTCTTTGATGAATACATAAATATTTTGAGCTTTCCAAATTTGCGTCGTTTTTTCGATTTACGTAGCCTGTTATCTGTAAATACTGCTTTAATTTTAAGCTGAGAATTAAAATTATAAAGTTTCTGTAACTTAAAAAATAAACTGTTTTGTATTAATTGAATAATATATGCGAATTCTGTTCTTTTTTATATAATTTTCTTGAACTTCCTTATTAAAAACTTATAATTTTGTAATATGAGAAATGTTAAATTCTAGTTAAGTCGTTTTAAACTAATCTCGGCGTAAATCGAGAGATTACTCTATATCCATTATTATGTTATTTTCAAATTAATCCATAATTTTTTGTCAGTGAAAGTACGTATACATCATTTGTCGAAAGTAGCTTTTTGGTAAGTATTTTTTCGGGTAAATTGGTTTTAGGGTATAGGAAAGTGGAGCATGGACCGCTAATTTTTTTCTCAAGCTGTTTTTTTTTTTTTGTCAGTAGAAGTCAGTATAACCATTTTGGTGAAGCTACCTTGCCAGTAAGTACCATTTGCCATTACTTTCGAAAAAGCCGGTGTGGCCCGCCCATTTTTCTCAAGTCGTTTCATTAGAACTCTAAACACAAAATTTGGTGAAGCTAGCTTGTCGGGAAGTATTTTTTGCCGCCAAAATCGCGATTTCAGCCATAGTGCAATGTTACAAGGTTCGTTTTTGCTTAAAATCTCCTTAGTAAAGAATTCCTCCAGACAATTCTAAATAATATAACCTTCAATTACTCGTATCAGGACCTAGTTTGGCATTTCATTCCTCCTGGCACTCCACATATGGAAGGGTTGTGCGATGCCGAAATAAACAGTTTCAAGAGTCATTTTCGTAAAGTAGCTCATAAGTTTAAGTAAACCTTTGAAGAGTTCACAACATTGCTTGCACGTATCGAAGCTTGTCTTAATTCTCAACCGTAATCGCCGATATCAGAGGATGGCCATGAATCTTTCGGCACTTATTTTAGGTCGTTTCTTATAGGTTCTCCAATACTGAGTCCGATTGATCACAAGATTACCGAAAGTCCAATATCTATTGTAAATCGCTGGCAGCGCTTAAATTCAATTTATCATTTTTTTGCACTGGAAAAACGAAAATCTATTGGAGTTGCAAAAGGGAACAAAATTGAAAAAGGTTCAAGATAACAAAATAACTTACAGGCATACATATATTTATCACCTGCTCCTTTATTCCTTCTAATTCTTCCTCAAGTATTTATGATTCTCACACCTCTGCAATTAGCTCCGTTCTACAACAACTAAGCCAACCGATATATTTGTGATGCGTGGTGCTTTTAAACTTCCGAATATCCTGTGAAATAAATCTTTGCAATATAATTATTTAATTCCAACCGGATCAAATGAATTTATTCTGATACTGCAAATCCTTTGACCGTTTCAAGTTAATTCCATACGTAACGCCCTAGGCTGACTTTTGGATCATATATTTATTGATCAACCGACGGATGTGTATGTACGGAACACACTCTTATTTACATATATCCTGAAGATCAATATCACCCTTAATTAAACCTCTTTTCTTAATACAAGGAAATATAATCGGAATAAACACTACTGCTTTTCACGTACAAATTATAGTAAACTGAATTATTTATTGTCTAAAGTTAATTGGAATTATACAATTACTGATAATAATTTTGATAATATTGTATCCAAATTCACTGCTATTTTACACCACTTCATCTCTCAAACTGTTCCAAAAATAACTATTACGGTAATCAAAGCTCACCATGTAGTAATAATTTTTTAAAAATGCTAAAAATAGAAACAATGAATTTTACAAGATTTAGAAGCTTGGCTCATCAGTTGAATTTAGCAAATACTCTATCGCTCGCTCTTTATACAACAACATAAATAAATTAGCCTACAATAACTATATTTCTTGTATGAAATATAAATTGAAAACGAATCCTAATCATTTTACAATTTTGTCAATTCCAAACGTCGTGTTAACTTCCCTAGGTGCTTGAAATTGGGTTCCTGATAATGACCTACAGATTAGTAACATGTTCGCTGATTTCTTCCAAATAATACATTCAATAATAATTCTTAGTATCCTTATAAAATATTTCACTCATAGGGTAAGCACTTTTCCTTCATTAGCAGTAATACTGTTTTCTCGAATTTAAAAACTCTAAAATCTTCTTTTAATCCTGGTCCTGATGGAATACGAATTGCATCCTAAAGAATAGTGCGGAATGTCTGTGCTATCCACTTACTGCAATATTTAATAAGTCTTTTGAATTATGTTATTTACCACCGGTACTGCAGAGTTCATTTATTATATCATTTCTTTAAAAATGGAAGTTAAATAGATATATCAAACTATAGAGAAATTGCTAAGCTAAATGCTATTCCTAAGCCGCTTGAAAAGATTTTATTTGATAGCCTGTTATTTCAATCGTCTTCATATTGCATATTGGCTTTCCACAAAGCATCTATTGCTTTGTTTCAGTTTCTTTAATCAGTTTGATATTTCAAGCTAAGTAGATAATTAATCTGCTGTAGCTTCCTCCATATGATTTTTTTTTTTTTTTTTGTGTAGTGGTGAAGATCCTTGCTAATTAGTGGTGATCTTTACTTTAGCATTGTAATTTTTTCCCAGTGGGTAGCGTATTTTTCCTGATCATTTGTCTGATGTTTGTCATCATCGCCAGAGGTATGCGAGAGAGGTCAGGTTGGCTTTTACTTCATTTTGTTTTTTTTAGATGGAGTTGTCTGGAGGGAAGAAGGTAAAGCCTTTTTGTATTATTAAACATTCGAAACCACAATTAAATTTTTTCTTCGTCATGTCCTCTGCTGGGGCTCGAACCTGGGTCGTTTGTTTTGTTATGCGTGCGCTCTAACCACTACACCACGCCATCTGTCTAATAGAAAGAAAGAAATGTTTTATCGAAAAACATTGTGGTTCCTTCCGGTGTTCCTCAAGAAAGTCATCTGGTCACTTGCAGTTTACTTTATTTATAAATGATTTACTCTACTACAGACGGATATTGACAAACTTTTTATATCAACGGAACAATGCTCGTTAAAGTTGACAATATTAATTATATTGTTATTACGTTGGATTTTAAGTTTAATTTTCGCGATCAAATTACGTTTACAATTAATAAGGCTAATGGTGTTCTTGGATTTTAAAACGCTGGTCCAAATAATTTTCCTATACCTATATCAGCAAACAACTTTATGCTTCATTAGTTCGACATACTTTTTCATTCATATAAACAGAATTGAATTCATTAAGAAGCAGTTTTTATTATTCTGCTTACGCGGCCTTCGATGGAATTCGTAAGCGCTACCGTCGTACACTAACAGAGTACGTTACCTACTTTGGAAAGTAGTCGAGTAATGCTAAGTGTCACTTTTCTTTTGGCAGTTACTCGCGGTGATGTCGATTCGGAGTTCCTGCTTGGTACAATTATCTTTCGTGTGCCAAACAGACCAACTCGCCATTATAAACCTATAAATATACAATATCATCAGCCTGTTTACGCCAATAATGATCCTTTTCGCCGAATCTTTGAACATTTTAATAAATGTTACAATATTATAGATCTATCTGAAAACAACTTTTATATAAAGAGAAGAATTATAATACATTTGAAATCTTAATTATTATTTAGCTTTGTATTATAACTTTAGCCTGTAAGTTTTCACTGTCTATAGACGTAAATAAATAAATAAAAAGCATAAAGGATAATGACTAAGTTATAATGAAGGATGAGAACCTTCCTCCAAATTCTTGGCGGTTTAGAAGAATAGTGAAAGTTTATCAAAGACCAGATAAGTACGTGCGAGTTCTATATATTTATAATCAAAAGGGAAACATTATGCGTCCCATTACTAAGATAATACATCTTTCTATCCAAAAGTACATTAGCTCCTTTCAATTTTCTTTCAGTTACAGCCTTCATGCCGAAAACACAACTGAAAACTCAAAGGTGAACTCAAATAATATAGAAACAGCCTGCCAAAGTATTTTGACGCTTATATCTGCTGTGTTTGCACTTTTACGTATGGATTAAAATCTTGGCATGAATATTTCAGAACGTTACACATTACAGAACATTACATAAATATAGTCACAAGTAATTTACGCATGATCACTCGCAAGGAACTTGTATTTCAAAGCATGGATGTCACCATTGAAAGAAATTTTACCATACTTTGCTTTACATTAATCCACGACTTCTGGAGGACTTAGTGTCTTCGCTCTCTTGTTCGCCTTCACTATCTCCATCTAGTTTTGTGTTGGAAAATCTACAACCATCAACTTTGAAATCGAACCATAAAAAATAAAACACCTAAAATACTATATACTTCTAAATCTCCTTCATTGCCTTTATTGCTTTGCTAAAATACTACTGTGTTTCCTTTTGTTAAACCTACGTTAACGTTAAAATTTTTAAAGTAGAAAGCTATCCACTTTAAGGGTACTTTAAAATGTCATTTATGTTACGAATATTTAATATAAACGTAAAAATAGCATGTTTTGAAGTCAAGAAAAATTTTTTGAGGCATAAAGGATTACCCAAAAGAGAAAGTAATCTTTTAGTGAGATGGTGATCCAAGCCAGACCGCTAAAACTGTCAAAGAATGGCTGTTGCAATAGAAATTTTAGGTAAGTTAGTGATCACCGTAAACCCTAATTCCAATCCAATGGACAATAGTAAAAAATGGCTGGAAAAATATAAATGGACTTCGTAGAGCTATGACAACGAATATAATATGAGTGGGAACAGTTTTCTCTTACGTTTTTGGGTAATATTGAAGAGTACGTCTAAATTATTTAAAAAGACCTTATAAAGGAGTTCTAAGAATAGTAACAAAAATTATAAGTTCCTTTCTATTTAAACGAAAAGCGCAAAACTAAGTGCATGCAGATTCTTTTATATCATTGCCTTTCTTCCATTCGTGTTTGAATATTACCTTTTGTTAATGTTTTTTTGAAAGGACTTAACAGTGAATAAATATATGAAGATTTGTTTTTTTAGATTACGTATTTAAGTTTTTTAAATGAACTTTTCTGTTCAACTTCATTTTTACACCCACTTTATCATCATCTCGACATTATTTTCTGCACTCGTTTTTTTGTTTCGCTGATACAAAAGAAATCATGACATTGCCAGCATGAAAACTTAAAATTTAGTAAAGCAATCATTAGCTAATGTAGGGCTTTTACATACGTTTTTTGACAAATATTTGTCAAGCTTAAAGTGTGTGGTAACGTGCATTATAAGTCTACACTTAGATTTTTTTTGCATATGGCCGAAAGTAAATGAAAATAACACAGCAACAACAAAAACTAAGAGCAAAGAAAACAAGTAACAGACAATAACAAGCAACAACAAATACAAAGAGCTGAAAGAAGTAGATGTTTACATTCGCATGGCTACATAAGAACTAACTAGAAAGTAAAAGAAAGCAATTGAATTTACTTGAAATATTGAGAAGTTTGAGAGCTTTCGAAGTGTTGTTTACTCAGCCATATCAAAAGTACATCGGTTGGAACAACAATCAATTTATTTGTAGTAAACTCAGCGAGTACAGTTTATGTGTGGTAAACTCAGCGAGTAGAGTTTGTGTAGAAACTCAGCGTTTGCTGGTTTGAACTCTGTATGAATACAGTTTATAAAGAGTAATCTCGTGAAGTGAATCGTGAAGAAAAAAAACAGTTTAGTTGGAGCTAACTCAGTAAAGAGAGTTAAGTTTGAATAACCTCTGGTTGAAAAGGTTGTGATCAACTATAAGTGGTAACCATGATCGGGTTAGAAGATCTTTTGATAGAAAGATCTGTCGGGTAATTGTTGTTGTTTACAAAGTAGTAAACAGAAATAGTAATTAAGAATTGAAACTGTTATTGCTTGTAAAATGGTTACAAGCAGTGGTGGACAAAACTGTGCAAATAAGGGATTTCAATTAAAAACTAAACACAAGATTTATTTTGCTTTAACTACAATCTACGAACTCATAAATACTCATTTTTAAAAAGGTAAAAAAGTAAAGAAGTGTGATTGTAGTCATTAAAATAAAATAAAGACAAAGATGAAAGAACCTAACGAGGAATAAGTCATTTCGCATCTAAATGCCGTGATTGAAAAATGCGATTATTTTTCGATGCTTCAATAGCTGAACAAGAAAATTTTTTGGCAAAGATTGAAAGAAAATTTGAAGAGACATAAGAGACTACCAGAGCTGATAAAAAAAACTCTTTTGGAAAAGATCGGTGGAAAATTGAAGAAACGTCTGGTGCGATAACCGAGAAGCTGCAAGAGATATATGAGAAAGAAAACAAAAAACTATATGCAGCAAAAACAAGAGTGTCAAGCACCGGGCAAGCAGTTGTAGTAACGGAAGAGAAAGTCAACAGCCTCCAGTGTCAGCGGTCAGAATAGAAACTCCGGCAGAATAGAAACTCCTTGCTTCGATGGTAGCACTTCTCTAGCAATATTCAGATCTCAATTCGATACTGTGGACAGCAGAAATGAATGAAGAAACGAAGAGAAGGCTTTCGAATTAATTTTGGCCCTTAAAGCTAAAGCAGCAGAAGTGCTAGAAATAATACCAGCCAGCAGTAGAAACAACTACGATGAGCTATTGATGGCACTACAGCGCAAATTCGGTGATAAAAGCAAACAAGACACTGACGTCAAGCTTGTGGCATGTGCTGCCCAGAAGACACCTTAGTGCATACCATAGCCTTCGTACTGGCACAAGAGGCCGACGCTTGTGGTAATGCTAACTTTTTCGAAGAAAGAGATTGTCGTGAAGTTGCCTTTGCAGCACAAGATAATAAAGTTTTGTATAGCAGTAACTTACGTGTGGGCGGCTCTGATGGTAACGAATACAGTAATGAAAATTGTGAGCCGTGGCAATTCGAGAGTGGCAATGGGGAAGCTGGAGTATCTGAAACAATACATCAAGCAGAATTGGACAGTACAAGTGTAAAGGACGTAGGTGAGGAGTCGGTCGACAATAACCAGCAAAAGGCTATAGAGGCCAACGACACAGCACTGGTGAAGTAAATTGCAGCTAAAAGTCTGGTGGAAAAAGCCAAAAACTCGGAAAATATTAGAGGATAAAAAGAATTGCAGAGGCATGTCCGAGTGAAAATGGTCGGCGGAAGATTGAAGGCTGCACAAGAACGAGTAGCCGATATTGAGGGCTTATATGCGGGCAAATTTGTTCCCCTTTGCATTATCCCATAGCAAAAGAAACAGTCGCGTGGTATATTGCAAGTCAGCTGGAGACGCGACAGAGCATGCAAGAAAGTGAACGATGTCGATTATCGGGTACGAACACAAATGAAGATACTACACCTGAACGACTGGCGAAACATAAGCGAAGATGTAATACATCGCTAAAATAAATAAACTAAAGTTGCAAGAACAACTATAGTTGCTGTTTATAAATAACCAGAATCGACAACAACAAGCATTAGCAGAGATAAAGTAAATAAAAATAACACAGCAACAACAAAAACTAATGTAAAAGAAAACAAGTAACAGACAATAAGAAGCAACAAGACATAACATAACATAACATAACATATAAGAACTAAAGAACATATAAGAACTAAGAACTAACATAACAACATAAGAACTAAATAGAAAGTAAAAAAAAGAAATGGAATTTACTTGAAATATCGAGAGGCTGGAGAGCGCAGGGTTGTTTACTCAGAGAATAACAATCAGTTTATTTGCAATAAACTCAGCCAGTACAGTTTAAGTGTTGCAAAGTAGAGTTTGTGAGTAGAGTTTGTGTTTAAAGTCAGCGTGAAGAGAGTTTGTTGGCTTAAACTCTGTGTGATGAGAGTATATAAAGGGTAAACTCGTGAAGTGAATCGTGAAGTAAAAAACCAGTTTAGTAGGAGCTAACTCAGTAAAGAGAGTTAAATGTGAATAACCTCTGGTTGAAAAGGTTGTGATCGAACATATGTGGTAACATCGATCGGGTTGGAAGATCTTTAGATAGAAAGACTGTCGAGCAATTGTTGTTGTTTAAAGAGTTGTAAACGGAAAGAGTAATTAAGAATAGAAATTGTACTTAGTTATAAAAAGGTTACAAGCAGTGGTGCACAAAACTGTGTAAATTAGGGTTCTAAATCAAAACCAAACACGATTTTTTTTGTTTTAAGTACAATAAATGAACTTATAAATACACGTTTTTAAAAAGGAATAAACGTTACAGCATTATTTTGATTATTTATTTGGCCCTCTTATTACCCTGTGGACTTGTATTTTTACTGTTTAATTTTTCTACGAATTTATTAGCGTTGCGTCTATCATGTTACAGGTTAACATTTATTTTATGATTATTGCTGATGTTTTATGTGGAAGCTCCAGAGATATGACAATAAATATGGTCAGAATACTAACCAAATACAAAACGGGACTTACTATTTCGCATATTAATGCCCAGAGTCTGAACAAAAGGTGGATGAATTCAAATTAATTTTTGAAAATTCCGGAGTAGATATTATATGTGTTTCGGAGACCTGGCTTTCGAATTTCACCCCTGATGGCCTACTAACCCATAATGGATATCAGGTTTTCAGAAATGATAGTAAGAGCCTTGGGGGCGGTGTTGCCTTATTCGTGAGAAATGGTCTATCTTGTAAAGTACTTGGGAAATCGTCGTCCACAATAAGACCAAGTAACCAAAGGACTGGGAATGATGAATTTATTTTTATAGAAGTTTTTTCGTTTGAGAATGCTGGTTGGGTGCGCATATAGACAGAATAATTTTGAAATTTCTTTGATGCCCTTCAAACCATGACAATAAAATACGAGGATGTTGTTGTCTCTGGTGATTTTAATACTAATATTTTGTCAGACGATTCTCTCTCCAACAACATGCTATCTATAGGCCTTGTATGTATTAATACCACTAATGCTACGCATCACAGCCTGACAACTAGTACACTCATAGACCTTATTTTTGTAACTTATGCTTTGAAAACATTATTGTATAATCAAGTATCTGCACCATATTTTTCAAGACATGTCTTATTATTTTTAACATATGATTTTAAGCCTCAATTTTCGAAACAAATTTACAGCTACAGAGAATTTAAAAATATAAACGGCGAACATTTATATGTCAGTTTCTTGTAAACTGCTTGGAATTGTATGTATTACATGCCTTCTGTCGAGATCCAATCTTGTGTTTTTGGAGAAAAATATACAGAACGTATTTGATATGACGGTACCAATTAAATTCAGGAAAATCTCTCATAAATACAAACCCTGACTAACGAACTCCATCAAATGTGCCATTAATCTGCGGAATCTTGCATATTCAAGGTGAAAGAGATTTATTATACCAGAATTAAAATTGCAATAAAGCGCCGCAAGGTCGAATGTGAACAAGGGGATTAGATGTGTGAAAATAGAATACTACTCTAGACGGTTTAAATTGTAACACGCGAACGAATACTGATTGCCAAATAGATCCTAATGACCTTAACAAATCCTTTGTGAATACGCCCAAGGTACGGGCAGACCCAAATTTCTATAGTTTTCCTCGTGACTCAAATAATTCAGATATTAATTAACATGAGCATGACAAGTTTAAGTTTGAATGTTTTTCCCAATATGACGTCATGTTGACTGTTTCCATCGTGAAATATAATGCAACTGGGTGCAATAACATGCACCCTAAATTTATTTATAAAACTAATTTTGCCACTATTCCTCCCATTTATAACCCATTTATTTAATATCATTATTATGTCCGGCACGTATGCAACAAAGTGGAAGCATGCGAAAATAGTTCCGTTGCTCAAGCCAGATTGCAATCTTGTGCTTTCGAAAGTTTTGGAGAAAATACTTTATGGGCAAATTATTAATTACATCAATTAAAAAAATTTTCACGAATTCAATCCGGTTTTCGATCGAATCATAGTTGTATTACTGCTCTTGTAGGCGTTAGTGAGAGTATCAGACAAGCCTTGAAGAACGGCGATGTAAATTTTTTAGTTCTCTTGAATCATTCGAAAGCTTTCGATGCAGTTGATCACAATATGCTTATTCGTAACTAATACATTCGTGTCTTTCCCATTACGCACAGTCTGTAAATTTGAACGGCAAATGGTCGGACAAAGGTGTGCCTCGAGGTTCCATTCTTGAGCCACTTTCTTCTCTCTATGTCAATGATTTACCTGAACATCTTTTAAATTGCAAAATCCACCTATATGCAGATGATGTGTAACTCTGCTTAAATAGACCAGTGGACAAAATGTCACTGGCTGTTGATTGTTTAAATGAGGAACTTGCAAGAATCTCCCTATGGGCAACTGCTAATGGTTTCTATTTAAACCACGGGAAATCCAAGTGTATTGTATTGCATAGAAGCGTTGTACCTACATTTCGGGTGAGAAAGTCGAGATAGTTCATGCGACGACGAACTTGGTGATCATTTTCAACACCAATTTGATAGGGAATGATTACATAAACTCTTTGCAGACGTATATTAAGTTACACGCGCTCTGGCCCACGAAATTTTTTATACCTTTGAAAACTAGAATTCTGATTGCAAAAACTTATTTGATTCCCTGCCGGATGCGAGCTGTTTACTAATTGTGATTCTAGCAGCAAATGCAAATTGAATATTTTATTTAATAATATTGCTAAATATATTTATAATTTATAATTTTTGAAAATTTATGAAATACACGAGTACTTTTATTTTTGTATCGAATAATAAACAAGCCGAAACCGAGTTATTTAATTTACAGGCTACTTTTTGGTCAGTCACCTCGTAGTAGGAATATTATACTTCGGCATTATTACTTGTTTTCCAAATCGTAGTTCTACTTACATGCTATTCGATTTTGGAACATTCTTCAACGCAACACCAACGCTAATAGCTTCAGGATATTTTTTTTTTATATTTTCGTTGATATTTCTTTTTTTCTCCTTTTCAAAAGTTTTTTATCTGTATTTTTTTTACACCGCTTGTTGCTTATTATATATGTTTATCCATTTATAAATTTTGCTAAAATACTTTTTATTATTAAATTTGTAAGATTGTAAGATTTTGTTGTACAGGATTTGGGCATAAATTTTATTAATAAGTAAATATGTAAGTGCAGGTAAATTCTTTTACAATGGCAAAAAATGAGTTATAAGAATAGTGGTAAAAAATATAAGATCCTCTCTATTTAAGCGAAAAGTACAAACCAAGTGCATGCGGATTCTTTTATATCATTGCCCCTCTCACATTCCAGTACCATATTGTGTTTTTTTTTTTTTTTTTTTTTTTTTTTTTTTTTTTTTTTTTTTTTTTTTTTGAAAAGACAACAATTAATAAATGTATGAAGTTTTGTTGTATTTGATTGAGTTTTTATAGGAACTTTTCTGTTCAACTTTAAAACATGCTCTTGGTTTTGTATCCTGTTTGTATAATATATAAATTCAGACACCCACTTTATCACTCAATTTTCATTCCAATTTTTAGTTAAAATTTTCGAACTTTTTTCTTTCAAAACTAATTTTTTTCTAATAAGTTTTTTCATTTAAGCACAATAAAAACATTTTTTCTTTAGTAATATACATAAAATCAAAACAACTACACAAAGCTAGTTATTTGGGTTTTATTATACAACTAATAAAATGAATTGTCCAAATTTTTTAGGGTATTGTTACGTTTTGACCTGAGTTTCATTTAAATTGCGTTAAAATGAAATAAACACTACTATTTTTATTGTTTTACAATTTCGTTATTTACTCCACTATAACTTTTATACTGTTTGTCTTAATACAACACTTAATATTCGTTTATACAACACTTTTATTTCCGCTTTAATACAACTTTGTTTATTAACAGCTAAACGATAACTAACTAACGTGTAGGTAAAGCAGTTCTTTATATACCTAATTGCCTATAGGTTGGAAGGTTCAGGAAATATCGACCATCTTCTATTTCCATATCCGTTAATTCAAATGTAACGTTAAGATGGTCGATATGGCAGTGCTGCCAAATTGACAGGGTGACCCAAATTATACCAAAATCCCACTATGCAGTGTTGTATTTTTATTTTCGTAACAGTATCAAGAATATTTGCAATAAATATGTATAAAATGTGAAAAGGTAAAAAAACTGAAACAGATTTATTAATAAATTATGATTTTATTATTAAATTAATAAAAGTAAATCTTTTTTGGGTGTGTGGCATTTATTTTGTTGTATCGCTGACACAAAAAAATCATGGTATTGCCAGCATGAAAACTTAAAATAAGGTAAAGCAATTATTAGTTAATGTATGTTTTTTGCATACGTTTTTTTAACAAGTGTTTGTTAAGCTTAAAGTTTGTGGTATCTAACGTGTGCTGCAAGTCTGCTTTTAGATTTTTAGCATAAAGTCCTTGCCGTAAATACTATTTTTAAATTCGTAAAAGTGGTGAAATAATAATAAAATTGTTTATAAAATTGATGTTAATGAAGTAACATAAAGCATTGATAAAAATAAACTAAGTAAAAAATTAAAAAAATGACTTAAAATAATTAAATACTGAATGTAAAAAGTAATTAAGTTCCTTTGTTCTATATTTTCTTTGCCCATCACTACTTTGTTTTTATTTATTTAAATTTATTAATTATTATTTTATAAGAAAATTTATAAAAATACAAAAAAAAAGGAATTGTGTGGGCTACTAGGCCATTAAATTTAGTAAATTTTATCATATTTTTTAACAAAATATTCTTCACCGCCGAAGCCCAACAACAAGAATTGCCGCATTAGGGGTGAAGGGAATCGAATGGTTATCTTAGAGCAATCATTACATCAACAAAATCTTACGTTTTGGTGTAGATTGTGGTCCGGAGGAATCATAGAACCATATTTTTTTTTAACAAAAATAGAAATGCGATTACGATCAATATAAATCGCTACAGGGAGATGATACGAAGCTTTTTGTGGCGGATAGTGGTTTCAACTGGATGGTGCCACTTGTGACACAGCAAGAGAAACAATGGATCTTTTGAAAGAAAAGTTTTAAAATCGCATTATATCTCGTATATGAGGAGTGTACAGGAATAATCCTACAACTGTTCAAGAGCTTGAAACCAACATTATCGCATTATGGCAACAGTTTATTGAAAAAAAGTGATTGATAATTTTGGTAAAAGATTGGGAGCCTGCCGAGCCAGTATGGGGGGTTACTTGACCGACACAAGTTGTCATTTTAATTCGGAACCTATTTGTAATAAACTGAAATAAAAATATTTTTAATATCTGAAAAAAAGTCTTTTTTTTATTAAAACTAAAATGAAGCCTCAATTTTGGACCCACTTTATCATCCACATGTATGTACATGTCATTATCCTTTTTTATATGGCCGCTATTAGTAAGGGTGATAATGGGCATCCTTGTATTACTCTTAAGTAAGTATTAAGCGTTTCGCACAAAGGAATAGTGTTGGCAACTATACCATTACACTATGTTTAGTTAATTTAAGCAACATCTAGTAAATTTCCAGAGTTAGACATTTTAATTTTCCTGGATAACTGCTTGTTGTTTAAACATAGTAATTTATCCAGAGTTTCTTCATTTGAGATTGTTGGGCATTCCTTTATGTCATTATTATATAATTAACATAAGAAGCTTCCCTTAGGCTTCCGACAAAGTCTTACTTTAGAGCCATTAGGGACATACGAAACATTAAGGGAAAAGTAAATGGGGCTGTGGAGTTTTTAAAACATTGTGGCTTAGTCTGAAGGCCCAAACATAATATACTTTTGCTTACTTAAGCTACTCTCAAAAACTCAACGAAAAGTCTGTTAAATACTTAATTTTTTTATGGCTATAATGTACTTTTTGAAGATTTCAGTTAGTGAGAACATGAAAATTGCTATGTGCGAGTTGAAGTGAATGGGTAATTAACATTATTATGAGTGAATTTATTTTTGATTAAAAATATAACAATTTTAATATTTTGTGTAAAAATTTAAGTATTATCAGAAAAATAACAGTTTAAATAAAAATTTAAAAAATCTGCATAAGCCCGCTACTCACATTTAATCGTCGCTATTTCAAGGACGAATAAAAGCAAGAGCATCTATTTCCACAACATGTTTCTTTTGTTATTGTTTTGCATATAACACACATACAGCTGTTTACGTACGGACGTAAGTACAATCAGTTTTGCTCAAAACGTAAGTAAATGAAACTGGACGAAACTTGACGAAAAGTTTGTTAAGTACATTATAGCTATACACATATGATTGTATGTATTCGCACAGTAGTTTAAGCTAGCCTACGCATATTATGTTTCGGCCTAGAGACTGGCAAGTTCAAAGGTCCTTCCGAGTTTGAGTCAGAAATATCTATGCGTCACGATAGGCATAATTACTGGTCACTCCTTGATAAGGGAGATCAAAAGTATATTGTACAAAGACATGCCGTTGTGCAATGATGTAAAAAATATGAAAAGTGGTATACCTACTGTCCAGGGCTTTATCGCCTGGTTGGGTACCAACAAAGTTCTTGGTAACAAGTTGGGATTCGAAATGGGAATCCGTTGGCTTAGGGGCAATTAAGAGGTCATTCAATAAGTACGTAGGATAAGTAAGAAAAAACAAAATTTTGACAAAACTCGATTTTATTATTCAACATAGTTGCCTTCGAAGGCGATACGATGAGTATAGCGATTTTCCCATTTTATGGTACGATTTGTCTTTCTCGACAAAATGGTTCAGCGATTTTTCATCATTGAACTTATATTTCTTTCCAGAGAGCATTCTTTTGTGACCTGAAATCGGGAAAAAGTCACTAGAGTATAAATCTGGAGAATACGGTGTGGGGTAAGCAAATCGAAGCCTAATTCATTCAATTTTGCCATTGTCTTGGTGAAACAAAACTTTTTTCTTTTGCAAATGTGGCCGTTTCTTTGCAATTTCAGCCTTCAATCTATCTAAAAGTGCTCAGTAATAGTAGCTGTTGATGGTGGTTCCTTTTTGGAGATAGTAGTATAATAGGCTCCATTATCGTACCGGCCGACTGTTGCGTCTTTGCTCGCTTTGAATTCGGTTCGTCGATTGCTGTCCACTCAGCTGACTGTCTTTTGGATTCTGTTGTGTAATAGCGAAGCCATGTTTCATCCATTGTCACATTGCTGTCTAATTTCTACACGTCTTACTTGAAGGTTAGTACTATATAAAATTCATATGGAAAAAATTATAGTAAAACCATCTATGTGTCATCCTACGATTTTATTGAATGTTATTTATGAAGAGCTGCCTTCTATTTTTTCGTTCTTATTTCTTTATATGTATGTACGTACATTAGGGTGTGATTTTATGAAAAAAACGTTGTGCAAAAAGTTATGGACGTCGGATAAAAGGAAGGCGTGGCGCGTCGCTAGTCAAGATGGCTACTGTAGGTGAAATAATCAAAAATATAAATTATCTTTATTTGCTTTAGAATACGATATATATATAACTCTTTTGATATAATTTTATTAAATTTACGGTAATTGATGATTTGTTACAAACAATTTGATTACAAAAACTTAATTTAATATTAAAAATTTATACTTATTATAATCTAAATATTACGGCAGCAAGTGAAGTGTTTCTATTTTAAAATCAATGAGTTTAATAATACAGCTTTTTTAATACTCTAATTTTTCTTCAAGGTGCTTGTGTTTTTTTTTTTAGACCAAGCGATCGTAAAGAGTCTTTTATATTTACCATTCCGGCAGTACATCTATGAAATTATTTAAAGAAGTGTTTTCGATTATATAATTCAAAAATCATCAGGGTCTACCTTTCAATTACTAATAGGGAGATCGGACGGTTATTATTCGATCGGTTTAACTGGTTTTTTTGGTTTTGTCGAATTCGGTTTTTTCAAATCTTCATTTTTCGAATATCGGGTAAACCGGTTGACTTAACACGAATAACCGGTTAATTTAAGTAAGTCTAATTCTTATACGTTTAGTTATTATTTTGTATAGTTATTTTGTATACATATATAGTATGACAACCTTGAACGTCTCACAGAGAACGTAAAAACCAAGGTAAATCGAAAAAGATATGCACACTTAAGCACCAATAACTTTCTGTAAATAAATATTGATTTTTATATATGAAGAATAATCAACTAGACTCATTGAAAGCGATCCACAAACGCCGGCTCCGAACGGAAGCTATATTAGCCAGTGAAGTTCTTCACAGCGTAAATACATATAAACAGTCGCTAATGTGCGGTGATATCGCTGTGGAAAATTGTCAGATGGTGTGGCCTAATATACCACACTGATACACGCACTATTAAATATGGAGTGCAAGAATTTACATACAGTGCTGTTCGAAACCTAAACAACTTTTCTTGTCGAGACAATTAAGGACTCGCATGTTACTAATAGATTTATTCAAAGTAAAACATTTATTTTTTGTTATCTTAGGCAGCTAAATTATGACTAGAATAACAAACTTTTTAATTCCATTCTCTACCAAGTAATACAACAACAAAAACGAAATTAACTCCTGAAGTAGCTGTTCGAAACATAACTTTCAGTACTTTGTGTAATAAACTGTGTCTTTTTATCCGCACACCGTTTTGGCACAATTTTTGTGGGATTTGTTAGAATTATTGGTAGTATTAATTGCCACTTTAATTTTAGACTCTCTGTCAGCTTCTGCTTATTTTTAAAACGACTGGTCCAGCTCCGTGCTTCAAGAATTAAGAACAATTTTATTTAAATAAAAGAACCGGTTAACCGGTGATTTGAATAATTTTTAACCGAAAACCGATTTTTTTTAAAAGTCGAATAATCGATCTCCCAAATTACTAAGTAGATTTAGAGACGCTTAGAATAAAATTGAGAAAACGAAGCAACTTTATGACTGGTATTGAAGATCAGAAAGTGCGAGATGAGATTGAGAGTGTATCTGAGATTATTAAATTTGATGAAACAAACACTGTAAGTGAAGGTTAGATGGGCCCGATGCTACAGACATTGTAAGTGAAGGTTGGATGGGTCAAATGCTACAGATATTTTAAGTGAAGGTTGAATGGGTTTTAACTGTCAACTATTTGTTTTTCCATTTTATTTATCAAAAATTCAATAATAAAAATCCAGCTTATAGGCCATAATAGATTCCACATAGACTGCTCCGTATAGTACACCACGCATACGGTTAGTCCACTTGCATTTTCAATAACACTTTTCTCTTAACCATTTTAATTTAGACTTAAAAAAACAATTGGTAAAATAGCAGCAAAAAAAACAAACAAAATTCATAATCAAAACTACAATAACAATGTAATACATTACTAAGCCATCCAAATCGGAGGATAGTGCGACGGCTTCCCCTTTTGCTTCTGATGTACATTTAATTTTACATTGTGTTGGGAACCGCATGCAAGCAAAAGGGCTTTTTTTACCTCTAATAAACCTTTAATTTTAAAATTGGTTGGGAATAAGACTGATCCGAATCGGATACTAGTTGTATGTGCTTAGAAATTTTATTTAAATTTTTCTTATTTACGAGTATCCTATCATTTTTTAACATACATACATACATAAAACCTATTGTCCGAATTTATAAATATTTGTTTTAACATAAATTCACACATACATTATCAATTCCCATAACAATCCATGAAGGAACACGGTGACTTCTCTCAGTCAATGAACTGCACCCGATTATATATTTTTAGACTAATTGAAAGGGACCTACAGTATAACGCTGGCTCCAAATGGCAAATGCATTAGATAAGTTTTCAATAGTAGTAATACTCATAACCACTTTTTTAATTGAAAACAGATTGAAAAAACTTAAAAGAAAATGTCAACTTATTAAAGGTTTACAGCAGACATGTTCATAAAGAGCCAAACGCCTAAATAAGAGAATACACTGAAATTAAAATGCTGTAAAGATATAGGTATTTATATACGGTCCGCCAAATAATTTTTTTTCTTTGAAAGTGCTATAAAAAAAAAAAAATACTCAATATTTTCTCAAATTTTTTTTTTTTATTTGAAAGTACAATCCTTCCAGTTAATAATGGGAAATAATTTCGTTCAAATGTCTGCCGCGGCTGGTCATGCCGTAGCCTACACGATCGGTCCAATTTTTAAGCACATTATCGATTGTGTGCAGCTGTACTTCACCAATGGCTTCACGAATATTCTCCTTTAAAGCGTCAATTGCCTCTGGCTTGTTGACGTAACACTTATTTTTGACGGCACCCCACAAATAATAGTCCAACGGTGTCAAATCGCAGCTCCGAGATGGCCAAACGACATCAGCTCTGCGGCTGATAATGCGATCTTCAAAAACAGGGCGCAAAACACCGAGTGTAGCTTCGGCTATGTATCTGTAGCGCCGTCCTGTTGAAACCAAATGTTGCTAATATCCTCCTCTTCAATTTTTGTGAACAAAAATTCGTTCAACATGGCCCGATAACGATCGCCATTGACTGTAACGGCCACTCCTTGCTCATTTTCGAAGAAAAATGGCCCAATTATGCTTCTGGACCAAAATCCGCACCAAACAGTGACTCGTCTTGGGTGTATCGGCTTTTCAATGTATGCGTGCGGGTTTTCTGTGGCCCAAATGCGACAATTTTGCTTGTTTACGTACCCGCCAAGGTCAAAATGCGCTTCATCTGAAAAGATGATTTTTTGGCAAAATCGACATCTTCTGTAAGTCGATCGCAGGCACAGATTCCCACCGTTGTTCAAGCGTATACACAACCGTATTCGTTCAGCGGAAGGATAAAACTAATTATCTGTCAAATCAGACATGAGCTAAGTGTTACCATTCACGAAATAAGCATTAGTTGAAAAAAAAACGTTTGATGGCGGACCCTTTACAAAGTATAAATGTGCATAAATGTAAGTAGCTTATTAGCAACACTTCTCAGTGTAGCAAACAAAATTTTAGCTTTCTTAAAAATCTCTTGAAATTAAAAAAAGAAACACAAAAACATGCGCTACATCCCAGTTTCGTTAAAAATAAACAAGCTACTGAATATAATTTGCATTTCACATTTTTATTGTAATTATGGTTGCCGTTTGGAATAATGTTAATAACATATACAATTTTTTTTTAATATTTTCATTTAACGTTAATTTATTACAGTTTTTGATAGGAAAATAAAACAAAATTAGCTTCCATGGAATTGTAAAAGCAATATCAGTAAATATAGTACGACATTTAAATCAAAAGTCTATTTTTTAAATATTAGCGATACAATTGACTTTGGTGTAATTTAGGGATTTTTTATTTTTAAGCAACTCGCAATACTTACGAAGAGTAAAAATAAATAGCCAAAGAACTTCATAATGTGGTCAATATGAACGGGCGTCTCTGGCATAAACGAAAACATTTTTTTCTCATAGAAAAGTCCTCTAAGCATCGAAAATATAATATATGTAAAGATTTTATTTATACTATTTTATTTATACTATTATACAATACAAAACCTATACGTGTAAGCATATTTTTATATTTTAACGCACACAAACGCAATCTTGGTCAAACATGTTTGCCCGTCTATCGCCGTCTTAAGGCTAAGACATAATACGCGTAGACTAACTTAAATGTTTATAACTATAATGTACTTAACATACTTTTCGTCAAGAATCGTTCAGTTTCATTTGCTTAAGTTTTGAGTGAAATTGATCGCACTTAACGTACGTGAACAGCTGTATGTGTGTTATATGCAAAACAATAGCAAAAGAATTTTTCAGTGCATTAAACTACTATGATTTTTTTTTAGTTTCTTAATGAATGTATTTATTTATATATTTCTACTAATGTACATATAAATGGTGTCAAAAATTGTCTTTTTTTCAGATATTAAAAATATTTTTATTTCAGTTTATTACAAATATGTTCCGGTTAAACATGAAAAATTATATCGGTCAAGTGACTCCCCATACTAGCTCGGCAGGCTCCCAATCTTTTCCCAAAATTATCAATTACTTTTTTCAATAAACTCTTGCCAATGGTTGATATCTGCTCGATAATGTTGGTTTTAAGCTCTCGAACTATTGTGAGATTACTGCTGTACGCTTTCGGTTTCAAAAAACCGGACGATCAAATCTAAAGTTGTCAAATCGTACGATTTTTGTGGGCAATTTACTCCTCCTCTACGAGAAATAATGCGATTTTCAGGCTTTTCTTTCAAAAGATCCCTTGTTTCTCTTGCCGTGTGACAAATGGCACCATACTGTTGACACCACATATTCTCTACGTCTAGATATCAATTTTCCGCCACAAAAAGCTTCGGATCATCTCCCCGTAGCATTGACCGTAATCGCATTTCCCTTTCGTTTTTAAAAAACCACACCACAGAAATCGTATTTTTTTATGGATGTAATGGTTGCTCTAAGATAACTTTTGGATTCTCTTCATCCTAAATGCGATAATTCTGCTGGTTGACGTAACCATTGACCTGGAAATGGGCTTCGTCGGTGATTATATTGTTAACAAATTTTTCATTTTTTTATTGTTTTACATCTTCAAAACTTTTGTCATTTTCAAAAATGTTTTACTAACAAAAACAGGATGTTCCTTTGTGTAACGTTCCATATTAACTAACCCGAATGTATTTAGAATCTGAAAATAAAAATTACAAGTAGAAAGAAATAGCAGCAAAATTAAAATGAGACCTCAGTTTTGGACACCCTTCATTTGAAAATTTGTATTCGTAATCTTGAATTTATTATACACAACTATCATATTGTTACGAAAATAAGATTGGGAACCTCTACGCTTATTACTTCCCTAAAATAAATAAACAAAAGCTGCAGGAATACCTATACATGATGTTTATAAATAGCCAGAATCGACAACAACAAACATTAGCAGCGATAAAGTAAATAAAACTAACACAGCAACAACAAAAACTAACAGCAAAGAAACCAAGTAACAGACAATAAACAAGAAACAACAAATATTGAGAGCTGAAAGAGGTAGATGTTTACATACGCATGGCTACAAAAGAACTAAAAATAAATCAAAAGAATGAAATGGAATCTACCTGATATCGAGAGGTTCGAAAGCTTTCGATGTATTGTTTACACAGCCATATAAAAAGCACATCGATGCGAACAACAACAGTTTAAGTAAAGTAAACTCAGCGAGTACAGTTTGTTTGAAGAGAGTTTATAAGGAGTAAACTCGTGAAGTGAATCGTGAAGTAAAAAACTAGTTTAGTTGGAGCTAACTCAGTAAAGAGAGTTAAGTGTGGATAACCTCTGGTTAAAAACGTTGTGATCGAACCTAAGCTGTAACTACGATCGGGTTGGAAGATCTTTAAGTAGAAAGATCTGTCGAGTAATTGTAGTTGTTTACAAAGCAGTAAACAGAAAGAGTAATTAAGAATAAAAAATTGTTATTGCTTGTAAAAAGGTTACAAGCAGTGGTGCACAAAAGTGTGTTGAATAAAGGATTTTAATTAAAAACTAAATACAAAATTTATTTTATTTTAACTATAAATCTACGAACTCATAAATACACGTTTTTAAAAAGTTAAAAACGTAATAATATTAAGTAGAATTTAATTCGAATACTCTTAATTCTAGAAATAAGTGTATGAATTTTACAAGGTAGCAGTATAAGACTCCTATTACTGTTTACAACTCAACTTAGTTGACTTAAAACTTCCAAATTTTGCAATTTGGTATAATCGATAACAACTTAAAAAATTAAAGTTGAACTTAATCGTCTCACAACTTTTTTGTGCTATTACCGTTTATAACCCTGATAAAGCGGTAGTTACGTTCCAGGAAAATTCCACGTTATAGAAGACTTAGCTTTCATATAAGTTTGTGGGATATGGTCCTGAAAATGTTTTATCAAAATAAAATATTTAATTAAAGTTGTGTACTTCAACTCAAAATTAAATTCTAACTTTATTTAAAAAAACAAAAGAACAATCAGAAAACATAAATATTTTTGATTCAGAAACTTCATTGCTGCTTATTTTTCGATTCATCCACTGGTTTTGTTACTGTGAAATCTGTTTGAGGCTTTGTTTGCTTTTTTCTCAAGTTCTTTTCTGATTTCATAATGAGGTGCTATACTTATATCTATTTGCCTTTTAAATTTGCTGGATCTCTCTATCGACGGATCATTACCTGGAAAAAAGATTAAATTTTTTCATAAAATTTCAAATAAATTTCGCGTTATACAATTCGAAATTTCGCGTAACCGCGTTGTAGAAGTACCGCGTTATACAAGTAATACCTGTATTACAATTCATCAAAAGAAGTTCTTTTAAATAAATTATTACTAAAAAATGTAAAGCAAGTAGTAGGGAAGTACACATTTTTAATTTGTCTCAAAATAATTTATTAATCAGTGATTTGAAACAAAATTACAGAAAAAATCAAGTTAAAACAAAACAACAATTTGGAAAACATGTTGAACTTGTGGTGAAGCATCCCGAAACTGGACGAGGCAAGTGGATGCAGCAAAAATAAAAGTATGGAATTGTGGGAGGAATTTGCCATAGAATTAAATAGTTTAGGACCGTTATCAAGAACTGCGCACGAGTAAGGACGAGTAAATAATAATCATAAAATTAATCCAGTAGAATGAAAGTGCAATGATAATTTATTTCTATTGCCGGCTTGGATACACTATAAGGCAAATTTAAAGCGAAAGCTTACGAACAACCGGAGAAAATATCTTGCTGTTGCCGTTGATCCCAGCAAGTTGCACCTAATGGTCATTTAGGGTTGGAGAATATACCACCGGCGATGGATGACGAAGAAATTAAACATACTTTTGTTGCAGCGTCAAAAAAAGTTTGATTAATATGTACAAACAAGCGATGGGAGCCAATCAACGGCATGCATTAAAGGCAGATGTTTAGAAATTAAAAATTGCAAACATCAAAGGCTATTCAAATGATACAGTTCTCTACAGTTGGCTCAGAGATTTTAGGAACAATTCCAATTTTTATTCACGAATCAGCCCTCCTTCCCATTAATCTATAAAAAGAGCTGAACAATGCCTATTTTCTTTAAAATGATTCTTATAGCATTTTGTGTGTCTGTTGATTGGTGATATGGTGTCTTCTAAACCCAAATTAGTTTGGAATACAACCGCTCTCGTTTTGTAAGAGTGTAAGTAAAGATAGTAAGACTTTCTAAAAATAATTTTATAGATTGAAGAGAAGGCTTACTATCCTATAAGAATCAACTTTGCCTGGTTTGCTATCATGGTTGTCATTTTTATTGTATTACATAAAAATAAAATAACATTGATATTTATGCTTGGTAACTCCAATAGAAATTTATTGATCATTTTTCAATACCAGGCGCTTTTCTTTGATTAATGATTTTTGTGGCATTCTAAATATTCCAAAACTCAAGTGTTGTATGTATGTATATACATATACTTCATTGGTAATAGATAGAAAATCAACGCTTCCGGTAGATGTATTCGAAGTAAAAACTTATTTTAAGTGAATTAGAAACCAGCTCCGCATTTTGACTCTTATATCTCAAGGTTTGTAAGCATCGCTAAAGCACCACATTTTGTTTTTCCAAGATTTTCAGACGCTTTATGTAGTATAATAATAATGTGTCTCACGTTATAAAAATTTCTGCAATTTTTCGTCTTTTGCTTTTCTTTAAATATTCTATAGAACACTTTGCTGACCTTACTAAATTAAATTTTTTACTAGATCTTACATCCTTTTTAATAAAAAAAAAGGTTTAAACGCCACATATTTTTACAGTCTTACACAAACGTCACATTCAAAATAATTAAAACTTAATTTTTATCACATTGATTCCCGTTTTTAAAATTTATTTCTAATTCTATTCATTTTCTCGACAGGTACAGTGACATTATTTCATCACATTTTTTATTTTGGTGAAGTTGGAATATTTGAAAATTTTCACCATTTGTAATAGATGAAGTCTACAGAAATTCTGAGTTACTAGGAAAGCAGGAAGGGGCAGCAGAAATTTATAATGCTTACACTTGACACTTTACAGTAGTAAAATTTGTTGTCATTGAAAATTTGGTTTTATTTTTTAATTTACTTACAATCATCTTTTAAGCGTAAACTTGGATAAATGCGTAATTAACTTTTTTAAAGTTTTCAATTTTATTACAATCATTTTACATATCCTTTAAAAAATCAGTATAAAACTTCAAAAAATATTTTCCTTTATCTGTGTACATTCTTATTTTTCTTATTTTATTGTTGTCAGATTTAACTCTTCGTCTTACGCATTAGTACAATCCGATCAAATATAGCTTGAATTCCTAAGGAAATGCAAAAGCACTGTTCCCGTCCTGTTATCTTGTTATTATTCGGATTCGATGAAAATTTGATTTTAGTTTGTAGTTATGTGCCTAAAAGGAATATATAGTATGTGTCAATTTGCTTTCAACTCCATTATTCTAAATACTGTGAAGGTGAAGTGATGAAATCTGGAACGATTTTGTTTTACAACGCGAACTAACGCGGAGTCGATTGTGTGGATCAAATGGTTTCGCATTTTACGATAAAGAGATATACAAAAAGGTAGACCGCTTTTTTTGCATTATGATGGACATTATGCACTGGCTTGGAAAAGAACAGTGCTAGAAGAGATTTTCTATGTAAATTGTCAAACAATTTAGTTTTATCAAATATTGAAAATAGAATGAATAATATAATCAAACAACTTAGTACTCGCTCAGCTATGGGGTATTTTTTAGAAAAGTCAAGTTTGGGAATAACTGCCGTTTGTTACATCGCTAAAATAAACAAACAAAAGCTGCAAGAACAACTATACGTGCTGTTTATAGATAACCAAATCGACAACAGCAAACATTAGTAGAATTAAAGTAAATAGAAATAGAGCGGCACCAACATAAATTAACAGCAAAGAAAACAAGTAACAGACAATAAACAAGCAACAACAAATACTAAGAGCTGAAAGAAGTCGATGTTTACATTTGCACGGCTACATAAGAACTAAAAAGAAAATAAAAGAAAGAAATGGAATCTACCTGAAATATCGAGAAGTTCGAGAGCTTTCGATGTGTTGATTACTCAGCCATATAAAAAGCACATCGATGCGAATAACAATCAATTTATCAGTATATCTCCGTATCATTATATTTTGCTTTGTTGATATCGAGAAATACTTGAACAAACTGAGTCATGAATCAGACGCTGGCATGTAAGGGAGTTCCGCCTAAACTCATTGAACTCATTAAGGTCTTAGATCGTAAAGCACCTTGCAGAGTTAGACAAGCTGTTAAGCTGATCGATAGTAGTGGAAATTTGAGTCCGATTCTAGAGAGAGTCCTCTTCAACGGCTGAGGGATAACATGGGAAGCGCAAATCCGGTTGAACGACCTCGATTATGCGGATGGCACTGTCTCCCGGCTCATAGCTTGCCGGATCTTACCAAAAATTTACGTAACGTGACGCTGGCTTGGGAAGCGACAGTCTGAGAATAAATGTCGCGAAGAGTAAAATTTTCCGTATTAACGCGACGTCCCGAGAATTATTTTTTATTGGCGCTGAAAAAATTGAGGACGTTCGTCACTTCTGCTACCTAAGGAGTGTTATACCCGCAAACGGAAGATCGAACGAGGATATTGAGAATCGCTCGTCAAACTTTTGGCCGTCTAAGATTAATTTGGAAATCATGCATACTATTGTTAAATGCCAATGTAAAATCCAACCTTTGTATGATTGCGAAACGTGGAACGCTTCCACTCGCGATATGAAAAAGTTACAAGTTTTCGTGAACCGCTTTCTCTGCAGGATCCTCGGCATTTTCGGGACAATAACTGTGTCTAGCGCTTCGATGCTGTGCGCTGTTCCTCCAGTTTCTCACATCAAGTTTTAAAAGATCGTCTTCAATCTGATCTTTCCATCGGATTTTCGGTCGTCCTCTTCTTCCCTCTGGTAGAAACTCGAAAGATTTTTTCGCCGGAGCATCTTCATTCATACGCACGACAATTCCAAGCCAATGCAAACGTTGTACTTTTAACGCCAAAATTAATTCTAGAGCCTTCTCTTGATCGTCCCATCCACTTCTGTTGGCAACTGTTTCGAATTGGAATTTAAATACGGATAGAGGTGTGCTACCATCAAAGCAAGGTGTTTTCATTCTGCTAGAAACCTCTGGTACTTATTTGGGTTGCTGGCACTGTAGACTATTGATTTTCTCTTCTATTACATTAAACTTTTTGTCAACACTCTTTTTCTAGATTTGTCACTCTTGCGTCGACGTCATCAATCCTTTTGCTTACCGACTCATATATTTCTTGCAGCTTCTCTGTTGTTGCATTCGACGATTCTGACGATTATTGCTATAAAATTCTTTTCATTATCAGCCTTAGAAATTTCTCGTACCTCAGCCAAAAGCATTTTGGTTTGTAGTTGCATTTCTTGCATCATAGCGGCAAGCAGTGCATTGGTATCCGTATTACTTTTAGCTGAAAGGGCGCTCACTTCAGGCTCTTCCTCATCATCAAATACGTATGTATTAACGTTAATGCTCCGCCGTTGAAACTCATACATTCGCTTTTGCAATTCGGTCTTGGTCCCGGTTGACGGCAACTCCAATTTTGCCAACTCACGCCTAAGGCGATCCACATTAAGTTCTCGGAACTTCATTCTATTATTTTATTTTAAAGGACTACAATCCCACTTCTGACACCAATTGTTACGTTTTTACCTTTTTTAAAAACGTGTTTTTATGAGTTCGTGGATTAATTAAAAATCCTTTATTCAACACAGTTATATGCACCACTGCTTGTAATCTTTTTACAGGCAATGACAATTTTTATTCTTAATTACTCTGTCTGTTTACAACTTTGTAAACAACAACAATTACTCCACAGATCTTTCTCCCTAAAGATCTTCCAACCCGATCGTATTTATAACTTAGGTTCGATCACAACCTTTTCAACCAGAGGTTATCCACACTTAACTCTCTTTACTGAGTTAGCTCCAACTAAACTGGTTTTTACTTCACTACTAGCTTCACGAGTTTACTCCTTATAAACTCTCTTCACACCAATAACACATTCGCTGAGTTAAATTTACTTAAACTGCACTCGCTGAGTTTACGACACATAAACTGATTGCTGATGGGCTTTTTATATGGCTGAGTAAACAACACATCGAAAGCTCTCGAACCTCTCGACATTTCAGGTAGATTCCATTTCTTTCTTTTAATTTCAGCGATTTCAGCCATGCGTATGTGAACATCTACTTCTTTCAGCTCTTAGTATTTGTTGTTGCGTGTTTATTGTCTGTTACTTGTTTTTTTGCTGCTTAATTATTGTTGTTGCCGTGTTATTTTTATTTACTTTATCTCTGATAATGATTGTTGTTGTAGATTTGGTTATTTGTAAAACAGCAAGTATAGTTGTTCTTGCAGCTTTTGTTTATTTATTTTAGCGATATAATGATCGCTGTGGTGTCCAACCTTATTTTCGCAACAATACATACGTACTTTTGCTTACTTAATTAAGCCACTGTCAAAAACTCAACGAAAAGTCTGACAAATACTTAATCAATTTTTTGGTGGTTACAAATACTTAATCATCTTTTTGGTCGCTATAATCCACTTTTTGAATAGTTGTGTAAGTGACAACATGAAAATTGCTCTCTAAAAGTAGAGTTGAATGGATAAATATCATTATTAGTGTCTGGATGCATTTACTTTTTATTGAAAATATTGATACGCAAATAAAAATACAAGACTGCATTGTGGGAGTTTGGTATATTTCGTGCCACCCTGTTAATTTGGCAGCACTGCCACATCGACCATCTTTACGTTACATTCGAATTAAAGGATATGGAAATAGAAGATGGTTTTATCTACACGAGCATAGTTATCGTTTGGCTGTCAATAAATAAAGTGTTAAAGCGGAAATAGAAGTGTTGTATAAACGAGTATTAAGTGTTGTATTAAGACAAACAGTATAAAGGTTGTAGTGGAATAAATAAAAACTGTAAAACAACAAAATAAAGCGGTATGGTTTGATTATACTACTAACATAGAAATTCAATTCCATGGATTCTGCGATGCTTTGAAAAATGCTTATGCAGCGGCTTTATACGTTCGAAAAAAATGTATGGAGTAATTAACACTCACTTAATTGCTTCCGAAACTAAAGTAGCTCCTGTTAAGGCGCTTTCCATTCCAAGAATGGGGCTATGCGGTGCTGTACTTTTGGCAGAAATGGTTAACAGCTTGCTTCCGAAGCTTGACGTCAAAAACTACTCTATTTGTTGTTGGGCTGACTCAACAATAGTGCTTTCCTTTTTAGCAGTCTCCCTATTCTTGGTTGACATTGGTCGCAAATAGAGTAACGAAAATCTCCCAAATTACTAATCACAATGGAGTCATATTGATTTCGAAGCAAATCCAGCTGATTTGGCATGCCGCGGCGCTTATCCACAGGATATGATGATCAACGGGCTATGGTGGCATAGCCCACATCGGATGAAGAAGTGATTGGCCAAGGACTAATAGTTGTGATTGGCCAAGGAATGATTTGTCCAGAATTCCGCATGTCAACTTGGGAGCTAAGTGAGTGCGTGTTGTATGTTCCTGTTTTACTGACTTCGTGGATATATTGGAAAGATCTTCGTCCTTTTCGAGAGCACTTTGAGTCATGTCTTACGTATACAGGCTTATCCATCGTATTCATCTTACACGACATTCTAGATTTCGTCCAGATTTCATATTTCTTTCTGAAATTAATTCCGTTCGCTCTAAGCTCATTTCCGCTTGCCAGACGGCACATTATCCAAATGAATATAACGCTCTTTTCGACAAACAAGCTATGTTCATATCCTAATACCTTTATGTTTTATTTAATTTCTTTCTTTTTCTATTTGGATTTTGTTCGATCGAGCAAATAATAAACACATTCCTTTGTTGTCGTTTGTTCGATATCATCGGCTCGGTGAGAAAATATCTAAAACCCGCATCCAAACTCATGTTTCGTGTCATGGTAGCTGTAATATGTCAGCTTTAGGTGTTCTGCTGATACCGTACTCATTCCGTCGTATTTCCTGTATGGCAGTAATATCAGATCTGGATCGATGCACCTGTTCTGTACAGAGTGCGGACGTTCCAAGTGCAGATCCTTAAATCGTGGTCCGTTTTTTCATTTGCGAGGGGCGTCAACATTAAACGGGGATCGTTTTATTCTACTTCTTCTTTTCATTGTAGAGGAGTTTTTCCAGAGGCGTATTACAAGCCCAGCACTCCAACCATTTTTTAACGTTCCTGGGTGAATTGGCGGCACTATTAACTTACAACTTGCGACGGATGTTAAGGTAGCTACCCAGGCGACTCCACGTGAAGGTATGTGTCCACCTGAGATTAAGGAGGGACCAAGATAAGCCCTGGGTTTAATCAAAATTAAACCAGTCGAGCCATTGCTTGGTATCCAACATTATATACAAATAAGATTTCCAACTGCATTCGAGGTCATTGAACAATAATAAAAAGCATAACATGTTCGCGGACTATAATATGTCAGCAGCCATTCTTTACAGCTTTGTTCAAATTTTTGTTATTTATGGCCTTAATCACAGCAATGATTTTGGGATATAGAAACTCACAGTCAAAAGAAGGCCAAGCTTTAAATAAAAAAATTTTCAAGCATGGAATGCAGTGGGAAATCTGCTTTTATAGTGGGAAGAATGAAGAAGATGGAATATTCAAAAATACTAATGGGTAATTTTGCACAATACCCCTCACAAACAAATTTAAATGGGACCTATTGCTTGCTTCGGGTCAATGACTTAAAACATTCTTTTCCAGTAGTAAATTAATGTCTTATATATAATGTAAGTGCTGTCATATTTTCTATAGAACATAATCTTAATCATATTAAGTATTTGTGGGTGTATATGGACTCCAAATTTAGTTAGCGCCAAATTAAGAACAAACATGAACCCAAGACGGTCCTACTGGTGATATGGGCAAATATACCACTCAACATCACCAAGAATCTAGCTCGTTCTATGAGAAAAAGATTCGTAGCTGTAAAGCTGACTAAAATAGCTGCTAAGTCTTGATCTGTGGCCTATTTTAAACAAGAACTTTAAGAGGAAAAGCAAGTGTACAACTTATTTTTGCTATTAAAATTTTAGTCATTTTGAGATAGAAATCTGAATAATTTACCTCTATATTGCTTTAGACTTAGCCCAATATCTTTAACGGTTACAGCGATATCTGAACTTGAAAACCGGAACACTTACTGTACAAGTTTATTTTTTGTTCACTGTATATATATATATATATATATATATATATATATATATATAAATATATATATATATATATATATATATATATAAAATATCAGGCAAAAATATGTATAAAATTTGTAAGCAATTTAATAGGTTTCCTATTAAAAAAACCTATTAAATTGCTTACAAATTTTATACATATTTTTGCCTGATACTGAAGGAATGTGTGGAATTCCCAAGAGCTCTTCTGTAAATAACGTTTTCACAATAACAAGCAAGCGATCTTGTTTCCAAAAAAACAACAATGTTACTTAAAAGAACAATTTAAGAGGTTCGCCATTGAAAAATTAAAAAAAAATTGTATGCCAAATAAGGACCAGTCAATGCAACTTACGTACGTTGAGGTTGAACTTTGATAGAGTTCAACGTCAATGCGGCACGTGTTAAAATTAAGATATTGATATCAAATTTTCACAGAATACTTTTTTTACAAAAAGAACATTTTAAGAAGCTTCCCCTTAATTAATTAATTAATTGTAATTTGGAATAGTCTAATATACGTATATGTACATACATATGTATTGTTGCATTTATATTTCTTCATTTAAAATTTTCCTTTTCTATCTTTTTAAATAATGCAGGCCTCCGGTTTTATTAATTTATTATATGAGAGCTGTCAATAGCACCAATAACAAAATTTAGATTTTGGGAATATATTTTTTTCCCGGAATGGTAGATAAAACTAAAAAGCTAATTAAATTCTGCTTAACTTACAAACTAAATAAATATGAACGGCATCCTGCAAAGCCGCAGATATAGGCTACGCCTATCACAGGTCAAATTGAACTGACAGCTATAGACATATTTTCAAAATACGCAATGGCAAAATCAATTAATTCTAGCGCATCTAAGGATATAAGGCAGCCTTTAAGGGATATCCTTCTCTTATTTTCCCCCAAAAAAACAAAAATAATAGAAAATGGAGAAACCTCTAACTCTGAATTAATTACTTTTATGATTTTGGTGTAGCAATTTACAGAAATCAGAGATCATGCATTGCCTTCAGGCTGACCGTACACACTGGGGCGGATCGATTTGTAGGGACGCAAAAAATCGCCCAAGCGACAAAGAAAATCGTATTCTATGCATCAAAATAAGAAACTTTGCACTTTAAATGTATCAAAGTGGGATTTTTCAAAATTTGACTTTTGGGTCAAAATAAGGAACATCCGCATTCATTTTAGAGGTACGGTTCCTTGGGCAAAGTTTCTTATTTTGATACCTAGAATACGATATTCCTTATCACTTGGGCGATTTTTAAGCCGACCCGTCCTAGTAGCTACCGAACTATTCAGGAGCTGTTAGATAAATCTGCAAGATAATATAATTCTTCAATTCATTCGGTTACACGAAAACGACCTCAAGAAATATTCTTTGAAAGACGCGTAAGTTGTAATCCTGACTTATGAAAATAAGATAGGAATGAAACAGTCAAGAAACTGACAGAAAAGCAAAAAGCTGATATTGCTTATCACAATGCAAATAGACTTCCTCGAAAAGTTTATTCGGTAGGAAAAAAAAATTGTTAAGAATAAACAGAAGATTGGGAAATAAAATGACTGCTATATACAGAAAAGAAACAGTGGCACAGTAATTTAACAGTATAATGAAAACGAAATCTTGATGTATAGTTCGTAAAAGCCACATTAGAAATTAAGATCCCTTGGGGATCACATAAAATTTGTCTCTTAAAAGTAAATAAGATGCTTTTATAGAAATAAAATAAAATACACCAATAAAATAAAAGATAGAAATAATAATACTAATTACCAAATTTTTGTTGCAGAACACAACATGAGACTTCTACTTACACTACTTACAATTCTTGCCTGGACACTAACGTCGAACGCCTAACGATTGGACATACGCGACTCGACCAACAGCAACGGCTATATAGCAATAAATACAGAAGAACTGAAGTTAATAAACGATTACGGCAAGTTTCTACATTTCATCAATTTAAAATCATATGACGAAAGAATAACAACAATTTCTGAAAATATTAATGGTTTGAAGACTACAACTTTTGAGGACTAACGACTTTTAGAAACTGAAGCGTTTCTTTTTAGTTTTTGATTTGGATTTATTTATTTAAAAACTAATTTATAGAGTAAATTACATTTAAAAAAACTAATTTATGTATATTTAAACTCGACTGTGACTTATAAGGCGGATAGAAAGAATGATGAAATAATCAAAGCGTCTGTTCTAAAGAAATCTGACCGAGTGTGCGTAAACACTAAAAATATTTACATAGATAATAGTGTTTGGAAACGTATTCAAAATAAAAACGCTAAAATATTAACACTGTTAAAAAAGTAAAAGTAAATAGTTACACCACAAAACCATTAACAGAAACATAAATATGTTACAAGTGCAGATAAACAGTCTACAAGTCCACCCAAAAATGAAACGAGGACTGGTAAACATATTATTAGAAAAAGGACTGAAATATATAGCAGGGACTATGGACAATGGTGATGAAGTATTGATAAACAAAGCTATATAACAAAGCAATTAATTATTGGTAGATACATTAAAAACTCTAAAGAAGAATCAATGAATAGAATACAAACATAGGACATGACATAGGACAAATTATATTTTCAAGTAAAGTTGGGATAATTCCTACCGACATTTTGACGCAAAAAGATATTCACTTAATATCCAATTTTAACAGCTACAACTGTATTAAAATTGCAGTTATTTTTTATAACGATAACATTATAGGTACTTACTTTACCTATACCTCAATTTTCCGCCAATAGCTTATACAGAGTAAGTTGTGAACCTCTCCCTAATGCCATGAATAAATCCCATGTTCTAAACCATATATGAGATACTATACTGATTGACACTAATAATATCTTTAATGCAAATGTAAAAGAGAATTTTATTATTTATAATGTTGAAAACAAGTGTATAGAAAATATTCTTAAATTTCAAGATATCAACAGAATCCATGTTAACGAAAGTTTTGTCAGGAATAAACATTTTTAAGGGTTTTAATAAAAATATGAACCATAATTGTTGTAAACTAGAAATAAGCAAAAAGGTAAATTTCTTGTAAAATTTGAAAATTGCAAAATTAAAGTATCCAATACCAAATACACTAATGTTAATATTAAGCTGGCATGAAACATTTAAATTACCTAATTCAATAACAAAAGTAAAAAAAAAGTAAAAATTTAACAAAACTTGACTTATAATTAGAAAATTTGTATGTTAAACAAATCAACCGTGAAAACGAAATCAAATTAAACTATGCAACAAATGAACCTTGGATAACCACTATATTTTTTTGATGCGCTATAGTCGCCTTACTTCCAAAATCGTCAGCATTTCACATTCTATAGATAAGTTTTTTGTTAGAGTTTTTTTTCTAAAATGAGAGTTTTTAAGAGACCGGAAAGCATACTAGGCTTACATAATGTAAAATATTCCACCCTGATCAAAAAGGATAATGTAACTTACCACCGCTACATATAAAGCTGGGCTAAGATAAAACTTTAATTAAGGCACTGGACAAGGATAGTAGAGTAAAGGCACCTGAGGTCCGTAAGCATCGGGCATGGTGAACGTTATCATCAACAACTTAAAACCTTGGAGCATCGTTATCAGGGAGAGTAAATACAAATATGACAGGAGATTTTATTTGGTTCCTTATAAAAGAATCAAACTCGGAAAACAAAAAAGTCGAAATCATTTTTAGATCATACTTTGTTAACCTTCTTTATAAAAATGTAACTATTTGTTAATTTCATTTTTAAAAGATATCTATTGCATGCTGCTCGGATGAACCGTTGTTGGAATTTTCGGCAAGAAATTTTGGCAGAATTTTTATTTTTTTTTTTTTTCAAAACTAGGTACTTCCATTTTATTGGGAATAAAATAGTATTTACACATCGATTTTCATCAATTATTGTTTATATTATTTCTATTATATGCAGCTTTATGAATAAATAGTGAAACTGGTAAATATTTCCTACTTTCTATTTTTTGTGCATTTTTAGAATTAAAAAATTTCATAATTAAAAAACAATATCCTCGTTTATATATAACTCCATAACTCAAAAAAAATTAAAATTAAAAAATTATATTAGAATGCCTTAAAGCCGGCACAATTTGGGATTTTTTAGCATATGGCGTAAAGATCTCGAATAAGTCATTTCAAAGTTATAATAAGATGTATGAAGCAGCATCTTCAAAAATCTCACATTTTAGAAGAAAAGTTATAACAAAAACAAACATATATATATATATATATATATATATATATATATATATATATATATACATATATCTACATATTAATTCCCATTACATTCCACGAAGGAACATGGGGACTTCTCTCTGTCAATGAGCTGCACCCGATTCTATTTTTTGACTCATTGAAAGGGATCTACAGCTTAACGCCGGATCCGAATGGCAAATGCATTAGAGAAGTTTTCAATAGTAGTAATACTCATAACCAGTTACTAGCTAATGTTATGAGGTAATACTGACGTTAAAAAATTATTTCTTTTTATAGATGGTCTGGCCTAGTATTGAACCGAGGACATCCTGGTTGGTAAGCGGGTTTCTTACCAACCATACCACAGTACACACGCATAAGTACAGACGTTTTCATTTTAGTTATCATCATTTTTGTAACTTTTATCGTTTCTTTTTTGTAAAGCAAAAGCAAAAACTCTACTTAGCGCCAAGTAATAAGGAACATTTGGCACACAAAGAAATCAATTTTTGCTTGATAATAAAATCACGCTACACCTAGATTTAGGCCACTAATTTTAATATAAATTAAAAAACGTAAAATGCCGTATAACGAGTTGCGTTGCTTGTACAGCGAAATGCCGTAAAAAGAGAGGCCTTATAAAGAGGTATGAATGTACAATTATTTCTTGCAGTGAGAGCGAAACTTTTAAATTACTACAATTGTAAAAAACAGTGATATTAGTTTACTTGTTACTGGTCTACGGTTACTACTTAACGGTTAAGTCACGCCTAATTGCGAGTTACGGTGTTTCGAGACTCATACAGTATATTTTTGAATATTTCTGAGTCTGGAAATATTTGTACGTCCTTGGCTATTTTTAGTACTTCTTTTTTATAATTTTCAAGAAACTACAGCTAAAGATTGTGAAAATATGTTCGCTAATTTACTGAAGAATTTCTTAAGCATGATTGTATATCTTGAGTTAAAATATAAGTTTCTGAACTTGGTCTAAATGACTTCTTAGTCAGTACAAAGCATCATTAAAAAAAATTAGCGGAATTGGGTAACGTAAATATTAGTTTTTGTCTGGCAATACTTATGTCATCAAATTCTTTCACAAATTCATTATATTATCTCCACTGAACGAAATGAATCGATTTACGCTTGAGTACCGTTGGGATTTATTGGAAATTTATTTCCAAAACAAAGACAATTGGTCGGAAATTGCACGAAAATGTTGTACAAAATTTGGTCGCACAGAAGGATCAACAGTGCCCGGTATACGCAAGTTTATAGCTAAAGTTCGTGAAATTAGTTTCATTGTTGATGCGCCAAGACGTAAGCGTTTTTGTACAGTGCGTACATCCGAAAACATCGAAGCTGTGGCTGAGAGTGTGCGTGAGCAACTCGTCATCGTTCTCAAGAATTACACATTGCATGCACCAGTTTACGTCGAATTTCGCGAAAAAATCTCTATGACGTTTTACAAAGTGCAATTGGACCAAGAATTGAAGCCGCATGACCATCTGCTTCGTAATCACTTCGCTAGATGGGCCCACGAGAAACTAAACGATGATGTTGATTTTGTCAAAAAAAATCATCTTTTCGGATGAAGCTCATTTTCATCTTAGTGGGTACGTTAATAAGCAAAATTGCCCTATTTGGGGCTCAGAAAACCGAAACTTCGTCTTACAGAAGCCAATGCATCCATTACGAGTGACTGTTTGGTGCGGCTTGTGGAACAGAGGCATCATTGGCCATCATTGAGGACGGCGCAACATTATAGTCAATGGGGACATCTATCGCACCATGATAACCGTATTTTTTGTGCCCGCTCTTCATAGTATTGATGTGAATGATGTTTTATTTCAACAGGATGACAAAACTTCTCACACATTTCATGCCACAAACGATATATTGCGTCAAACGTCTGTGGGGCGCCGTTAAAAATAAGTGTTCTGCCGACAAACTAGAGACAATTGAGCATTTGAAGGCCAACATTTGTGATGCCATTGCCGAGATACAACTTCATGCACTCGAAAAAGTACTCGAAAATTGATCCGACCGAATGGGGTACTCTTACTTTGTCTTATTGCATTTTTAAATATAAACTTCCAAATGGACCACCCGATATAGAGAAATAAGTTGCCCCTTTGGGTTGGGTTTTCCCATATAAAATTTGTGCATTTATTAAAAATTTTCCTTATGAGAAATACATTTTATAGGTATGCAATACAGAGGCTCCCAGCTACACGGAAGGGGTTACTCTAGTTTGCAATATAACTCAATTAAAATTTTTTGGAAACGTATAAAAGATTTCGCGTATGACATTCAGTGCTTCAAATGTAGAATTTTTCTTCTGAAAAATTTTTATAACTCTTTGAAAAAAAAATGCTCTAATTTAATGCGAAAAAAATTTTTTTCGCAACTAAGTTATGAATAACTCCGAAACTGTTGAAAATACAAAAAAATGTTGTTCAGGTGATTCACAGGAAATTGTGTTTCTGAAGATTTGCTGGTACGTGCATTAAAATCGGTAAAGTTATGATGAAATATATTGACATAACTACCATATTTTGGGCGAAAAATTTGCCACGCCCATAAAAAAATTTGAGCTCGATGAAAAAAATGAAAACGGATTTGAATTCAGCGCATCAAAATCATTATATTCCATATAGTTTTATTTAAAGGCTTTTTTGTTGTAGACCAGTGTAATTAAAAACACAAAAGTAGAGAACATTTTAGTTGGTGTAAAAAATAGAAAATTATTTAGTAATAACATTTGAATAATTTTAATTCATATGTGGAAATATAATTTTTACAAAGGCAAATGTATGTAATTCAGTTTTTTTTAGAATTTTACAAGAAAATATGAAAATATTAAAGATGCTGTACCATCTTCATCACCTTTAATTTTGTCCACAATTCGGACAGAGGATTTTAACAAAAATAAAGACGCTAGCTTTAAAGATGCCTGTCTATCTACAGACTTGGAGTCTGGAAACTCCAGAAAAGTAAGTGTTCTTAATTTGTAGCTCAACTGCACCAGTACGGAGATCGGACGGTTATTATTCGACCGGTTTTAACCGGTTTTTTTGGTTTTGTCGAATACGGTTTTTTCAAAATCTTCATTCTTGGAATACCGAATAAAACAGTTGATTTAACACGAATAACCGGTTAATTTAAATAAGTATAGTTTTTATACGTTTGTATATTTTTTTGGAAATAGGATCATCGTTAAATTATTTGTATAAATGTAATTATTTTTGAATATACGACAACCTTGAACGTCTCACAAAGAACGTGAAAACCAAGGTAGATCGAAAAAGATTTGCACTCTTTAGCAACAATAATAACCTTTTCTCATCTTCTGTAAATAAATATTGATTTTTATATATGAAGAATGATCAACTAGACTCATTAAAAGCCAACAAACCCACAAACGCCGGTTCCGAACGGCAGATATACTAATTAATGAAGTTTTTCCCAGCGTAAATACACATAACCAGTCGCTAGTAATGTTGTAAGGTGATATCGCTGTTGGAAATTGTCAGACGTTGTGGCCTGGGATTGAACCGACGACTTCTTGGTTGGAAGGTGAGTTCTTACCCAACATACCACAGTGACACACACTATTAAATACGGAGTGCAAGAATTTACATACATTGCTGTTCGAAACCTAAACAACTTTTCTTGTCGAGACAATTAAGGACTTGCATATTACTAATATATTTATTCAAAGTAAAACATTTCATTTTTGTTATCATAGGCACCTAAATTATAACTATAATAACAAGGCTTTAACTCCATTCTCTACCAAGTAATACAACAAAAACGAAATTAGCTCCTTGAGCAGCTGTTCGAAACTTAAGCAACTTTCAGTACTTTGTGTAATAAAATTTGTTTTTTATGGCCTCCGCACACCGATTTGGCATAATTTTTATAAGATTTGTTAGAATTATTGTTAGTATTGATTGCCACTTTAATTTTAAGCTTTCCGTTAGCTTCTGCTTATTTTTAAAACGACGGAAAAGGATATTGGAACAACATTTTTGTCCTTGGAAGAGTGTAATGAGAGTACAGCTGGTGGCATTTTTGTTGTTATCAAAAAAGTATTAAATGATTTCACTACACTGTATCCATTCCGCCTTCAATCCGAAAAAGGGGCACAGTTCACGCGTAAGAGAAACATAATATTTTTACCTTGTTTGAAGGTTTTAATGAGATTGAATTCGGTGTTTGGAAGTCATCGCACAAGAAGGCTACTTCGGTCAGAATTAAACATATTAACTTTTGTCTCATCTCCAGTGCTGCCAGATAAATAAAGCATAAAGTCGTCAAATATTAAAAAAATTCGTCAAAATTTTCAAAGTAGTTCTTTAAAATCGTAAGTAGAAAAGAATAAAAAATTCTACGTTTTTTAAAAACAAATTTTATTTTTATTGCAGTAAATAATTAAAATCAAATAACATATCTTTTTTTAAATTTAAGAATTAGCAAAATTGATAAAAAAAATATCAACTAGGCAACGATTCCAACAAATTTTAGGTATACGAGAAAGTATCTGCGCGCCATTTTGACTGTAAAACTTTGAGAAAACTGTAAGACATTGAAAAGGTGTTTTTGTAGTTTAAAGGCATGTTTTCTATATTTCGGTCAACATAGGCCTATCAATTATTAATAATAGTACTAGAATTTGGAGGCTGTATAATAACACTTCCTTTACAATGCTCGTTGCGTGGTTTGGGCTGTTGCCTTGTAGCAAGCGCCAGCTTTAAAATGACCTATTTCGTTCAATGATTGCATCGAATTATCTTTGAATAGGTTCAGATATGTAAAACGATTCAAATTTGTTTCAATAAAAACTTAAATACCAACACTAGTAACCCATGTACAAGGTCAAACAAAATTAGTTATTTCAGCAAAAGGTAGCCCAACAAAATATTAATAACAAGTATAAAATACAAAATATGTTTACTGTCAGTGGCGCACTGTCAATGTGAGGTGCATTTTCAGGCTTTTTTTGGATTTTGTTGTTTTTGTATAATAAGAAGATAATTTATCTGAAATAATTGTTATGCCTTTTTAAGCTTCGAAGTTAATTAATTAAAATACGTAATACTTTTGCCAATTAGATACTGTTACGTTTTTAACTTTTTTTAAACGTGTATTTATGAGTTCATAGATTGTAGTTAATTAAAATAAATCTTGTGTTCAGTTCTTAATTAAAATCCTTTATTTAACACAGTATGTTTGTTCTTGCAGGTTTTGCTTATTTAGTTTAGCGATATAACAAATGACAGTTGTTCCCAAACTTGACTTTCGTAACAATGTTAATAAATTTGTAAAAAAAAATACTGAAGTATGAATACTGTTAAATAGTTGTGGTGTACAAATGCTTTTGTCCCTAACTGTATATATTTTTACAAAATGACGTCTTAAGTCATTCTTTTTTATACCATGTAGAACGTGAACTTTCGTTAAGAACGGACATGTTTTAGTATTTGCTATTGATATTTAAAAATTAAATAAGTGCCGACTATACACAGTTAATTGCTAAATAAAATTAAAATACAAAATAAAAACAAAAACAATATTATTAATACATCAGTTTCACTAAAACAATAAACATAATATAAATATGTACATATTTGAAAAACTAAGAACAATATTGTTACGTTTTAACCTTTTTAGAACGTTTGAGTTCGTTTTAATTGCGTTTAAAATAAAATAAATACCGTTTTATTTATTTATTTTACTGTTATTTATTTACTACACAACAACTTTTATACAGTTTACAACAACTTAATATTCGCTTATAAAACACTTTTTATTTCCGCTTTAACACGTCTTTATTTTACGATAACCAAACAATAACTAACACACATGTAGGTAAAACAGCCCTTTATGTACCTAATTGTCTGCATTTTAGAATGTTCAGGAAATATCAACCATCTTCTATTTCCTTATCCGCTAATTCAAATGTAACGTAAATATATTCGGTGATTCAGTGCTGCCAAACTGACATATACCAAAATCCCACAATGCAGTGTTGTATTTTTATTTTCGTAACAATAAACAATTTTTTGTCACGAAACATAAATAATAAAGAATAAAAACAATCAGTCAATTAAATAAAAAACAATAACAATTCCTACACAGTGTCTATAAATAGAACAGAATAGAACAGTAAAACTACAACAACAAGTTAAGTTTAAATTTAAAAATGCACTTTTTGTTGTGAAGTACAATTGTTTCGGTTAGAAATAGAATATTATTTCATTCACATGGCTGACGCGGCTGGCCTCATAGTACCCCATTCGATCGAACCAATTTTCGAAAACTTTTCGAGTGTATGGGGTCGAAGCTTTGGAAAAAAATCATCATTTGGCGAGAGAAAAATCATATTTTGAAAACAAAAATCATAATTTTTTTCTTCAAACATTGTTTTACAAAAACATAAAATTAATGACAATTAATATAAACTTAGCACTTAACATTCTAATAATGGCCGTTTATCAAACGGTTGACGCAATATATCGATTGTGGGTGTCTATCTTTTTGAATGAGGTGTGCAATTATATAGTCAGAGACTAAAGTTAAAATACATCACAATAATTTTGAGTTTTAAGAAAGAAGTAAAGTAAGTAAAGGCAACATCCCCACCCGTAGAACCAGAAAAAATGCCTATGACGGAGACTTAAGCGAGATGTTTTCATTTAATTATCCTGAAGTATCTGAAATGTTTCTTTCAAATGGCAGCGATTGTACGTTCTCGCTTATGGAATTGGCTGGACAACAAGTTTACTAAACAAAACGGATACATCATGGAAGAGACGGAGATGATTAAGTCCATTATAGAAGTGAATAAAGCAAGTTTAATGCTTAGTTTTGAAAATAAAATAAATGACCTAAAATCAGATATTATGAAAGTCGTTGAAAAGGAAGTATATCAGCTTACAAAAGAATTTCTGTGCTGGAAAATGCTAATACTGAAATTGGACGATTGAAAAAGATGTTGAAAGACTTAACCGTAAGTCTTTCACATGAGAATTAAGTTGTGGCATCTGATATTCGTGTTACCGGTATTCCTTTTCACGAAAACGAAAATTTGCCATTTATCTTTAAGGACATTTGTGGGTCACTGGACATGGTAGTACCTCCGTGCAAGAGCATTTTCCGAGCTAAGCGCCCTAAAAATAATAGTAATACAGATGAATGAACTCACCGCAGGAAAAGAAAGTATTATAAGGGCCACTGCTGCCTATCGCCGTAAAAACAAATCAACTCTCCGACTACCCGACGCTGGCTTGGATAGTGACAGACCGTTTTATTTTAACGAAATTCTAACACAGCGTGGCGATGAAAATGCACGAGGATGGTAATCCCTTGAGGATTGATGTTGGTCACCAACAGGTGAGCAATTTTTTTGTTCATACCATCTATCAATACAGAACTTTAGAATGTTTTTTATACAATCTTCTTTTTTCTTCTTTTTAACCGTTTTGAATACTTTTGTATTATTATGAATTCTTTTGCTACACTTGCGTTACTATTTTAGTCTAACTTTTTTCGATGATTAGTCAATTAGTCTTTAGGGGATTCAACGGACTCGACAATGAATGTAGCCAGAATCTTTGCTAGGCAGAGGAACGGTTTGTCTATAGCACGCATCAATGCTCAAAGTCTCAACAGGAAGATTGATGAATTCGAATATCTTTTTCAGAATTCGGGTATTGATATTGTGTGTGTTACTGAAACTTGGCTCTAATCACACACACCTGATGATCTTATTGGTTTACAGGGTTATAAACTTTTTTGAGAGAACAGGAAGAGTAATTCCGATGGTGTAGCTATTTTTTAAAGGACAATAATGAAAGGTGTCAGATCTTCGGCAAATGCATCGGTTGATGTTAATAGAGTGGAGTTTATATTTGTGGAAATCAACTCTAGAGGTAATAAAATGTTAGTAAGTTGCGTTTATAGGCCACACAAGAGGGTTATTTTTCGAATTTCTTTTCTACTTTGGGACACTTGCTGTCGAATATGACAATATGGTCAAAGCTGGTGATTTTAATTCTAATATTTCTCCGGAATCATTTCTTACTCTCAATATGGCATTTTTTGGCCTCACACCTACAAATAATTTTAATCCTACACGACATACGTCAACTAGTAGCACACTACTAGGTATTTTTTGGTTGCTAATGCGGGAAAAGTTTTATTTTACTATCAGGTGTCTGCCTCCTATTTCTCTAGGCACGATCTGATATTTCTTACGTACAATTTTAGTACTGCATTGGAACAGCGAGTGGTTCATTATGGAGACTTCAGGAATCTTAATCATGTTATGCTTATTGAGAATTTTTATCGTTGTGATTAATATATAATCTTTTGCATGTCTTCTGTTAAGGAACAGGCATAACTTTTGCATGAAAACATTCAGCTGCTATTTGATGAATCAGTTCTGATTTGGTCAAAGCTAATTTCTTATAAAGAGAAACATTGGTTTTTTGCTGCGATTCTACAACTCATTTCTATGAGAAATGTGGCATATTCTAGATGGAAGAGGTTTCGGACTCCGGAGCTTAGAATGGAAATTAAGACCACCAGGAGAATTGTTAATACTTCTATTAGGAATGCTAAGATGGAATATTATGCGTAGCGGTTTAACAACGTCTGAGAAATAGGAATCGATAGGGGCTAGGGACAGGGATAACTGTTAATTGAATGCCAAGAAACTTAATACAACTTTTACCAGTATTCCTTTTACTCCTTCTGACTCGAGTTTTTATGATTTCTCTGATTTGAATATACGTAGGCCAATTGCTATTCTTTGCTACTTATCGAAAGTTATTAAGAAGTTTCTTTTTTTACAGATGTCATAATTAATTTCGGAGAATGGTCAAATCATAGCTGTATTTCGGTATTGTTAGATGTTTCAGAGGGCTTACGATGCGGACTGGATGATGATCGGGTTAACTTTTTGGTTCTATTTGCTCATTCGAAGGCTTTTGTCACGGTTGATCATAGTATCCTTTTGGTGAAATTTATGCATTTTTTAAATTTTTTCCCAACACCAGTGAAAATGTTTGCTTCGTATCTGACCGACCGTTGGCAATCAGTCTACACGAGCAATGCACAATCACGTCGTTTAAGACTGAAGAGGGGGTGCCTTAAGGCTCAATACTTGAACCTCTTCTTTTTTCTATATATGCGAACGATTTGCCCAATCAACTCTCTTATGGTAAAATGCATACACTAGGCATCATAAGTCTACGCTCCTCACTGAATTCAAAGTTTTAGTGCACAAAATATCCGTAAAATATATAAAGAACTATAAAATTTTTAATATAAACTGTTCGTCGCAGTGCAGTTAATGTTGACGATATCTTTATGATAGAATAAGACTCGCAAGATCTCTAAGGGGTGGGAAAACTATCATTCCAAGTTATCGTTACCTCAGACTTCCTCAGACTCTACAACTCAATTGCAACGCAATTAGTTTTAATAAGTTATTTGAATATTTTTCCTGATTTAATGTTGAGTTTTAGATTGCTTAACCCTATTCTAATAATATAATTTTTTGTATATACATTATTTCTTAAATATAGTTAGTTCTTAATTTTTTTTCTTTTTTGTTACCCTAAATTTTTTACATTATATTTAGCTTTAGTTTACATTATTATTATTTTTTTAAATTGTATTTGTATAATGTATTCCTGTACTTTAATTATACGAGGAATCTCGTGTTGTACAGGAAGTGGAATCAAATGAAAATAATTGCACTGAGAAAATAACTAACGTATGCTACAATGTTATACTTACAGAGAAAGAACTGGTGCACCTTTTTTCTTCAAAAATCGGCATTATGTCAGATTATTTAAAAACTTTCTTTTTTAACTCTTAGCAAAATTTATTTTGCACTTTAAAATATTTAAAATTAACCTTTTAGCGTTTTTTTCTTATTTCTGTTCAGTTTCTGTTCACTTGTAAACTATTTTGCACTTTAAAATGTTACTAACTTAAAATAACATAAAATAGAAAAAAGTCAAAGCAGATGTATGATATAACTATCTATTTTACTTCTTGATATAACAGTAGAATCTCGAAAAAACAACTCGCTTAAAAGTTAATAGCTCGGCTAAGTTAACCGAATTTCAGCATCCACGTGCCGCTCTAAAAACATTGACTTATTAAGCAAGAAAAGTAAACTTTTCTGAGCGTCGAATTTTTTTAAACCAACGAGATGGGTGAAAATGTTTACATAAGCATTAATGACATTGAAAATTAGATCAAAGATCAAAGTACGCAAGATAATGATGATTTTGAGGTGTCCGATAATGATACTGTCGGGTCTAGTATTATTCAACAACCAAAAGTGAGCATCAGGCACAGCTTTCGAGCTGAAAACAAAGAAACAGTAAGTAAGTATGCACTGTATTTTTTAAACCTCAGCACACAAATTAATCCGGTGATGAGCGACATTGTCTGCATGATATTTTCGACAAAATTTGTATGAAATTATTATAACTGAGAAATTTCATTGATAGATCCTGGTGCCAGTGACGCAAACAATGGGATTTATGTATGACAAATTCATTGTAATGTTACTAAAGGAAGCTGAAATTTTGCAATGTTGTGTGATATGAGTTGACTACATGCTAATGGATACAGATTTTTGTCAGCTACTATATATCAAAATGTTATAAGAAAGTAAGTTAAGAAAAATAATTTGATAATCTATTTATAGATTGAATTAACAATGTCATCAGCAACGTAAAAATGTCATTTGCTTTACAATTACTATGTTATGAATAAAGGATCAAAGTATAGTGTAAAATTATTTAGTGATGTCAACTAAACAATGCTATTTCCCAACACTCTCACTTATTGTTTAATCTTGACATACCTAAAAATTTTACATTGTAACTAAAACGTTGAGCCGTCAATGGCTTTATAAAAATATCAGCATATTGTAAGTCTGTGTTTACAAAAACATATTCAATAATTTTAGCCTTCTTTAATTCTCTGATGAATTTTAGCCCTATGTCACTATGCTTTGTGTTGTGATGAAGTTCTGGATTACCTATGAGTCTTATAGCACCTTGATTATCTATGTTTAGAACTGTTGGTTTGGTAACTGATATAGGCAATTATCAAGCTTATATCAGTTAATAATTGTCGGGGCCATATTGCCTCCTTGGCGCCTTCACACGCTGCCATGCACTCGGCTTCAGTTGTAGATAACGCAACTGTTTTTTGACGATGACTTTTCCATGTGATGATACTGTTGTTTATCAATAAAAACGTACCCTGTCGTTGATCTTCTAGTATCTATGTCACGAGCAAAATCAGCGTCGGTATAACCCATCAAATTTATAAAATTTTGTTTTTTGTACTCAATAGACAAATCAGATTTGCTTTGAGGTATCGAAAAATTCGCTTTAAGGCCTCAACATGGCAACGTTTTGGATTGTCAGTAAATTTACTTATTTCACCTACAGCATAGGAAATATCGGCTCCCGAAACAATGGCGGCAAACATAAGCGAACCGACTGCTTGTCGAAATGGAAATCGTACATCGCTTGATTTAGATAAATATGTATTAATATCAGCTGGTGCTGAAATTAGTTTTGCACTTTCCTTATTGAATTTTGCAATAATTTTTTCGATATACTTACATACGTTGATTGATTTTAATATTTTTGGTTATTCTGTCACAATAGATTTCTAATCCAACATAATAGTTATTTTGACCGTAAGTAATTTGAAAATTCTCGGATAGTTTATTTATAAAGAATTCGAGGACTAATTTGCTCGGTGATACAATCAAACCATCATCTACGCATAATAATAATTTTTTATTGCCATCAATGTTTCCACAAAAAACACAGGGATCGGCCGCTAAATACTAAAAGTTTTCGAAAAATCAACAAATTTAAAATTCCAATTGCGAGACGCTAGTTTTAAACCAAAAAATCTTTTTGAGTCGGAGAACTACATTTTTATTAGTTTCTAAGCTGACGCCTTTCGGAATTTCCATATAAAGTTCCTCGTCAAGTTCTCCATATAAAAAGGCTGTTCGGACGTCAAACCGCATTATAACAAAATCCTCTGCAGCAGTTAAAGATAAAATAGCTCTCACTGAATCGTATCTCACAACAGGAGAGTAAGTTTCCTTATAGTCTAAGCCCGCTTTTTGGGCGACTACCCTACTTTAAAAAATGGTTTGTTGTTCTTTGGGTTTGATTTTATTTTAAACACACACTCACATCCAACTATATTTTTGTTGTCAGGTTTCTCCACTACTTCCCAGGTTTTATTTGCCTCAAGTGATTTTAATTTATCATTGATAGCAGTAATACAATCTTTTGCATTGTCTGAATTTAAAGCCTCTATGCTAGACAGCTAATATGATCAAAACCGAATCTCGTAGGTCATATCTTTTACATTCTGCTTCAGGATTGGTTAACGTAGTATTTTTAACATCTGTAATTTCTGCCTTCATCGATATTGGTGTACTAGACGTTTGTTGTTTGAAAGAGTCATCTTCATTTATTTCATCTTCATTTTCTTCGGAGAGTGGTTTTACTTTAATTGGCTTCTCATTAAACGCCACGTCGCAGCTTACAACTACTTTTTTGGTTTCTTGATCGTACAGGCGAAAATTCCTTTTTGTAGATTCGTAACCTACTAAAAACATCTTTTTCGCCTTTGCATCCCGCTTCCTACGTCCAGTTTGTTTAGGTTGATAAATCATACATTCGGTGCCAAAGACTTTGATGTGACTCAACTGACTCATCCTCTTGCATCTTAAGAGAAAAATATTCCTCGTGTAGGCACATAACTTTCACCTCACTTTGTTTGTCATGAATATTTTATAATTTCAAGTATACTTGATGTGACGTTGTAAAGGACAAAATATGATTTGCCTAGTCCTTTTCAATAGCTGAAATTAAAATTCACATGGATTTTTCGTCACGTTTCATCCACAAACCTTTCGAATTTTGAATGGCTTTGTCGTCAAAATTCTCATATCCTTGTGCTATTCCTAACAAGCCTTGGCCTTTTAAAACCGCATCGATACCAAACTTCCAAAGTCGGTAATTGCTGTTGTTCAGTCGGTGGTAAATGTGGATAGTTTCATCAGTCATATTATAGCACTCCAATAACTTTTTTTTCTTTTTATATATTCATCTTTTACAAATTTTCTTTAATTTTTATTAAAACAAAACTCCCACTGGACCAATAACCCATTAAAAGTAAAAACACGTGAAGAGTTTTATTTTAACTTTAGCGTGTATTTATCAAAATGTTGTAAGAAAGTAAGTTTAGAAAAATAATTTGATAATTTATTTATAGATTACATTAACAATGTAATCAGCCAATAAAATTCTGTGTAAAATTACTATGTTATGAATAAAGGATCAAAGTATAGTGTAAAATTATTCAGTGATGTCAACTAAAGAATGCTATTTCCCAACAGCTACAAATCCCCGTCAAAGAATAAATCACTAATGATTCTTGATGATATTGTCTGTTAGGCCTCACTAATAAACGGACGCCTACAAGACATAATCAACTTCTGTCATCTATGGAAATTTGGTCATCGATGATTACATTTATCAGCGTTTGTCACGATGATTCATTACGTTTTTGCTCTCAAAAACTGTCAAAAGTGACTGTGACCTTAGACCAGCCAGTAGGAATTAATCTAAGTTTCCTTTAGTAATGATGACAGCTAAAGACACAATTAGACGTGTTTTAACATAACTCCATAGTTGCAGCTCAACTAGCCAAACTTATGGGCAATTTGATTAGTGGTGACATACGATAACACCGTAACCGATCCATTGAAATTTGTATGTCGCGTCTAACTGAGCCTTAAGTCGATAAAATAATTCAAGTGTTTACAAAAAGCCTATATGTGTTTGTAATTGTACTTTTTCAATTTTGAAAACCGCTTAGAAAAGATAATATTCGAACACATCGGTTAACTTTTTCAAGATTCTACTGTACTAATTTAAAATTGCAAAATTAATAGTTGCAAATTTATGTATTAATTTTTAAGTTTTTATGAAGTGCTAAAACAAAATCTTTCAAATTTTCAAAATACTATTTTTGAACTCAAAATACTGAAAATGTCGATAAATCGTCAAATCTGGCAGCACTGCTCATCAGACGACAATATGTTTCTCCGTCTATCTACAGACCTCTACAAATATTTTTTTTAGCGAAATCCAGTCTTTGCTTTGTGTGCTTTTTTTTTTTTTTTTGAAGATATAGAGATCCGTCAGTACATTTTTGCCATCAAATAATTTTTTATTAACATTTTTCTTTATTGTTGAAGTAGAAACATTTCGATTTAATTCCTTTTTAAAGGAAAAATCGGTAACAAAGGGATCTTTTTTTAACGAGCGGTTACTTTAAGTTTCTTTGCTCTGGTTTCGGATTTGTATTGGTATTTCACAGCATTTTCCACTTTTTTGAACAACCAATATTTTTATCTATTTCACAAAAACTTTCCCCTTTATTATAAAGTTGTTTTTATTATATCTTTTAGTTGTAGACTACAATGTTTGCTTCTGTCTATTTTGTTCTCTATATCAGTGGCCTTCATTCATATCTTCCAACTAACGAAGTTGTGCGGCTATTTATTTATTCACTTCGTGAGTATTACAACCAGGGTTGCTAAAAGAGAAATTATTTCCAACCAAAAATCTTCTTGAAATGTACCAAAACCAACTATATCGGTAATCATACTTGTATTGTCCTTTAATTTAAATATCGTACTGTATTTACGATTATTGCTTTTATAATTTCCGGAAAGCTATTTTTGTTTTATTTTACAATTAAATAATTAAGAAATTATAATAAGTTAACAGAGTTACAAAATCTTTTATAAAAAAATTCTTACGCTTATTTGTTTTTGTCGTACAAAGGGCAACACTACAAAATACACTACAGTTAAAAAAATACCTTGACCTACAAAACAGCATATTATATATTTTATGGTTAGACGAAACTAAAGTTAATTTGTTTAACTCTGACAGAAGTAGTTTGACTGTAAGAAGGCCCCCGCTTCGATGTGTGTTTCGGGTCGTTGTCTTGTTGAAACACCCATCGATGTGAGCAAAGGATTGGTTTTAGAACGGTGCTCAGAAGTCATTAAAAATAAGGGTTATTGCACCAATTTCTGAGGTACATAAACTGTAGTTAAAGGAATTATTTAGTTTAATTACTAAAAATATTTTTTTAAAACACAATATTTAGTAAAATTATTTTATTAAACAGGAAAAAATTGCTGATTTGAAAAATATTGATGAATGCATAGTTTTTTAGTCTCGATTTTTTGGAGTTATGTTATTTATGTTATAATTTTATTTTTTTTTAATATAAAAATTTTTTGAACAGCACTGTATGTGTGCTAGACATAAATTTCAATCAGTAGCTTGCAGCTTTCAACAGAGTAGGAGTATGGCGAATTTTTTTCTGTTTTAAACATTTTAAAGAGAGCTAAAATGTTCGATTGCTACACTCAGAACAATCTATCATGTTATCAATCGTTAACAATCTACATGGATTTATGCATGTTTATATTGCGCATAAATACCAATTTCTTTGCAGCTATTTAATTTTAATGTATTCTTTCATTTTAAGTGTGAATCTCTTTGTGAAGACCACTGCTCTAAATGCTCATTATTAGTACAGTGATTATCACAAAGAACGAAACACTTAAAATGTATAAATACACTGAAATTAAAATGCTGTAGTGAAATAGGTATTCATACAAAGTATAAACATGCATAAATTTATGTAGCTTATTATCAACTCTTCGCAGTGAAGCAAGCAAAATTTTGGCGCACTTCAAAATCTCTTTTAAATCTCTTGATATTAAAAAAACAAAAGAACATGCGCTACATTTCTACTCCTTTCAGTATATATCATAATTTTGCTAAGATAAGCTCAAAATTTAGAAGAAAAAAACTGATTTTCAAGTGAAAAAACAGTACAAGCTTAAAAAACAAACAAAAAATACATACTCGTGTACGGGTATGTTCTGTAAACCGAAAACGAGTGGTATTAAAATCGAATAAATTTTCAAAGAAAAATTAAACATAAATTCGCCAATTATTTAACACTTTTGATAGTCAAAGAGTTATTTGAAAGATAATTAAGTGTATTAATAAGAAAAAATATTGTATTTGTAGTTTCATTCAATTTCACTCGATTTCAGTTTGCGGAAAATACCCGATAATTTATTTCATAGTGAATTTTTTATTCAAGCATAACAAATAAATTAAATGTGATATACAAAATTATATGATATAATTACACTGTGATTGAATTTGACACTTTTATTTCCAGGAAAGCGGCGCAACCGGCTGGTAAACCGGATTCGAGTACACTGAATTCAGTGGTGCTAGTCATTTTTTAAGATAGCTCTTGTTTTTCAGACATATCGTTATTCCGAAAATGGAGAAGGTAGCACAACACATATATTGGTGTAACTCAAAAACGTTTTAGTTCGATAAATAAACTAGAAAAATCGAGATTCCACAATAAAATTACTTTTAATTAAGACCAAAATCTTTTTAATCTGCGCAATCGTTTTAGAAATATCAATTTTTTTGGCAAAAGAACAGTGGGATCACAATTTTACGTATGTACATACATAAGAGTGATATATTATTAGTGAAGCAGATAATCACTCATACTGTTCTTTTGCGAAAAAAAAAAATATATTTCTAAAACGACTTCGCAGAAAATAGCAACTTTCTTAGCTCACATTGTACGAATTTTATCTTTCATTGTGATCAGTGGTCAAAAAGAGGATAACTACATTGTCTTATTAAAATGAGTGAACGTCACCACACTTTTATTAAGCAAATAGGTTGAAATTTTAGCTTCAAATATTGTAATTAAAATAAAATTTAAAATAAAAAAAATTTAATTCTAAAAACTGCAAAATTTGCATCATTTACTGGAAAACTTATTTTTAAACAAAAGAACTCAAAACTACTCAATGCTGAAATCTGCAAAATACAGATAAATGTGCACATTTGGCAGCGCTGACTAAGATTGAAGAAAATAAGCGACTGAATAGAATGTGTGTCTCACTCACTACTTTTTTGTTATAGTTATGGTTGCCGTTTGGAATAATGTAAACAAAGCGTATGAATTTTTTTATACAAGATTTTGTAGCATTGTTGATTAATTACAGTATTAAAATCTTTTATTGGAAGAGGTTCACAAGGACCTCTAAAAATTTCTGTCTGTAACTCAGATTCCATATTGTCAATGTTATCCTCTTCTCATGCTATTACCTTGATATAACAAACATTATCATCCTTTGAATTTTAAAATTCATATAAGCGTTTAAGGAAATGTTTAGAATAATTGATCAAATCCTTTTCAATGGTTTAAAATCAATATTTTCAAATAAATTCTTTAAAACTATCCTCTATGCAGTCTTCCAAAAGAATTATTCTTTCTAACAAACAAAACTAAATTGGAGCGTTGAGCATTATTTGTCTGTCAAAATCTCTCATGTAAATACAAATTGTATGGAGCAAACCCAAATAGCGCGGAGTCAACGCTTTTTAATTGGAAAATGCTATATTGACAGCCCGTTAGAAGGTGAAGTTGGCTACGAAACGCTGTTATAGTTACACAAAATTGGCAGGGTTGTATTTTTTTAATTGATTGTTATTGTTTACATGTTAAAGTAATGCCAATTAAATTTTCACATCATATTTAGCGATTTAAAATGTAAGTATTAATTTTTATTTAGTTATGTATTGTTGAAAATTTAAGTTGACATTACTCTTAACGTCACAACGTTAACGCTCTTATTTATGTATGTCTTTTCAGCGTCAGCGCCAGCCGCCAGTCAAGGCAACGCTCAACGCTCTAGTTTAGGTTTGACTGTGACATTGGTATTATAAAATTCCAATGCTTTTTAGCATTTTAAAGAAGCATTAGTTTTTTGTTATGAGCAGGGAAACCAGAAACGTTCAATTGCATGTTATTTTCATGCAACCAATTAAGTCGGATGTAATATATTTATCCGTTTCATGAACCTTTACGGACTTAGGCATCAATTTTTCAGTTCATATTTTTGCATATTTTGCTCATAGCAGCATTTTTTTCATATTTTAGATTTAAGAGCATATTTTCGACATTTTGTTCGTATCTAGAGAGCATTTTAGACCTTTTTAACGCACATTTGGATTTTTTTGCTTTAAAATATTTTTACAGCGAAAACAAATTATTTTTGTAATTCTGACCAAGTCATGGTATATATAATTATCTGTCAATTTAAATTTATTGTGCCATCTATAACTCAATTAAGTTTATTACCACTTATTACGTTCTAAAACAATTTTTGGAAGACTATCCAAACTAAAAAGTGCATTCAGAAAGCGTTTAACATTCAAAATATGTTTGTATATTTCCAGACATCTGGAAGGATTAATTTAACATCCCATTTTTTAAATCACGTAGCACAACTGACATCAGAAATTACAGAGGAATCGCCTAGCTAAGCATGATACCAAAACTTTTAAAGAAAATTGTTACTGATCATTTAAGTCATCATGCATCCTCATTATCTCCTAGTCAACATGGTTTCCTTAAAGGCTGTTTAACTGTACCTAATCTCTTACAATTCACTACTATAGCCAATCGAGGTTTTGCCAATAAAGAACAAACTGATGTTATATATACCGATTTCAGTAAAGCGTTTGACAAAGTGAATCTTAAACCACTTCTTCACTACACTAAATGGGGTTTACACAAAATTGTTTAAATTGGATCAATTCACACCTTACTAATAGAAAGCAGAACGTTCTGTTCAAAAACTTTACATCTAAGCCCATTCCTGTTACATCTGGTCTACCTCAAGGAAGCAATCTGGGACCACTGTTATTGTCATTATTTATTAAGGATTTGCCTGAAGTAATAAGGAAATCGTTCATACTAATGTACGCTGATGATGTGAAAATACTTTTGAGCTACAAAAACTATAACGATCATATGCTTCTTCAGGATGACTTAGATTCTTTATACTCCTGGTGTGATCAAAATTTAATGCAGTTAAATTAAAAAAATTCAAATATATGTGATCCTCCCGAAAGAGTCGTTTGAACGTTAGTTATTGTTGGAACTTTTACTGGTCTTAGAATCTTACTTGATCCTAAACTTAATATTGTACAACAATCGTTTGTTTGTTACGGTCGGACGTGTTTTCCGCTCGCTCTGTGTACTTTTTGGATTTTTTTTTTTTAATTTTTGGTTTGTTTTAAGCCTGAAATCTGTCAATTTCTGTAAAATAATTAATAATAGAACATTTTGGTGTGAAAGCTGTTGCTATTGTTATATATTTGATAATTTTCTAATATTGTTTTTTGTTCGCATGTGATATATATCACTAATTTTGATCGGTTACAATAACAACATTGAGTTTTACTTGAAGGATGATCAGATTAAAATATAAACACTCCCACAACAACAACACTATAAGATTTTTATATATATAGACAAAACAGAATAACACACAAGAGTTAATTATTACAGCAACAGTAATAACATTTTCTCTTTATTGAAATTAAGCTGATCATATACACAAATAAATAATACTTTAAAGCAGCAACAACAATAATAAAGTAAACATAAATACAACAGTGTGCTTATAATTCCTAATCATATACAACCCATTGAACATCTAAAGTCTTATTAAGTGGTTGGTGTATTTGCTAATTGGTGGCGGCATCTTGTGATATATAATTTGATCTACTATTACCCAACAAACATTTTTGTTTTGGTGAGAATATTAAATATGAGTGCTTTAGAATCGGAGTGTTTGAATAAAAATTGTATTACTAAGTATGACGACGAAAGGATGATAAGCTGTTGGCTGTGCCGCGGTCTTTGTCATAGTGGACTCAGAACACTAGTCGCTGAATCTCTTTAAAACTCTAAGGGCTTGAGGTGGTGTTGTCCTGATTGTAGTCATATTGATGCTAAATTTTATCGTTTTTACCAGAGCACTAAAAATACATTTATTAGTTTGCAAAATCATATGTCCGCTTTGTCCAATGAAATAGCGGCATATGGTAATTTATTTTATGACTTTAAGGAATTTAAGAACTTTGGTTCGCCGAGTCTTCCCCGAAATGCCGTAAGTCGACCAGGAATAAAAATAAATCGAATAACGTGACTGTTACAAAAAATAATTTACCGCAAAATAGGCCTGCTACAACATATTAACTTACTGAAGCTATTAATTACACCAATAATACTATAACTTATCCTGCGGTAATATCAGCTCACACAGTTGTAGATAATTTTAATGTTCCTTCTGCTTATCCAGTTCTTGATCCGTCAATTTCCAAACTTGCTAAACATGCTAACATGCTGATATCCCTTCTGTTGATTCTGTGCCTGCTCCTTCAACTTGTGTGTTTGCTAAAAATGTTGATAACTTGATGTTTCCTAGGGAATTGATTGTCATACCCCCGAAAAACATGTGTTTGTTTCTCGATTGGCTTATGATACTACCGTTGAGGACGTCATATTTGTTTCCAAGTCTACGTCTACACAACCTAGAAGTATGACATCATTTAAACTTGCTGTTTCTGCTAATTTTTATGAGAAAATTGCTGGCCTATGAATAGTTTTGTTTGACAATTTTTATTAAGAGATAATTTGGTATCTAAAAATAGAAACACTTCTCGTCTGCCATCAACAAATTCAGTTGTTTCAAAAAACTAATTATAACTAGAGCTCATTTCAATATGATATACCGGAATGTACGTGGTTTAAATGCTAAATTGTCAAATCTTTTAGTAAATAATTATGATTTTATGTACGATGTTATTATCTTTACTGAGACCTGGCTAAGTGATAATGTTTTTAATGCTGAGGTGCTTTGCAATAATTACGAAATATGTAAATACAATCGGAATGATCGCAGAGGAGGTGGTGTTTTGATTGCTGTCTCTTCATTATATCCATCCGAATATATTGTAACTGATACGTCTAATAATAAGTTTGTCGCCGCTGTTGTAAAATTGAAAAAATCAAAAGTTTAGGTTAGTTTAGGTTGAGGAATCAGATGCTCTTGATGTTCTGGGCATGAGAATTCACTATGACGTTCGTTGGAACGAGCACATATTTCGAGTGTCGAAAGAAGCATTCAAGTGCCTCGGTTTTTTAAGACGGTGTAAGAATTACTTCACTCCATCTGATCTCCTTAATATTTAAAAGACCTATATCCGACCCAAAATGGAATACAACTCTCATGTATGAGCCAGTGCTTCAAAGTCTATTTTGGAGTTTCTCGACCGCGTACTGGAGAGGGCGAAGGTTCTTATTAATGACAGTAGGGTAGCCAACTCTATCGATTCATTAGAGCATCGTCGCAATGTGGAGTCCAAAAAAGTTCGGAGATGATGAATTGAAAGCATGACTTTATGAATATTATTTTCAAACTCCAAAAGCTACTCAAACAAAACATTTGAAATCAGGGGGATTCATCAAAAAGCAATGGAATTGAGTACCGCGCGAGTTAATACCGAGAAATGTTGAAAGGCGAAATTTCATGTCCGAAATGTTACTAGAAGGTCATAAAAAAGTCGTCGCGGCATCCGATTATTACTGGCGATGAAACATAGATCGGCCAGATGTAATATCAATCAAAATATTTAGTTTGAGGCGTCTTATAATCCAGACCTTTCCTCTCCGACTACCACTTATCTCGATCGGGATACATATCATTTTAGAACAGAGTATACGAAATCAGCTTGATTTGTTCTTGACCTCAAAAAATTAGCAGTCTTTTGGCACGATATCCATTTGTTACCAGAAAGATGGGAAAGGTCATACCCTATTCACAACAAAATCCTAAAGTTTGCCAAAAATTCCGTTGTTTAAGTGATACCCTCAATAAGAATCTGGGTAATAAACGTTAAAAAAATCATCATCTTTATTTTTTTACCTCGAGAAAAAGTAACCAATATGGAAAAAATTTCCAAAACTACACATCGAAAAAAATCCAATTTTGGTTAGAAATAAACATGACGGCAACACTGTTCATAGCTAACCATATTTCTGTAAAGTGGGGCTTACACGGTAATATAAGTCCGAAATTGCAAATTTTGTGTAGAAGAGAACGGATAGTATCGTGTAAACTCAATATGTAATGGAAGCGTACAATAATGAGAGAAAATATAGATGAAAATTTGGCAGTCGCACGGCTCTCTTTGTTATTTGCAATTTTTTAAAAACCATCACACTTCATTAAATCAGGGATGTATTTTTATGTAAAGAAATAAAATCAACAAAGAAAAAGCAAATTGTTTCGCTCGCACTATTGTTTTTTTTTTTTTTTTAACTTAAAAAAATTTGTTGTAAAATTGTTTTTATCTTTTTTGAAATACGGATAGAATTCTATAATATTTTTTCTTTGATTTTACGTACGTAAAGTATTATCGTGTAAACTACCCGCAAATACCTAGTACGATTCCTATATATATGAAATATTATGCAAACAAATTTCTAAGCTTGAAAAGTGTTGAAAAATTTGACAAGAGGTATATGTATTTTTCTGAGGAATTCATTCAGATTCTGCAGGTATGTATCTCTTCTTCCCAAATCCACTGAAAAGCTTAAAATCGGTTAATATTTAACTGAGTTATTAGCATAGTGTATGAAGGTATAAAAACCCGGATTTTTTAAATCATAACTCGAGATTTTCGAGTTGCTTGGAAAACTTTAAAAATGAATTCTTGTTGTAATCGATGGCAATTGTCAGATAAATAGTTTCACTTATTTAGGTCAGTTGATGACTACCTATAAGCACAGCTGTTATACTGCCAAAAGAATCGTAATGATTATGCATTTATAAATTTGTTATTACTAATTGATTATGATTAAAAGTAATCAAAAAATAATCAGAATTACTGACAATTACATTTAATTAAAGTACTCACAAAATAATCCGATTATTTTCGACGATTACTTTTGATTACTTTCGTCAATTTTTAATTCATTCATACTAAAATTTTTTTCGAAACGGTTAACTAAGCCCTGAATTGTTAATATAACAAGCATAGTTTTGGATACACTTTAAAAACTGCAGTACATTTAATTATGAAATTAAAAGTATATTTTCAATTATTACTGATTTTTAGTAATGATGGTTATCTATGCGTACACATACATAATTTCCGCAACATCGCAACTAGAACAAGGGGAACTTAACTAAAACGTAACCAGAGTACAATGTTCACACAAACTAGAGTGAAAAGGGAAATCCTCTTTTTCTGTTCAAAATTTACAAGTGGAAATGGAAGAAAGTTTCATAAGAGGCTCAATATCTTATTTTTTGCACGAAATTCTAAAAAAGAACGAACGATTTTGTAAATCAAATTCTTCGAATATAAATGTCGCCGTTTCGCTTGAAAGCTTATTGAAACATGAAAGTGCAAATATACATACCGTTGTTCGTATGTAGAAAGATACCCTTACTCAGGTAATATTAATTTTGCTGCAGCTAAAAGCATAACAGACACTGCAATTATCAAAATGTAACTTTTTTTAAATGCAGGTTTCATTGAAAATCAAACACAAATTTGGTGTTTAGATTACGCTTGGTGATTTAGAGCTCTTTGCTATTTTTTAAATGACTTAGAGCTTTTTTACAACCGCTTGTGAAATCATTATTTCTTATGATATTGCATTAAATTTTTGTGGCAATGTATATTTCCAAATAATGTATCGGAATAACGGTTTGAAAAAAATACAAGTTAGGGCCTTTCAACATGGGGGCAACGATACATAAATATTTATGAAAAATATTAAAGACAGGAAAAAGAGAAAAAAAATAACATTGTAATATTTGGGAATCAACATAAAACAGAAACGCCAATGTTTGTATCAAGCGGCTCAGATTATATTCGCAGTACCTGCTACGCAACTAAGCGCCAAGTGGGCCTTATTAGCCTTGAAATTGATTTTGTTGCAACAAAGAACAAGTTTAAAAGGAAGAAAGCTTAAAAAGTGTATTAATAATGAAATTAAACAATAATTACTTTGAAAAATAAATAAATTTCATACTAATAAAATCTCTATCAGTATAAAAGAGTAGCCTAAGTCGACTTAGATTTTCTTACTTACCGACATGGATTTATCGTATCTATAGACAATCTCGGAAAAAATCTTACTGAATGCACTTCTACACTTCTTCGTATCTTGTCTTTTATCATATTAATCTGTGCTGGAAAGTAAGAATAACTTAAATTAATCAAAAAATCAGGGATAGCCGATATTACTTTTAATCCAATTTTAAGTGTACCAACTGTAAAATGTATCCAAATCTAAGCTGGTTATATTCACAACGACTAATTTAGGCAATTCAAGACTTAATCAACTGTTAACAAAAATTAGTACCTACTAACGAATACGAAATTGTTAAACCTAGTCAAGAAGAATTCAAAAAAATCGCTGAAAATAATTGAATTACTTTTTGATTACTTTTGATTATTTTGTAGGTGGTAATTGCCACTAATTCTGATTATTTCTTGATTACTTGTAATCGTAATCAATTAGTAATCATGCAAAACCAAAAATAATCGTAATCTTAATCATTACTTCATCCTTCAAGAAAAAGTAATCAAATAAGTAAGTTTTATGATTCCTAATCATTTCTTAACAGGTATGCCTTTAAGTAAGTTAAGGAATATAAATTTATTTTTGAAATTTTTTTACTGAAATCTTAAACGTGTGCTGATATTCTTATATTTTTACTTGTTTAAGTTGGTTCAAATTCGTTCAACCAAGATTAATGGACTACCGTTTTAGATTTTGCTTTTTTTCCTGCTAAAAAAGAATAAGTAAATAGGTACCTGGTTAACATATTCATATAAGTATTTATTTAAATTATTATACTTTTTTGCTGTTAATGTTTTTTAACTTTAATTAGTTTTTTTACTAAATGTTTAAGGTTCATAGGTACTTAATATATACATATTTTTTGTTTATTGTAATTTTCTATACTTATTATTTGTTATTTTTAATTATTGTAATATATATTTTGTTTATTTATTATTTTTTAATAATACATGTATATATATTTTTTTTAATTTAGAGTTTTATTTTATTTTTTAAAAACAAATCAATTAAATTTTCATATGGCACAGTATACACAGCTACGCGCACACACACACACACACACACACACACACTCACACACACATACACACACTTGAAGAAAAAACAAATCCAAATACACACACTCAGTTAGAGAACGCTTGTTTGCGATTAAAGTTACCAACTTCAAATGACTGAACAATAAAAACATCAATCTTTCGTTAAGGTAATGTAAAAACTGTGCAAAATACTATATCTTTAACAAAATAACAACAGCCAACCAACCAACCAACAAAAACAGTCAATTAGCCAGCCAACCAACTTTATGTGTACTAAAAAAACACACACACACACATACCAGCACGTTGCACTAAGTAAGCATCCAACCAATCAACCTTAATTTAGCACTTCTGCGGCGATTACATGATCCAGCGCGGCTTGATAGTAAGCCAACCAGCCAATCATCTAGTGTTTGCAAATTTGACACACATGCTATTACGCGAGCTGGTTGGTTTGCCATCAAGCAGTGCTGACAAGCCGCGTTGGATTGTGCGATTGCTGTATTAAACAAACTTCATAGCATTAATACGCTAGCATTGCATTGTGTTTAGGAGAAGCTATTATTATTATTACTGTGTTTCTTGTTGTTGCTACTATTTTAGTAAACACCTTCTTGACAAAAAAACAAACCACACACCTCCTTAAAGGGGGTGATACATTAGCAAAGATTTGTTTGCAAACATCGCAAAGAGAAAATCGCATACATGGATAACTCACTTTTCCTTGAATGCGATTGGTTATTTGCGATGTTTGCAAACAAATGTTTGCCAATGTATCACCCCCTTTAGAGTGCGAGCAATTAAAGCCTTCGACCCTGGTAGTAATATGGCTTTGGTTTTAATATTCAAAGTAAATTTACATCAACCAATCACAAACAACGTCAGACGCTTCAAACATTTGAAAAATATCAAAAGCCTTTTGATATACACAGTGTTTGCACAAGCATGTTCGCCAGTGTATCAGTCCTTTTATTACGTTGTGTGGATACGTTGTGCGCATACGGAAGAATAAGCAACCAATCGCATAGTTTGATTTCTGTACCAAGCAAACAAACAAATAAACACAAACTGGCGTTAAAGGGGTGATACGTTGGCAAACATTTGTTTGCAAGCATCGCAAATAACCAATCGCATTCAAGGAAGAGTAAGTTATCCATGTATGCGATTGGCTATTTGCGATGTTTGCAAACAATTGTTTGCCAATGTGTCACCCCCTTTAACCCTTATGGCTGATACACCATGAAACATGTTTGTACAAACATTGTGTATGTATGCGTTTGCTTGCAAGCAAACGTTTGAGTCGGTGATAGACCAGGTCAAACTTGAGAATCAAATTTCACTTTTAAGTGGTTTTAAAGATAGACGAAGCGATTTGCCGCCGGCAAAAAAAAAATTCATTTATAAGCAGTTTTCAGTGAACAAAAAAATTTTGTTTTTCATTTTGAAGCAAAAAAGTAAAAAGTAATTCTAATAAAAAAGGTGGTATGTTGGTTGCCATTGCATTGACTCAAAAAAAAAAAACTATAACATTTTATTGCAGATATTTTTTTTATTAACATCATTATTTTGGTTTTAATACTCAGAGTTTATTCATTTTATTTAATAGTTTAATAATAAAAATAAATATCAATATGTGAATTTATATATTAAATTTCTTAACATTATAAAACTCAAAAAAAGTTAAAAATATATCGTTGGGTTAATATAGAAAGGGCGTATATCGATTTTTATTTTTTAATTGCGTTTTTAGCTTTTTCTGGTAATGTACCTCCCAATTCACCATTCTAGGAAAATTCTGTGATCTATCTTTTAAAATAGCGGATTTATAGCTTTTTGCAAAAAAGCCCTAACGAATTCAATATTTTTTTCTTAAGAAAAAACAATAAAAAACAACAAACAAATTGAAAAAGAAACCAGCACTGAATTTATTGCTCGCTTTGAGCTTTTATTGTATCGAAGGTTTTTAAGTTTTTAAAATTTTGTCCTTCTCATGTAAGGTATTCATACATGTTGTTACAAAAAAACAGGCTGAGCACCCCTGCGTTTATTACATCGCTAAAATAAATAAACAAAAGCCGCAAGAACAACTATACGTGCTGTGTACAAATAACTAAATCGACAAGAACAAACATTAACAGAAATAAAGTAAATAAAAATAGAGCGCCAACAACAAAAACTAACAGCAAAGAGAACAAGTAACAGACAATAACAAGCAACATCAAATACTAAGTGCTGAAGGTATTAGATGTTTGCATTCGCATGATTACATAATAACTAAATAGGAAGTAAAATAAAGAAATGGAATTTACCTGAAATATCGAGAGGTTCGAGAGGTTTCGAAGTGTTGCTTACTCAGCCATGTAAAAAGCACATCGATGCGAATAACAATCAGTTTATGTGTCGTAAACTCAGCGAGTACAGTTTATTTGGTCTAAACTCAACGAACGTGTTATTGATTTGAACTCAGTGTTAAAGAGTTTAGTGTGGTTAAACCCTGGTTGAAGAGGTTGTGGAAGGTCTTTAGATAGAAAGATCTGTCGAGTAATTGTTGTTGTTTACAAGGTAGTAAACAGACGGAGTAATTAAGAATAGAAATTTGTATTTCTTGTAAAACGGTTACAAGTAGTGATGCACAAAACTGCGTAAATAAAGAATTTTAATTGAAAACTAAACACAAGATTTATTTTATTTTTAACTACAATCTACGAACTCATAAATACACGTTAAAAAAAAAAATAAATAAAAACGTAACAATATTATCTGTAACTCGTGAAGTAACGATAAGCATTCCTTTTTCAAAACTTTCCCATTCATTTCTTCCACAAATTTCTAAATGTAAATTTAAATTAACCAATCAGAAACAACGTTAAATGTTTCAAACATTTAAAAAATATCAAATTTTGATATTCTTCAAACTTCACACACAACGTATGCGTGTGGCAATTTTTTTTACTCTTCACGCATGCATACACAATGCTTGCACAGACATGTTTGTCAATGTTTCACCCCTTTTACAAACAACGTATGCATGCGGCTTTTTTTTACTTTTCATTCATATTTATTTCTTTATTTATTTCACTCTGGTCTATGGATTACATTTCCTTAAGGGGCTGATACATTGGCAAACATTTGTTTGCAAACATCGCAAATATCCAATCGCACACATAGATAACTTACTTTTCCTCGAATGCGATTGGTTATTGTTTGCCAATGTATCACCCCTTATACGTACAGAAGTATAAATACAAGTATAGAAAATTCATAATCATTTATTTAAATATTACCTATCTTTTCTCTTTACAACATCAATAGAATCATAGAAATCAATTAAATGATAAAAATTATTATATTTCGACCATATCTGACGAAAGCAGTTTTTGTTTGCATAAACTGATCGATAATACTTCCAGGTTAATAGTTGAAATTTGCGGGTTAGTCTAGTAGGAACTATACGGTTGCATGGAACTTAATAATGATAATCATGAAACGTCATCATTATTCTTTATTAATTTCGCTTACGTTTAATACAGATGAATAACTTTAAAAAGGGAATAATCAACACTCGATAGTTAAGAGACAAGTATAATGAAGTTTGTGTCATCACTTGTACAAGAGCATACTAAAGTTAGAATTAGCCGAACGTGAACGTAGAAGCCGTAAATGTAGTCGTGTCAACTGATCGCTTTTGTTATATGAAAAGCTATGAAAGTGCTTACTCGACCGTAATGAAACGTAACTGTAACTTCCCAATCTGTTGAAAATAGAATTTGACGGCAACGTTACGTGACATTTGTCAAGCAGTGATGGGCTGTTTGTATATGGAATGTTATGGGGGTATTTATATATTAAGCATGTAGATAGTATGTTTAAGCTAGGGATTGCAGAATAATTGTACGTACAAGCGAAGATAATAAAAGTAACAATACACATAATATAAAAACAATGAGAATTAAAATTATAAAGGTGTTTCTAAGTATAATGCATTGCATATGTTCAGTAATGTATGTATGTGAAAACCAGAATATTCTATTATTCTGGTTTTTCGACCTTTATTAATCAAATATTAATAGCTATTCACGCCTAAGATATTTTGAAATAAAAATGTCGTTACTTTTTTATCGATATTCGCTACTTCTTTGTGTAGCTTCGACAGAAAATATGTAATTAATTATATTTATTTGCAATTAATTACATATAGATATATATAAGGGGTCCGCCAAATAATTTTTTTTTGTAAATGCTATAAAAAAACTACTGAATATTTTCTAAAACTTCTTTTTTTATTTGAAAGTACAATCCTTACAGTTAATAATGGAAAATAATTTCATTCAAAAGGCTGCCACGGCTGGCCATGTAGTAGCCTATACCATCGGTCCAATATTTAAGCACATTATCGATTGTATGCAGCTGTATTTCACCAATGGCTTCACGAATATTGTCCTTTAAAGCGTCAACTGTCTCTGGCTTGTTGGCGTAACACTTATCTTTGACGGCACCCTACAAATAATAGTCCAACGGTGTCAAATCGCAGCTCCGAGGTGGCCAAACGACATCAGCTCTGCGGCTGATAATGCGATCTTCAAAAACAGGGCGCAAAACATCGAGTGTAGCTTCGCCGTCCTGTTGAAACCAAATGTTGCTAATATCCTCCTCTTCAATTTTTGTGAACAAAAATTCGTTCAACATGGCCCGATAACGATCGCTATTGACTGTAACGGCCACTCCCTGCTCATTTTCGAAGAAAAATGGCCCAATTATGCCCCTGGACCAAAATCCGCACCAAACAGTGACTCGTCTTGGCTGTATCGGCTTTTCAATGTATGCGTGCGGGTTTTCTGTGCCCCAAATGCGACAATTTTGCTTGTTTACATACCCGCCAAGATCAAAATGAGCTTCATCTGAAAAGATGATTTTTTTCTTTTTTTCATTCTGCAACATTACCATGATTTTCAAAGTAATGACGCAATATTTCCCAGCGTCGTTCAAGCGTATTATTCGTTCAGCGGAAGGATAAAACTAATTATCTGTCAAATCAGACATGAGCTAAGTGTTACCATTCACGAAATAAGCACTAGTTGAAAAAAAAAAAACGTTAGATGACGGACCCGATATTTATTGATATAAAAGTAAAATAATTTTTATTTAAAAAACCTTAAGCGTCAGAAATTATTAAAATTTAAATATTAAAGTTTAAAGTAATGTCTTGGTACCATTTAAATAATTTCTGACTTTTTTAACATAATTTCAAATTATTTGTGCATATATTAGTGACATCAATGTTTTGCATAGCTGTTATTATTTTTTTAAAATACACGTGTTTGTGTTTGATGTATGTATACCTAAATATTTCTTTTCTTCTTTATGTCAAAAATACGACACATTTTTAAGTGTGCTATAACTGGCAAAACGTTTACATTTACGTTACATTTACATTTAGGATACATTTACGACTTCTAGGTTCGGCTAATGAGGCATTTATATTAAAAAATGTGAAACAGAACATGACGAACAAATATTGATAAAGTTCATGCAAAAACAATATGCTTTTAAAGATCAGTGTTGCCAGATATAGGAAAAAGGAAAATTATTTGAAAAATGCTTAAAACATACACAATGATTACATGATTTTACCAAATTGGCAACATTGCTATTTCGTATTTAGAAAATGAAAGCTGAGAGCAAGAACTACGAAATAAAAATCGTTTCAACAAAATATTCTCACTCATGGTATAAAATAGCAATAGTTTGGTGTTCTGATTTTTATTCGAAATAGGGCTTTTTATATGAATATGTTCATTGATGAACACGTTCATGCAACTCTTTAGTGGGAACGTCGTTGTAGAAACTCCGAATTGATGTCACCTCGAATTAAACAGAACAATACCCTCGACCTTTTTCTCATTACACACCCTGAAAAGTATGTAGTTGAGGTTCTTGCACCTCTCGGAAATTCGGATCATTGCACAGTTTCTGCCTCATTCTCGTCCACCGCTCTTCGCGAGGTTCCACCCATGGCTACGGAACGCTTTATTTTTAATTACGAGGATGCTCGTTGGGCCGAGCTGAACGATTTTTTTGGGCATTTTAATTGGAAACTTTGTTTCCTTGACTCAAACATCGATGCCATGGCAGAAATGGTGGTGAATATAATAAGGCTAGGGATGGATATTTTCATCCCATCCAAAAAGCTTTCGATTAAACCCAGAAAGAAATCTTGGTTTAATCTGACGTGTAAATTAACAGTCAGATTCAGAGAGGAAGCATTCAGGAATTGGCGCAATAACAAATGTGCCCATACTGATTTGCTTCGCAAACAGGCGAGATCTTCATGTGCCGCAGTATTTAGATTCGAAAAGACTTTATACGAGCAGCGCCTTCGTGCTAAAGCTATTACTTTTCCGCGGGGAAGTAAAAACTTTTGGTCATTCGTTAAAAGGCTGAGGAACAACGCTAGTTCGGTTCCTGCTCTCTTAAAGAATGACCTCACATTCACGAACCCTGTTGAAAAGGCAAACCTTTTGGCCGAAATGTTTGAATTTGAAAGAGTATCAGCAACTATGCCTAATATATTCTTTCGAGCTCGTGCTGTAAAAAGCGTCCGTGCAAATCTTAACGTTAACAAGTCCTCTGGGCCGGATGGCATACCAGCACTGGTCCTAAAGCAGTGCTCTTCGACGCTTGCGCGTCCATTAGCTCACCTTTTCAATGCGTCATATCGCGCCGGTATTTTTCCATCTTGCCAGAAAGTTGCTAATGTAACGCCAATCCCAAAAAGGGCGAGGCTAGTAACCCTGAGAACTACCATCCAGTAGCAGTTTATTCCGCACTCTCCAAGGATATGGAGAGTATGATTAATCACCACCTTTTAAGATATCTGGAGTCCAACGATTTACTTAGCGATCGTCAGTACGGTTTCCGAAAGGGCCGTTCTACTGGTGACCTGCTGGCGTTGCTCTCGGAGATGTGGAACAAGTCCACTTTGCCGAGAATAAGGTTGTGGCTCTGGATACCTCAAAGGCGTTTGATAGAGTTTGGCACGAGGCTCTCATTTCGAAACTTAATACTTTTGGTGTCGGTAGTCACTTCTCTCGATTTTTATCGAGTTTTCTCAGAGATCGCTCCATAAGAGTGGTTATAGATGGGATCTCATCCGACGAGTCCAGGGTAAACTCAGGGGTACCGCAAGGCTCTATTCTTTCTCCTACTCTTTTTCTAATATTTCTTAACGACTTTCTTCTCCTCACTTTTAATACTATCTACTCTTTTGCGGATGATAGCGACATTTGTCACTCATATCCTTTTGATCGTAGACCGAGCCTTTTGGAGGTTGGGGTAAGAAGGATGAATATGAACGTCACACTCACAAGTGACCTGGTGAAGGTCTCCGAGTGGGGTCGTGCGAACAGGGTCGATTTTAATGCACGTAAGACTCAATGTTGTTTTTTAACACACAGGCGTGGTGGTGTGCTGTCATCTGTGTCAATGGGTAATGTGGATCTTGAGGAATCAGATGGTCTTGATGTTCTGGGGATGAGAATTCACTGTGACGTTCGTTGAAATGATCACATATTTCAAGTGTCGAAAGAAGCATTCAAGTGCCTTGGTTTTTGGAGACGGTGCAAGAAATACTTCACCCCATCTGATCTCCTTAATATTTACAAGACCTATATCCGTCCCAAAATGGAATACAACTGTCATGTATGGGCCGGTGCTTCAAAGTCTATTTTGGAGCTTCCCTACCGCGTACAGGAGAGGGCGAAGATGCTCATCAATGACGGTAGGGTAGCCAACTCTATCGATTCATTGGAGCACCGTCGCAATGTAGCGTGTGTTTCATTGTTCTATCGGTACTACAACGGAATGTGTTCTAACGAAATTAAGGAATTAATTCCTAAAAATCATACGTAGTACTCGTATTTCTCATAGAGCGCATCCCTTTGTAGTTGATTGTCCAGTAAATCGCACAACGCCTTATAGGGAGAACTCGTTCTTTGGTCGCACTGTTCGGTTGTGGAATAATCTTCGAGAGAAAGTATTTCCTGCCACTTACGACATGAGTAAATTTAAATCTAACGTCCATAAAGACTACTTCCTCTATACTCCTTCCAATAACCTATTTTCCTAGTACCAGCACAATGCACTGCATAAGTAAGGGCCATCCCCTGGGTGCTGGTCTTATATAAAAAAGAGGCATAATTGGGCCAGTTTTCTTCGAAAATGAGCAAGGAGTGGCCGTTACAGTCAATGGCGATCGTTATCGGGCCATGTTGAACGAATTCTTGCTCACAAAAATTGAAGAGGAAGATATTAGCAACATTTGGTTTCAACAGGACGGCGTTACGTGCCACACAGCCGAAGCTACACTCGATATTTTTGAAGATCGCATTATCAGCCGCAGAGCTGATGTCGTTTGGCCATCTCGGAGCTGCGATTTGACACCGTTGGACTATTATTTGTGGGGTGCCGTCAAAGATAAGTGTTACGCCAACAAGCCAGAGACAATTGACACTTTAAAGGACAATATTCGTGAAGCCATTGGTGAAATACATCTGCACACAATCGATAATGTACTTAAAAATTGAACCGATCGTGTAGGCTACTGCATGGCCAGCCGAGGCAACCATTTCAATGAAATTATTTTCCATTATTAACCGGAAGGATTGTACTTTCAAATAAAAAAAGATATTTGAGAAAATATGCAGTAGTTTTTTTTATAGCATTAAAAAAAAGTATTTGGCGGACCCTTTAGATGAACATCATAAAGTTTTATTTTTACGGCAATAAATTTAGTATCATTCCTGGATTGAATATTAATGACTTCGGAAGAAAAGGTGTCAAGAACTGCAATAAGAACACCACCAGATTTATCTTGTCGATCAAGTCTAAAAATTTGATATCTTGGGCATAAAATTTCAAAATTATAAATTGTCAATCAGGTATCAGAAAAAGCAATAACATGATAAGAAAATCAAAACTGTTGGCGCAAAGCGTGGTCAATTTTGTGTTAAGACCACGTACGTCTTGGTGCGCGATATTTATCGGGTTTTCAATAAACAAATTTAGTTTTTTGGAACAGTATTATCCCTCGATGAAAGTCGTACGACATTGTATGAACTTTGATTGTCCCTAATAATGTACTTTCGAATGAAAGTATTAATAGGCCATAATGATGGGCTAAGAATTGTATCATAAAGATCAAATGGAACGGTAATTTTAAATGATGTAACATTTCTTCGTTCAGAATACGTAAACTTTTTCACATATACATACATCAGGAGTGAAATTTAATTTGGATTTCAAATAGTTATGAATATCATCAGGAGAAGTATCAAATGCAAATCGAGATATCAAAATAGATTTACGTGGTGGTGTAATTTTAAGATGAACAGTTTGGTTAATTTGTTAAGATGTAGATGGTGTAGTAGTGAATTCTATTTGTGCAGAATTAAACGGGGAAAGATTTTCACTGGGTAATAGAATTAGAACGTTTTTCTGTGTTTTTCTTTCAGTTACATCAATTAAATTATTTGAAGATATGATATTAGATGCTGTTTGCTAATTTAGAGTACAAAAATTTTTGTCACAAACATTTTGTTTAGAGTTAGATGAATCAGAATTAGAATTGGATTCACCACTTATTTTAGATAGAACAGCTTTATTAGAATTTCTGGATGATTTTCGACGTTTAGGCGATGGTTGTGGGGGAGAATTAAGTGCACCCAATGATTTATAACTCTCAAACAAGTCCCCGTACGAAGCTACACATTTAGACACTTCAAATAATTTATTCTGAATTTCAAGAAAATTTTTTCTTGTATATATTTTGAAAAAATTTGTAGAACTCGATGCCTATTTTTCTATACCGTACCAGTGTAGACCCTTATCTTTGAAAATAGATTCGGCAACTAAGACCGGAAGGCCGGAACATTTAAAATGGCATAGCCATCATATAACAAATATTTCATGATTAGAAGCAATCGAACAATTTTTGCTCAAACAATTTCCGAAGGGTTGTATTTGATAGGAACTATAACCACAGCGTTGAATTTATAATTGTATTATTCTATCGTTGTTGTTTCAAAGTAATTATTGTCATTTGTGAGTTATGTTCTATTTATATTCCATAAACTGAAAAAATTATTATTGTTGCACAGTTCTTGTTGCGAGACATTTATGTATTTATATTTTATTTCTATCACTTTTCTGTGAAACTTTATGTTATCGTTGTAATTGTTTATTTCGCTTGCCAATACGGGAAAAGTTTTTATGATATTAAATGTTAAATTATTAAAAGAATTGCAGAACTGACAGTTTTCTGATTTATAAAAAAAGGAAAAAACGTACAGAACGAGTAGAAAACATGTCCGACTTCTTCAAAAACTCGATTAGAGTTATTATTATATACACAATGTTTGCACAAGCATGTTGGCCAGTGTACCAGCCCTTTTAAGTACCTTGTATAGTGTGGGCAATTTAATTTTTTTTTGTTGTGAAGTGCAATTGTTTCGGTTAGAAATGAAATATAATTTCATTCATATGGCTGCCGCGGCTGGCCTTACAGTACAACATTCGATCAGACCAATTTTCGAGAACTTTTTTCAGTGAATGGGGTCGTATCTAGGCAATGGCATCACGAATGTTGCCCTTCAAATGCTCAATTATCTCTGGTTTGTCGGCATAACACTTATATTTAACGACGCCACCCCAACTGACAAAACCATTTCGTCTAATTAAACGGCCATCAAACGTCTGATGCAATAAATCGATTGTGGTATGAGATGTGTGGTAACTTGAACCATCATGTTGAAACGAAACGCGGGCACAAAAAATTGCTAATCATAGTGCGATAGGTGTCTCCATTGGGCGTAATGTTTGCGCCGTTCTCAGTTTCAAAAAAATATGGGCCAATGATGCCTCCGCTCAATACAGTATATATACAATATAAATATATACAATATAAATATAATATACAATATAAATATAATATACTACACACAGCTTAAACTTACATATCTAAATTAATAATAAACAAATCAGTATTAGCTGTTCTCCTTTTTCGTATAGTGCTGACAAGTTCCAACTGTGCCGTTAAATTCAAAAATTACAATCACCTATTCAATAATGTAATGTAATACGTTTATTATTATTAATTCCCATAACATTCCATTAAGGACTATGGGGACTTCTCTCAGTCAATGAGCTGCACCCGATTCTACTTTTAAACTCATTGAAAGGGACCTACAGTTTAACGCCGGCTCCGAATGACAAATGCATTTAGAGAAGTTTTCAATAGTAGTAATACCCGTAACCAGTTACTAGCTAATGTTATGAGGTGATACCGTTGTCGAAAATCTTTTTTTTTAAGATGGTCTGGCCTGGTATTGAACCGACGACCTTCTAGTTGGTCGGCGGGTGTCTTACCTACCATACCACAGCGGCACATATAATATGTTATTTTAAAATAAAATCTTAGTATTATAAAATGAATTCGCGCAGAGTTAAAAAGTTAGCTGTTGAAGCTGTATGACATACTGATTCTCCTTCAAGAGCCGATTTTATGTTTACAAGTCCTAATGATGCATCCATTCGTGCTCGTTTCTGGAATTGGTCGGATGATAAATTTACGAAGCAGGAAGAGTACATAAAACAACAGACCGAACAGACAAGCTACCAGAGGCGATGTTCTTAAACTTAAGGATGACATAACAACTTTAAAATTAGAATGTCTTAAACAAGCGAACTCTTCTGTAGCCTCGGAGATACATATTTCCGGTTTACCGTTCAGTAAGGATGAAAATCTGCATGAGATTTTTGACACATCTGTAATACCCTAAATATATCCATACCATCTTGTAAAGACATTTTCGGTGTACGAAAACCTAACCAACGAAATCTTAATATCGAGGATCAGCCAGTGGTTATTAAACTTAACTCTACGTACCATAAAAATCTCATACTGAAATGTGCTGCAGATTTCCGTCGTAAGAGTAATTCTTCATTACGTTTATCGAATGCCGGCTTTGATAGAAACTCAATTGTTTATATAAATGAAAATCTGACACCTAACTATCAGGGTATCTCCAAAAATGCGCTTGCTTGAAAAAAAAAAAAACGAACGGCTTAAATCAGTCTACACGCGCCGAGGGATTGTTTATATGAAAACATGTGATGCTGGTGATCCTATTCAGCCAAATTTTTACGAGCAGCTGGGTCAGCTTTGTCGCTCTGAAGCTTGAATTGTTTTACGATCATTTTTATATAAATTGTAGATTACTTTGTTTTGTTATTAGTCTGAACTTTTTATTTCTTTTTTTAATATATTATTATTATTATTTTATTATTTTTATTTTGATCATTTATTTGATCCTTTTATTCCCCTGTGAACATATATTTTTACTGTTTAATTTTTCTACGAATCTATTAGCGTTGCGTCTTTCCTGTTAGGTTAGGTAAGATCGTGGACCCTCCTAAAGGGAAGGAGTCCCACTTAGGCCAGATATTTGGCCCATTGTGATGTCACATACATAAATGCCAAACCGGGGATCAAACAGTTCCCATAGAAAACCATTTAGCCTAAAAAAAAAATCTCGCGCTTGCGGCCACCCTTATCCTGGAGAGTTCAGTCAAAGACGACAAAAAGTAGGAGTTCTAGAACATTCGCCTTCTAGCAGCAAGAGCCGGATATTGACACATAAGGTGAAAAACAGTCTCCTTTTCCTCCTCGAAACCACAACTCCTGCAAAAATCATTCAAAGGAATGCCAAGTCTATCGCCATGCCTCCCGATCAGACAGTGACCCGTTAGGACAGCAATTGTGCGGTGTATGGCCACCCGACTTAAGGAGAGAAGATATTTAGTCCTCATTTCGTCGAGGTCGGTCCAGCAGAGCCAGGCGATAACGCATGTGCCCTCATGGTGCCAACGATATTGAGCGCCGACATAAACTGTCCGGAGAATATCCAGCTTAACCGAGACAATCGGGATTAGACTATAGTTATGATAGGCTATAGTTCGAAAGTATCAAGCTCAGTACCCATCCTGGCTAATTTTTCAGAAATGCAATTCCCGGCGATATCCCTGTGTCCCGGAATCCATATAAGAGTTATCTTTGAATGAACCGTGATTTCTATAAGAAACATGCGACATTTGTGGACCAGGATAGACGTCGAGGTGACATTAGCGAGAGACAATATCGCAGCCCGACTGTCCGAAAAGATCAGAAGATTCTCAGAGAGAATCTCTCCGTCCAACAAGCATTGCACGGCCTTCAGTATGGCCATGACCTCTGCTTGAAACACACTGCAATGATCAGGCAACCTATAAGTCTTATGTCAAAATTTCTCACAAATATACCACATCCCACTCTGCCCCGCATCTTAGAGCCGTCGGTATAAACCTCAAGTACATTCTGAGGGAACTCCCGTCCATCAGAGCACAGTTCCCTTGTAGGTACATCAACGTGAAATCTCGTATCGAGAAACTTATGAGGGGTCTTGTAATCGATCCGAATATGTCTGAGATCCACAGTAATCGCAGCATGACCAAAGTCCAGATTTGACCTTAGTTAGCTGCATTTTGCCTCACCGCCACCAACTTAGCCCTCTGCTTGAGAAGAAGGTCAGTGGGGAGCCAGTTAAGCATAGCAAATAAGGCCTTAGTTGGAGTAGACCGGAGTGCATTGGTGATCAGGACGGCAGCTTGTCTGCGCACTCTGTGTATCACCTTACAGTAACATTGAGCACCGTAGAGTAGAGTTGGTTCTACCACGGCCTTATAAATCCAGTAGGTGATGGCAGGTCTAAGTCCCCATATTCTGCCTACGGCCTTTTACAAGTGTAAGGCGCTATGTTCGCCTTCCTCACCCTATCCATTATATTCTCCCTCCAGGTAATCTTGGGGTCAAAAATGACACCTAAATACTTTACCTTTGTAGACAGAGAAAGTTGAATACCACCATGTTAAATACAGTTATCTTGTATCGTCTGGTAAAGAGTATCAACTCCGATTTATAGGGGTTGACGTTTAAACCGCATGACAAGCACCATTCCATAACAAGTTTGAGGGCCTGATTACACCTCGATGAGAGGGTATGTGGATCGATACCCGACACTAAAATGGCCAGGTCATCCGCATATCCAAACACCCTAAAACCAAATTGCTGCAGATTCCCCAACAGCCCTTATACAGCGATGTTCCATAGCAAAGGCGAGAGAACCACTCCTTGTGGGGTACTTCTATTCACTGCCCTTACCAAATTAGCCTCACCATTGGAGGCTGTAATAAGCCTCTCAATCAAAAGACCCCGCACAAACTTCACCACACATTCGCTCACATTACGCGCTCTGAGAGCTGCTCCAACAATTGCCGTCGAATGGACATTATTGAAAGCCCCACCTTCGTCAATAAATGCAGCTAGAGAGTAAAGTTTGCTCTCAAAGGCCTTCTCAACACATCCCACTATGGAACTCAGAGCAGTCTCAGTCGACCGACCTTTTATGTAAGCGTTTTAAGCATTATTGAGAAGCGTAGGAAAGTATTTGAACCGTATTTCGTTGTCCAGAACTCACTCCAAGGTCTTCAAAAGAAAAGATGTCAAGCTTATAAGCCTAAGATCCTTCGCGGTGAATATATAAGGTATTTCCCTTTGGGGATAAAAACAACCCACGCCTCCCTCTACCTGATTGGGATATAAGAGTACTGAAGACAAGTATAATAAATTCCCGGCAGCCAAGGAATCATCATATCAGATGTTTCCTGATTTCTTTCACAACAGTCAATTGCCTATTGAAGGTTGCTATCGCTCAAGTTAAGAGTAATCCGCTGAGCAGTTGCATCTACTCGAGGGAAGTTGCAATTGCGTTCTCAATTACCCGGAAAATGTGCATCAAGGAGTACCTTCAAGGTCTCCTCATTGGAAGCAGTCCAGGAAGTATCCCCAGACCGTATAGACCCCACAACATAGCCGGTCCCCATGAGAAGTCTGCGAAGTATACTAGCCTCACCGGACTCCTCAATTTCACCACAAAAGGACCTCCATGAGCGCCTCTTCGTCTTCCTTATTATTCCCCTCCAAGGGCACACGTTATGTATACATGGTCCGATAAGGAGCAGTCGGCAGAGACCCTCAAGTTCCGAAAACACTCTCTTTAAGAGTAGCTCACTAGCGTAATATAAATGACATCCTTTCGTACAGAATTATCGAAGTTGGGTCCGTTACCAAAGTTCAAAATTGACAAGTCATATTGCATTAGAAATTCAAAACTTGACTTACCGCCATTAACCGCCTTAAACAATCGTCAGGCGGAAATGAGTCCTCCCACATATGGCATGAAGCAGGAAATCATCCAATATGGCTGCCCGTTAGGTGTCATTGCTACCGCTGTTAAATTATCAAGATACAGGCTCTCTTCTTACGCGTGCCGGGAGGACCTATCAGCCTGAAGCCACTAGTACAGAGTCCAAAGACCTTACCGTGGTTAACCCATGGTTCCTGGATCAGAATAATATCTTCTCCCCCATTACAGAGTCGGAGAAGAAGTGTTGCAGAAGCAGCTTTTGAATGGTGGAGAATAGTCTGTAATATCCTCAACATCATCGGTTGCCGTAAGAGTAATATCCAAAATCAAAATTTTCCCAACCGAACGTTCCCGCTACATAGACGATAACCCCAGGTCCAGGATTGAGGAGCATTCGCTAGCAGAGTCACCCTCTGCACGCTTAGCCGTGGGTGCCCAAATAGGTTGTACCTCCTCGGGAAGCTTCGTCGTCTCAGCCCCCTCATGGGTAGGCTTAGCTTCGACGCCCCTGTCGGCTTTGTATACTTTGAGGTATACTTTGCTCAACCAATAGAAGATGCAACCCTTCTGAGCCTCTAGAAGAAGAAGCGATTCTTCATTTAAAATGATGAATACCTCCCTTAATTCATTAGAGGATTCTCCAACCTTAGCCAAGCACCAGTCACTTACCGGAAAATTATCATGTGACATCCTGATGAGATCCAAGATCTCCGATGTCTGTAGGCAGCATGACGCAAGACCTAGGTCTGTTAGGAATTGGGTCTTTGACAACAACACAAGGCTGCGCTCCAGGACAAATTTCCCAAAGGTCTTCAATGGCAAGCCTATAAAGATTGCTGAGCTACCAGCTTAACATTAGAGTGGTGGTACCACCCTACGTCATGAACAAACTTCCTTAATGATCGAAGCAATGCCGATTCGACCACCTTCCAATTAGCTGGAGTGATGGATCCTTCAGCATGGCTTCGATCGATAACAGCGTAGACCAAGGCGTCTTTCGCAACAGCGCCATAGAGTCTGGCTACGCTTGAATAGGGCTGTACCTTGGGCTTTTTGGCGTCTTGCCCCGTCGCCACCTGGCTTTCGCCCTGGGTTTCGTATTACAGGCAGTCTACGAATTATTTGCGTTACGTTCATTGCTTATATCATTTGATTTTAAAGAATTCATTTTTGATCCCACGAGTGTAGGGGAATATATGTCGACCAGGTCATAGCCCCCTCTAACCTGGAAAGGTCATACTTATTCACCAAGGGGACCAGGTATCGGTGAAGCTTCTTTCGCGACCAGACTCTTTCTTTTCCTATCACAGGAAAAAAGAGTGCCTCTGGCCAGGCTGATCCTTGGCACGGGTCGCATAACACCGTGATGCTGCCCCCCACCTTCCACCAAAGCACGAAATATAAGGAGTTAGGCTCTGGCATTACCTCAGGATTTTAGCTAAGCCCAGTATCACAAGATGCCCTGTAGGTTTATTACGAGCTGGTACCCTCTTGGAGGGTGTGCGCCCGCCGTCTTTCCTGTTGCATGTTTACAATTATTTTATGATTATTGCTGATGTTTTAGGTGGAAGCTCCAAAGTTATGACAATAAATATAGTCAGAATACTGGTGAAATACAAAAAAGGACTTACTATTTCGCATATTATTCCCCAGAGTCTGAACAGTAAGCTGGATGAATTCAAATTAGTTTTTGAAAATTCCGGAGTAAATATTATATGTGTTTCTGAGAGCTGGCTTTCGAACTTCATCCATGACGGTCTTATAACCCCTAATGGATATCAGGTTTTTAGAAATGATAGGTAGAGTCTTGGAGGCGGTGTTGCCTTATCCATCGGAAATGGTCTATCTTGTAAAGGCCGTGGGAAACCGTCGTCCACAATCAGACCAAGTGACCAAAGGACAGGGAACGTTAAATTTATTTATATTAAAATTTTTTCGTTTGGTAGAAAAATTTTGGTTGGGTACGTATATGGACCGAATAACACAATATCGTTTTGCAATTTCTTCGGTGCCATTGAAACCCTGACAATGGAATATGAGGATATTATTGTCTGTGGTAATTTTATTTTGTCAGAGGATTCTATCTCCAAAAACATGCTATCTCTGGGTCTTGTATGTATTAATACAACTACACTTACGCATCACAGTCAGACGACTAGTACACTCATAGATCTTATTTTTGTAACTGATGCTTTGAAAACATTATTGTATGATCAAGTATCTGCATCGTGTTTTTCAAAACATGATCTATTTTTTTTAACATATGATTTTAAAATTAAATTTTCAGAACAAAATTTACAGCTACAGAGATTTTAGAAATATAAACGGCGATAATTTATATAAAGGTTTTTAGCAAACTGTTTGGAATGATATATAGTACATGTCTTCTGTGGAGACCCAATCTTCTTTTTTGGAGGAAGATATACAGAACTTATTTGATATGACGGTACCAATTAAATTTAGAAAAATCTCTCATAAACAGAAACCAGGTTTACGAACTCTATCAAATGTGCAATTAATCTGCGGGATCTTGCATATTCAAAGTAGAAGGGATTTAGAATACCAGAACTAAAATTGCAATATAGTGTTGCAAGGTCGAATGTGAACATAGGGATCAGACGTGCGAATGTGGAATACTACTCTAGACGGTTTGAATCTGCAATTAAGACTAAGCAAACTTGGAGGACTATACATGAGATAGGTGTTTGTAACAAGAATACTAGTTGCCAGATAAATCCTAATGACCTTAATAGATCCTTTGTGAGTAACCCCACGGTACGGGCCGACCCAAGTTGCTTAAGTTTTCCTCGTGACTCTGATAATTCCGATATCAACTTAATTGAGCGTGACAAGTTTAAGTTTGAATGTGTTACCCAATATAATATCGCTGTTTCCATGGTGAAATTTAATGCAATTTAATGCATGTAAAACTTACACCTAATCCTCCAATGTATATCACATTTATTTAATACCATTATTACGTTCGGCACGTATCCGACAAAATGGAAGCATGCGAAAAAAATTCCTTTGCTCAAGCCGAATGGGGATTAAAGACCGATTGCAATCTTGTGCTTTCATTTGAAAGTTTTGGAGAAAATACTTTATGGGCAAAAGATTAAATACATCAATTTGGACAATTTCTTTTCTAGTATGCGACCAACCACCAACCAGTTCCGACAGCCCTACCCGAGCTCTAGTGGACACTGGTTCCACGTTAATATATATCGGCGAGAGGGTTCAAACGTTACGTGGGGCTCGTCGGATCAAACTCAGAAACCACCATCGCACAGTCCAACTCGCGGATGGAACCTGCGTATCAAATATAAAGGTCTACCCAATAGTGGTGAAGATAAACGGGAGCATCACGCGACTACTAGCATCTGCTCTTAAGCTTTTGCAGGACCAGTCATTCTAGGAATGGAATGACCTTGCGACTCGTACCATCTTATGACAACCCGAGACGAACTCTTCACGGAACAAGAAGAGAAACTCCAGGAAGTACTAGACCGTGCCGAAGCAGCATTCCAGATGATAGAACGCCGATGTACAATAGGGGTGCATACTATACACATGAAACACGATCAACCTATTAAACAGAGGTATTACGCTCGTAATCCCGCGATGTAGGCCATCATAAACCAAGAAGTGGACGAGCTACTAAGTGCAGACAGAAAAGAGCCATCTCGTAGTCCTTATATTCTCCCATCGTTTTAGTGCGACAGAAACAGGGTACCTGGCGATGGGCATAGATTTCAGGCAAATTAGTGCAAATTAGTTAACCAGACGCGTATCCATTACCACAGATTCACGCCATCTTGGATCAACTTAGGGACGCTACTTTTATCTCAACCATTGACCTAAAGTACGGATATTGGCAGATTCCAGGAGAACAAAATTCTCGACAATATACCGCCTTTACCGCACCAGGTCAACATTTCAACACACCCTGGACAACATCATCGGTCTCGATCTGCATCCTAAAGTTTTCGCGTACTTAGATGATATCATAGTTCTGGGTCGTACTTTTGAAGAGCATTTGGATACCCTGCAGACGGTTTTTTATCGGCTACGTTCAGCTAATCTGCAAATTAATTTTGAAAAGTTTGATTTTGTCCGCACTAGCCTAGAATATCTCGGGCACATAATCTGCTCCGAAGGAATACACACCGATCCAAGCAAAATCAACGCCATCCAGAAACTTGAGTCTCCAAAATATATTCGAATTATTGGAATAGCATCTTGGAATCGGCGATTTATCTCCGATTTCTCCAAAATTATTGCCCCGATAACACAACTTCTGAAAAAGAAAATCCCTTGGCACTGGGAGGTCGAGCAAGAAGAAGCCTTTGCGATTCTCAAAAGCAAACTAACCGAAGCTCCAATTTTAAGCCAACCAGATTTCGAACAACCATTCTTTTTGCAAACCGACGCTAGTAAGGAAGGTTTGGGAGCAGTACTATTTCAACGTCACGGAGAACAAGAAAAGGTAATCGCTTACTCCAGTCGAACCCTTATGGAGCTAGAACGTAAATACTCTGCGACGGAACAGGAGTGTCCAGCGGTACTATGGGGAATTCGAAAAATGCGATCCTACCTAGAAGGTTACCATTTCACCGTAATAACCGATCATTTATCTTTAAAATGGATACACACCATCCAAAATATTTCAGTTCGACTAGCTCGTTGAGCATTGGAACTCCAGCAGTACGATTTCAAAGTGGAATACAGGAGAGGAAAGCTGAACGTAGTCGCTGATGCGCTATCCCGAAATCCCATCCCTGATAAATCCCTGGCCACCACCATAAGCCATAAGAATAACTGGTATAAAAAACTATTAAAAAAGTTCAAAATTTAAATGGTCATTTTACCGACTACCAGTTGTGGGATGGAAGATTGTTTTGTCACATTACCAAAAAATCCAAGATATCGGCTGAATCCGAATTAAAGCTATGTGTACCTTCTACACAGATCCTCCGCATCATCCAGGAGACACACGACGCAAAACCAGCAGGCCATTTTGGAGTGCGCAAGACTTTACGAAGAGCATAAGAAAATTATTATTGGCCAGGAATGCATCGCGATATCCAAAAATATTGCCTTACATATTTTTATATATATAAAGATATATGTATTATCTGTGGCCAATACAAGGTATAACAGAAAAGTAAAGTGGGATTCATGAACACCATGACCAGCGACCCACTGTACACGCTGACCACCGTATCAAATGTACCCTCACCGATACCTGCGACTGTCCAAGACGAAATGCCCAGACCCATGCCTGCACTAGGGCAGCCATAGGACCTTGGCGAAGCATTATCCAGTCCAGTCCCATATGCTGGAACAAACGAGGACGACGCACAAGAGGACATCCTCGCGATAACGGCGCCTGAAATGAGAGAGGGAGAGGTACCAGACGACACCTTTAGGGGCATCAAAATAACCTCTGGTGAGAGACGAAGCACCTGGACGATCTATCCCAGGGGCAGAACCAAAATACAGGTAAAAATTATAAAAGGATAGGCGCGTCTTAGGTGCCAGGACCAGGAGAAATGGCGTAAACTAAGTCTTAAGTTTTTTTGTATAATCTTAAGTATAATGAATTATGAATTGTTTTGATTATTTTTGTGAATTATCTGCTCTGAATTATATTATTGTTACCTTTTTTTCTCAATAAATTATTTTTATAATGTTTGAAAATGTTTTATAAATGTTTTATTATATTGAAAAAAAAAAAATAATATATAATAAAATTATATATATTTTTTATTATTATTACTATTATTTTTTATTTTCAAAACATTATAAAATAATTTATTGAGAAAAAAAGGAACAATACTACAAAATGTTACCCCTTTTCTGAAGGAGGTAGTGCAGATTGATCGAATATATATATATATATATATATATATATATATATATATATATATATATATATATATATATATATATATATATATTACAAAGACAGGGGAGACTGTAACGTGACGTTACAAAGTATTAACATTTAATAGTACAACGACAAAACACAACAAGCTAGAATAGCAACAAGACAGCACACTAACACATAACATAAGCGAACACACGCAATCACCTATAAATCTATCAATTAATGAGTTTTCAAGGAAGTTTACCATTTGAAAAAATAAAATTGAATTCTAAAGTCTTACAAACTTCCCAAAAACTCAAGAAATCTTTACACTTTTTATAAATGTAAAAAAGTTTCAAGGAATGAAGGAAGAAATCAATTTACTTTTGGAAAACTTCCAAACTATATTTAAATATATTTATGTTTGTAATGGATAATACACACATTTATTTCATAATCCTCTGATAAGTTCGTTGAATAATCTACCGAAGAATATAGAAGAAGAATCGACACTCATCGATGGGTATCAACTTTTGAAAAATTGTTTAACCTAAAAATATCCCATTGTTAGGGCTTTAATATTAAATCTCTTCACAATGTTTGGAACGACATATATCTGTTAAAGGGGTGATACATTGGCAAAAATTTGCTTGCAAACATCGCAAATAACCAATAGCATTCAAGGAAAAGTAAGTTATCCATGTATGCGATTGGCTATTTGCGATGTTTGCAAACAAATGTTTGACAATGTATCACCCCCTTTAGTCTGTATATTCATCAATTTCTCAGATAAAGAATAAATTTAGAAACAAACTTACGAATAACCATATGAAGACATTGTTAAAGATTAACTGCTATAAAAAGGAAATTGATATTGATAAATTGGTAGATTTTATCAAACACACGAAAAGCGATTTCATTACTTCATCTTCTATATCTTAAATGGGCGTTTGTCCATAAATATTAACTAATTTGTTTGCTGTTAATTATTGTTGCCCTGTTGCTAACGGCTTTTGTTGTTGTTGTTGATCCTGATACTTTTTGTTGTTTATATTCTTATTGTGCAGAATATTATTTATTCATGAACTATTGTCGGCAATATATAAATGGCAGTATTGCTGCTATCAGTACACAATGTAAATCCAAACGAGTAAAATCTAAACGGATACTGGCAAGTAGAAGTACACATAATATTAATACAAGTGGCAACTAAATGGTTGGCTTGCATTAATCGCGTTTTAGAGTAGTATGAAAGTTTGAGATCATATTTAATAGTCGAAGTTTTTGAAGATCCTTGTAAAGAAACTAAGCCAATGTTTTCTACTTTGAACGATAACCCAACAAAAGTGTACTTAGAAAACCTTTCGTATTCTCTTGAGATTTTAACAAATTTTAATTTACCTTTTGTATCCTGTTGCAATTTTATTAAATTTTAATTTTCCAATCAGATTTTCCAATGTTGTACAAGCAAAAAAATGGGGTAATGAAAATGCTTATTGTTTTTTGGCTAATTATATAAATGTAGATGTTATAAAACAAACGGAATATTTGTAATTAGTGGTCTTCACAAAGAGAAACACAGTTAAAATTAGAGAACTACACGGAAAGAAATGATGTGTTTTTTACATCTGCTTTCTTACTAGACATTGTTGTAACAATTATGAAATTAACAAAATAAAAAAACTATTTAGTTCGTTTTTTGTTTGTTTTTTATTTTAAAAGTATTTTTTAAATAAAATAAAAGAGTATTATTTTAAATTAAAAAGAAAAATTAATGGAGTATTTTGTGATAAGTGTTATAGTAGTTATCTGTTATTATGAAACAATAAATTATGCAGCTCAGTAGTGAGTGTTGTGACAACAATAATAAATTTCTTCAGCACAACAACAACAAGATCAATAACAAAAAATATCTGGAGCAACAACAACAATACCAATAGGAAAAATAGTAACAACAACTAGAAATAAATTCATTAAGTACTGATAGCAGCAATACTGCCATTTATATATTGACGACAATAGTTCATGAATAAATAATATTCAGCACAACAAGAATATAAACAACAAAAAGTATCAGGATCAACAACAACAACAAAAGCCGTTGGCAACAGGGCAACAATAATTAACAGCAAACAAATTAGTTAATATTTATGGACAAACGCCCATTTAAGATATAGAAGATGAAGTAATGAAATCGCTTTTCGTGTGTTTGATAAAATCTACCAATTTATCAATATCATTTTCCTTTTTATAGCACTTAATCTTTAACAGTGTCTCCATATGGTTATTCGTAAGTTTGTTTTTAAATTTATTCTTTTGTGAAGGGATTTAATACTAAAGCCCTAACAATGGGATATATTTAGGTTAAACAATTTTTCAAAAGTTGATACCCATCGATATGTGTCGATTCTTCTTCTATATTCTTCGGTAGATTGTTCAACGAACTTATCAGAGGATTATTAAATATATATATGTATTATCCATTACAAACATAAAAATATTTAAACATAGTTTGGAAGTTTTCCAAAAGTAAATTAATTTTTTCCTTCATTACTTTAAACTTTTTTACATTTATAAAAGTGTAAAGATTTCTTGAGTTTTTGGGAAGTTTGTAGGACTTTAGAATTCAATTTGATTTTTCAAAATGATAAGCTTCCTTGAAAACTCATTAATTGCATACAAAAGCTTTGTAATGTCTTTACCTTGTAACACAAGGTTCAAACTATTAATATTGTCATTGGACGGTTGAATAGGAGGTTAACTTACCAGTTTCTCTGCTTTAAAATAAAAGATTGTTCGTTTCTTTTTTATTAAGACTTTTTTATTGAAAGTCACTCTCTAGTAGTTTCCAAAAGACTCCCAAACTCTTCTTTAAACAAGAAACTCAACCAAACAGAAGCCATCAAGCCTCAGTGTTGCATCCTGTCTAGGTTGTCATGTGTATCAGTTAATAACCACTACAATAAAAAGATGTGAAAAGATTATGTTGAGTGACAATATGTTGTGTCATGTCAGCCAGAAAGGCTTAATCGTAGAGGCAATTTGGGCATTTTCAAGCATTTAATATATCTCCGTCTTTGGCGCAATCCTGTGTTTTTTAGAAAAGTTCCATTTCCGCTCTAAGATTAAAAAAACGTTCTATACATTTTCTCCTACTTAACCATCGCACCTCCGTATACATTAATACGTCACCATTTTCCGCATCGATTTCTTTTAGAAACGCTATAAGCGCGTTGAGGCCCCGTGTTAGGCTGTTTATTTTTTTAAGGCTGTCTTTATTGCTTCTTTAAGGCCCAGATTTTTGAGAACAGCGCCTGTTGGTGTATTATACAGTGAAATGTGGGTATAACTGTTCCTGCTTTTAACAAATGGCCACAAAACCTTGTTTTGGACTATTACTGCAGCACCATCTGTGCAAAAGCTGACAGCTTTTCTTTTCCAGTTAAAGATAAAACATTTTTATCGAAAGCATTATAAATAGCCTCACTGGTGACATTTCCATAAAACGATTCAACTTTTAATATTTTTTCAACTGAGTTAAAAAAATTGTCAACCATTCTAATGCAAATAATCATTTGGCTAGTATTAGTTTTGTCAACACTTCCGTCAAGACATACGGACAAGTATTTGGCATTTTTTATTCTTTCTTTTGTTTCCCATTGTATAAATAACCTTATAAATCCGTCCTGCGGACTATTGTTGCAGGCGACAAAGGCATTCCATTATGAATATTTTCCATTATCTTTCCAGCTGCTCCAAATAAATGCATAATTGATAAAGATAAATTTAAAAAAAAATTCCCATCTTCAATTGACCGACCTGTTTTTGCTAATGCTAATCTTATTATATATGTAGCCTTGATTTGACTATCAGTTGTGTGGTTGGAACTATTGGATAATCTATTTTGAACCATATTATTTCTGAATAGAAACTGTTCTTTAATCTTTTTTATTAATTTCCTAAAACCGAATGTAATTCAGGATGTACTCTATCATAATGCTTTTTAAGATGGATGCACACAAATTTTATATAACCTGATTACATACAAGGCATTCAATGAAAATAAAAAAGTGTTTTCTACTCAAAATCCCACATAATTATTAAATATTATATTTTAAAACGATGTAAAAAAATATATTTTTATTATATAATAAACATGTATAAGTTAATGTGGCTTCTTAACAACACTTCTGTGTAGCAACAACTATATTAAGCTCTCTTTTAAATTTTAAAAATACAGAATTATCAAGTGCAAGTTAATAAGTTGCTGTATTAAGATAAACTGTACAAAGATAAAGTAAGAAAATAAAAACTATAAAACAACAACAATATTTTAACGCAATTAAAAAGAACTTAAACCTTTTAAAAAGTTTAAAACGTAACATTAGTGTCAGATATGGGATTGCGTATATAAAATAAAAAATAAATAAATAAAAATAATAATAGAATAAAAAATAAATAAAAAAGGAGAAAAAATGAAATTTCAAGAATTAAAAGTGGACAAGCTCAAACGCGAATTAAGCAAATTGGAGCTTTTAACAACTGGTAATAAGACCCAACTACAAAAGCGTTTGTTAGAGGAATTTCATCGGGGTGGCGTTAACATTGATAGTTATAAATTTGATGATGAAGAAGAGTCTGAGATGAGTGCTCCAACAACAACAAGTAGTAAAAACGTTAATTCGCTGCTGGCTGCTATGATGTACAAAATGCAGGTACAGAACGAAAAGCTTATGGAAAAAATTAATGTGAATTCTAGAGCTGGGAATCAAAAGCTTTTGACTCAGGTGCTTGAAACTTCTAGAGCTGATGAAAAACTTTTGGCTCAAGTAAAACAAACTTCTAGAGCTTAAAACAAGAATTTTCTGGTAAAAATTGAAACGAAACTTGATAAAACTCCTGTTGAGCTACTAGAAACCTGTAGAGCAGAAATACGAAAACCTTCTAAAGCGACAACAGAGAAGCTGTAGGGAATATTTGAGACAGTTAGCAAAAGAGTTACTGGCGTCAAGGCAAAGGTGTTAAATTTAGAAAAGACTGTTAGCTAAAAATTTGTTATAATGGAGGAGAAGATCAATAGTCTCAGGTGCCAAAAACAACAACTAGTGCATAGAAGTTTCCAGCAGAATAAAGGCACCTTGCTTTGATAATAGCTTACCCCCATCCGTATTTAAATTTTAGTTCGACACAGTAGCCAGTAAAAATGGATTCGACGATGAAAAGAAGGCTCTAGAACTAATTTTAGCGTTAAAAGGTGCTGCAGCAGAGATTCTGGAGACCATACTAGCCAGCGCAAATTTGGCGATGAGCATAAACAAGTGCTGTATCATAAAGAGTTAAGGTGTTGAATGCAAAAATCTAACGAGTCGCTTCAAGCCTTTGCAATTCAAGTTGAAAGGTTGGTGCAGCTACATACCCAAGAGATGGTCTACTAGGAACATCTCAAGACCGAAGCCTTCATTAACAGAGACGAGACCACGATGTTAAGCTAATTGTATGTGCTACACAAAAGGCAACCTTTGCAGATACTGTGATATTCGCACTCACCCAAGAAACCGCTCGCACGATATCAAAACCACAAGGTGTGTAATATGGAAGTTGTGGCAGATAAGGAGGATGAAATCAAAAGAATAGAGGAGGTGGTAAATCGGCTCCTGGCTGAACAGAAGCCTACAGGAAGCTGAATGATGTCACTAAAACGGACAGCTACCTGCTACCAAGAATTGACGACACGCTCGATACGCTAGCTGGAACGAAGCGGTTCTCTACATTGAATCTACAAAGCAAGTATTGGCAGGTAGAGATTGTAGACAAGATTAAGGAGAAAACTGCTTTCAGTGCGTATGGTGGCTTATGGCAATTCAAAGTTATGCCATTCGGGCTCTGCTATATACCGGCCTTATGGATCACGTACTAAAAGGTCTCAGTTGGAAGACTTACTTGGTGTACTTCGATGACATAATAGTGATGGGCAGAACTTTCGATGAACATCTCAAAAACCTGGCGGAAGTTCTGCAACGAATATAAATGGCTGGACTAAAATTAGTCTTGAAATGTGTATTGCTCTAACGACAAGACAAATATTTGGGGCATGTAGTTACAGCGGATGGCATTTCAACGGATGAAGATAAACTACGGGCAGTAAAGGACTGGCCTCGTCCCTAGAATCTTCATGAATTACATAGCTTTTTAGACTCTTCACAGACACTTTGTGCTTAATTTTGCGAGCGTGACAGCAAGCTTACATGAGCTCACCAACAAATATAAGGCGTATCATTGGGGTGAGTCACAGTGATGAGTGCCATTAAAAGTACTTTTGTAGAAAAGAAATATTGATCCACTCTTTTTATCGGCGTTTCTCAGATATTCGACAAAGTATGGCATAAAGGCTTGACAAATAAAGTGAGACAAAATGAACCACCAAATGTCTATATAATAACTCAATAGTTACTACTAGACAGTCTGGGTTTAGGCCAAAACATAGTTGCATATCGACTTTGATTGATGTTTCAGAGGATATCAGAAGTCAAATACGTAAACGTAACAGCGTATCTTTTCTTATATTATTGGATCACTCTAAAGCTTTTGATACTGTTCATAGTAACGATAGGAGTCAATCAGTTTCAGTATCTGATCCATACTTCCATTTCTAGCATGATGTTTAAAGGAGTGCAGCAGGGCTCGATTCTTGGCCCACTGTAAAATTCAAATGTACGCTAATGATGTGCAACTCTATATTAACTGTACCGCATCAGACGCTGCTAACTGTGCTAAGTCGATCAATGAAGATTTAAATCGTATTCTATTATTATTGGAAACTCGAAGCACGTACCACCTAGTTTCCCCCCATTGATAATAAATAATGAAGTGATTAATATTGTTGATGGAGCAAAAAATCTAGGCGTTATCTTTAATAAGCTATGAGATTGAACAGAACATGTTAAAAAAAGGCATTTCAGACACTAAAAAACCTATTGTGTGCAGCATCTAGGTGAAATATTCATCCTTGACAGTCACGCCAGTGGATATGGTATTAGTCCCTAAAGGACAACTGACACGTTGGAGTGAGCGCCTCCAGGCTTATGACTTTAGCATTGAACACCGAAGTGGCATAAAACACGGATATGCTGATGCTCTTTCACGTCGGCCTTGTAACGTGGAATCCAAACATTGTGTGAAAGCTGAGCGGAAAGAATCCATAATTTATATCCGGCTAACACAAATAGATGCAAACGAAGACTGGTCAGGAGCGAAGAGGAGTGATCCAATATTGCCAAAGATTATAGCAGCAAAATAAGAGGACAGACGCCAACCCGCAATGAAATATCAGCAGAAAGTCATCTTACAAAAGCGTATTGGGCAGAATGGGACAGTTTGAAGTTGATTAATGGGTGCTTATATCGCCTTGGGAAAGTGCAGATGGCAAAACTTCATCCAACCAAAGAGCCGTGCCTTCCCCCAAAATGAAAGAAGTGGAGGACACCTTGGGGTGACAAAGCCTCTGGAAAAACTAAAACATCGTTTTAGCAGCAGTAGCGGCTTGGATAGTAAACTGTACCCAGTGTATTGCAGCTATAGGTTCAGTAAGAAGAAGCCGAGGTCATCTGCAACATTATAACTCGAGCGCACCATTCGAGTGGATACCGATGGACGTAGCATGTCCTTTTCTGTCAGTAATGCTGGGAATCGTTATATTCTCGTCGTGATGGATTATTTCAGCTAATGGCCGGAAGTGTATACCATACCCAATCAAGAGGCGAACACAATTGTAAATGTTTCTGTGAACTACTGGGTTTGCCCCTACTGGGTTCCAATAGAGCTACATTCAGATCAGGGTAGAAATTTTGAGTCTGCTATATTCAAAGGAATGTGTGAGATATAAGGTATAAAGAAGACTCGAACGACGCCGCTTCACCCACAGTCTGATGGAATGGTAGAAAAATTTAATCGAACCCTGGAGGAATACCTGCGAAAAGTAGTGAACGAGCAACAGAAGGATTGGGACGAACACATACCGAGATTTCTACTGGCGTACCGATCAGCTGTCCATGACTCAACATCTAGATCTCCTGCCTAGATTATTTCTGTGACTTAGAGTTTGGTGTTAAGCCTACCACAGGGAGGAATGCCACATATGCTGAAAAACAGGGAAGCCTCATTGAACTTCACGAATATTTGCGTACTCGAACTAAAATGGTCAGCAATAGAATGAAAGCCAGATATGATCGTGTAGCAGATACAGAGTGATTCAATTAGGGACAACTGGTTTTACTCTATAATCCGTAGTGTAAAAAAGGATTATCACCCAAGCTGCAAACTAGCTAGGATGGACCTTATAAAGTAGTCAAAAGGTTAAACGATGTGGTATACAGAATACAGAAAAACAATAGCCCGCGATCAAAAATGCACATCTAGAGCGACTGGCGAGCTATGGGAAGAAAGATAATGAGCCTATTCGGGACGAACAGGATTAAGTTAGAGGCAGTGTTACGAAAAAAAAAATATCTAAAAAAAGAGATACACCACATTAGCCTTTAAAAGCGCATTGTGGGATTTTGATAACACTGAATTCTGTCAGGGTTGTTAATGTGTCACTCTGGCAATGCTGTACTTATTTGTGTATTTGGTAGCATTGCTAATTCCACTATCTTTGTGTGTTTAATTTGAAATTAACGGATGAACAAGAACATTAAAAAAATCAAAAACGAGGTATTTATTTTATTTTGACGCAATTAAAAAGAACTCAGACGTTTTAAAAAGGTTTATACGTAACGGTTACTTACCCGATAATGAGTAATGAATGGCAAACTTACTTATATTGTAAAATCGGTTTTAAATTTGTGTATAACATTTAACAACAAACTGATATGGACAAATTATATCGGCGCAGGAGTATAAAGAAATTATAATATTAATCGTAGCTTTAGGGTTGTTAAAGATTCAACTCCATTTGTCATACGAACGCTCCTGTCAAATTTTTTTTGTACAACAACACAAAATATATATTAGCTATTCCGCACAAAATACCTCCAGCATATCCGCCTTACACGAAGCTGTCCCCTGAACAGCACGTCCGTCCACAGCCAGCGTACCCGACGCTGTCTCCTACACGCCGATATCTGTCGATGACCACGGCACACGTTCCAGTCGCTGTCAACAGTACCAGTACTATGCTACATCAGCAGTTACCGCCTAGCCCAGATCACAGTTCAGTAACTAACTTTCAATTGAAATGTTCTTGCTTGTGTTTTTTAGTTTCTCTTTTATGCTATATTCGTTTAATGTAAACATGTACTGCTTTGTTGTTAGTGCACCCATGTATTTATTTGATCTTAATAAGTTGTATTTGTAATATTGTTAAAAGGTTTTGTTTGTGTGTTTTATCCATAGATTTTGTTATTATGTTCCATGTCAAAATATAAAGGGGGTTTGTTATAAATTTATGTAACATCACATCACATGTTTATAATCGCAACAAAAGCATATGCATGCTGATTTCAAAAATTTTTACATTTTACATAAATAAATCAATTTTGATGATGAGCTTTATAACTTTATAGATATAGTAGATCCTATCTTTCTGCGGTTGCTTAAAATCAAACAACTATCAACTTTTAACAGCAGATTTCCTTACGTTGAATGAGTTTACCGAAAATTGGACAATGAGTGGTATTAAGATGTAGTTTTGGACCATAAAGAACTAACTTTCTTCTGGGTTAGATGCCAATAGTTTTTAAAAGAAAAAAATTTGTTCATCGAACCCTTTTTCATATTTTAAAATTGTTATAACTCTCCCGTGAAAGTTACCGCTAGAACTAGATTCTGGAAATAGGTTATCAACTAATACAATCGCGTCTATAATTTTTAGGAGTGTTTTGAGTTATTAAGATAGATGTGCTACATTGCGATGCATATTTTAATATACTATATTTTCTATCGTGTACACTTGGTTTTGTACTATTTTTCTCTTACTTCTGTGTAATTTTTTGTTTCATGTGTGTGATATGCAAATTTTATTCAGTAGCTTGTTTATTTTCAACAAAGCTGGAGTGTAGCGCTTGTTGTTGTGTTTTTTTTTTTTATTTCAAGAGATTATATGTTAGGAACACATTTGGGCCGAACGACTAATTTTTGGTCGCGAATATTCGTCACTAAAAATAAAACATATTCATGTATATGAAAATGGACGCCGAAATTCGCCATACGCGACGAACTTTAATTAGAATTAATTTTAATTAATTCGCCGGCGAACACGAATTAGTTAGTGCAGGGTGACCATGTTTTCTTTTAGTTTTCAAGTTTTGTAGTATATACAGTTATTTTTTTTTTAATAATTGTGTAATGTTAATTTTAAACCATTCAAGTTAGACACAGAATATTTAACTATTAAAATTGTTTCAAAGAGTGTTTCTATTAATACTCTCTTTTTTAGTACTATTTTTATGCTCACTCTATCAGCTGTGATTGAAAAACAAAAGAGAATAACTGTGGGTAAACGTTTACGTATAAAGAAATATTTTTTCACAATAATAAACATTATATTTATTATTTTTATAATTTTTACAAGATTTATAACTTTCTGATTCATGTTTTAATTTCTTCTTTTGCACAAAAAAACAATTTCATTCACAAAAAAATAAACAACTATATATATTTCATAACAGCTGTTTTGCATTCATCGTTTTTATTCGTCGTTTTTGTGTTTCATACTACGCAATTACACAGGGAGGAATTGTTGCAGACGAATTAGTCGAGCTGAGTGAAATTCCTCGTTCGACCCAATTGTGTTCCTATCATCAAAACAGTGATGACTCAAGAATGATAGAACTACAGATTACGACATCACGCACACAAAATTTGATTTTTCTGCGCATGTAGGTGAAGTGGCGTCAATAAAAAGTCTAACTTTCAAAAGTTGTGTAAACATAACAGTGGAGAAATTTATTATTTTTCTCCTCAAAAAAGAAAACTAAGAGAAATATTTTTTTTATATATATTCAGTTGTTATTTTAATCAATTTTCTTTTACGTTCTTATCTAAAGTACATTCTATATCTAAAAAAGTCCTTTTACTTCTTCACTTTATTTTATATCCTTTGCTTCAACCGAATGCTTTTCTAGATATCCCTTTGTATTTAGCAACTTGTCCCCATTTAGTTTCACAAAAACTCCATCGCAAGATTTTAACGCTTCTATTAAAAAGCTTGATGGCTTACTTAACCCACTTTCACTCAGGTGATTAACCCATGAGTATATCGAGTCCTCTAGAGGACCATCATAATCCAGGTTTTCCAGGTCTTCCTCATAATTTTCTTTCAGCAATACGTCTTGCGCTGTGCTGGGATCAATACTCATAAGTATTGTACCTTAAGAAATCAAAAGAAACATTAAAAACTGTGTTATGTCAAATTGCTAGTTTAAGTTTACCTGTTCAAGGATAATATACAACTTCCAGATCGGGAGAATTGTTTTCCTCTACATTTGCATTAGTGCCTAAGATGTCTTTGTTGTACCCCAAAAGATATGAGCGAAGTCTATATTTAAATTCTTGACGATCGGGACGGTTATGAAGTTCTCCCTAAGATCTTATTATGCCAAAAAAATCTCAAGAACATCCTGATGTAGGCGATAAGACTTACTCAATATTACAACCATTCTTTATTTCGTCATAGAACATTTTAAATACGTTATTTGATTGAAAAATGCCTGTGAAATAAATATATTACGTTTGGATAAAACATTTTTCTAAGTTAAAATTAAATTTATACCTTTTTGAAATGGTAAAACTGTATTTCTACCAATCACACAAATATCTGAAATAATTTTTGACATATTATTTAATGCCTCATTTTGTATTTCAAGGGACAAACCGTATGCGTGTTGCATCTTGTCTTGACACCCCTGAATTCATTATATCAAACCAGCCATTTGTCTAGTAAAAAAAATGTATAATGATTTTATTATTTTTAAAAATGAAATATCTCAGTAACAGTTTGAAGAATTGACTACGTTCACTCCAATTTTCATCACTCAAAAATCCTAAATGGCAGCTCATGTAATTGATTGAGCAACTGGGTGTGAGAAAAGCTTTGTAGCCAGTTTAACCTTCTGCCTTTCAGCTCCAGCAATACCTAAATTATATGCTGATATTTTGTGTGTAATTTTTAAGTCACTTGAAGAGAAGAGATAAAAGACTTAAAATAATATCCTTTTTAACGTCTTTGCCGTTAATGATGAACCCACTGTCAATGAAATGATTTCTTAATAGTTTGATAATATGTGGAACATCACTAAACACGAATATTTTGTGTCGTCGTACAAAAACCTGTAAACTTAAAATTACGTTAATTACTATCCAATATAGGCTTACTTATATACAGCTCACCAAGGCTTATTAAAATCAACTTCAAGCTCACTGAATAGTTTTCAGTTCCCACCAACTAAATCAAGCACAATAGCGACATTTACAAGGCCACATTGCCGCATTGTCTTCACTATATCAAATAATATTATTTGTATATTTGGCAATCATAGTTATAGACTATTGGCTGCTTCCATCTAGCCGCCAAACCTGTTAATGAAATAGATAAAGGTTTATAAAAGCACTTGAAATTGATGTAGATAAATCATCTCTCAAAAAAGTCATATTAATTTAATTAACCGGTTCTAAAGTCTGTTGGCTTGTCATACCAATTCATTAAAACTCAATACACATAGCTTTTGTGTTTCGGACATTTGATTAGCCACGGACAATATTTTTACAACAGGCTCCAAAATACCTGTCGACACATCTAATTTTTGTGATCATCTTTGTAATGTTCTTATCGAGGGATGTGGAAAATTTTTTCTCTTCAGCAACTTGTAAGCCTTGGCACTTGTGGAATATAACATAATAGACTAAGCAATATCTGCTTCAGTAAAGTTTTATCTTTTTTCATTGTTCTTTAGGTTTTTTATTTGGCCTTCAGTGAAAAGACGTCTAAGTGCCTTCTCCAGATTTATAAGGCTCAACCTCTGAACATCTTGAGAAAAATTTTGAATAGTGATCTTTGTTTGGCTTTTGCATTTTTGGCATATCATTTGCTTGGTGCAATGCATCCCTAGAATCGATTATATTGTTACGTTTTTACCTTTTTAAAAACGTGTGTTTATGAGTTCGTAGATTGTAGTTAAAATAAAATAAATCTTGTGCTTAGGTTTTAATTAAAATCCTTTATTAACACAGTTTTGTGCACCACTGCTTGTAACCTTTTAACAAGCAACAACAATTTCCTATTCTTAATTACTCCGTCTGTTCACTACTTTGTAAACAACAACAATTACTCGACAGATCTTTCTTCCTATAGATCTTAAAACCCGATCGATGTTACAATCTAGGTTCGATCACAACCTTTTCAACCAGAGGTTTTCCACACTTAACTCTTCTTATTGAGCTAGGTCCAACTTAACTGGGTTTTTACTTCTCGATTCACTTCACAAGTTTACTCCTTATAAACTCTCTTCACACAGAGTTTAACCAACAAACTCTCTTCACACCAATAACACGTTCGCTGAGTTTACTTTTCTTAAACTGCTTCTTTTTCGCATCGATGTGCTTTTTATATGGCTGAGTAAACAACACATCGAAAGCTCTCGAACCTCTCGACAATTCAGGTAAATTCCATTTCTTTCTTTTAATTTCTTTTAAATTCTTCTGTAGCCATGCGTGTGTAAACATCTACCTCTTTCAGCTCTTAGTATTGTTGTTGTTGCTTGTTTATTGTCTGTTACTTGTTTTCTTTGCTGCTTAATTATTGTTGTTGCCGTGTTATTTTTATTTACTTTACCTTTGCTATTGTTTGTTTTTGTAGATTTAGTTATTTGTAAACAGCACGTAGAGTTCTTCTTGCAGCTTTTGTTTATTTATTTTAGCGAAGTAATAAACGCATATGTAAGTAACAATACATATGTAAGTCTTAGTGAACTACTCAAAAATTTATATACATATTGACTTCTAAACTTTTTATGTAGATCTGTAAACTGTCTTGGTATGGCAGTGTTTCCATTTCAGGTATAAGAGTACTCGCATCTATAGTCAAAACTATAGTCGAGACTGCTCCCGGTTTCAATTTCAGAGTTGCTCGATTGCTTAATCCTATGTGTAATTATTAACTAAAGAACTTCACAAGGCTAAATAATTGTAACATTTTAATTTTCTTTCAAAATCGTCCTGTTTAAAATGTAGAGGTCAAAGGTCTCTTTCGCCTTTCATCGTTTTTGCAAAGCCTTAAAAGGATACAGTTAAAGTCAAATTTATTAGAAATACGCACAAAATTCATTTTTCACACAATTTCTCACATAACTTTTTAGTCGTTTTGCTTACATTTGCCCACTGCACACTGCACTGCATTCTTTAGTGCAGTTTTTTTGCACTTTTTCTGATTTGAAGTAATTTATACACCGTTAACAATTATTTTTTTATTGTTTACCAATAAATTTTATTAAAAAAATATTAACTTAATATAGAAAAATACAATATTGTTACGGAAATGAAAATGCCTAAATTTTGTGTATTTGGTAGTTATGTCTTACCCTGTCAATGCCGTACTTATTTGCGTATTTGGAAGCACTGCCAAATCGACCATCTTTACGTTACATTTGAATTAACTGATATAAAAATAGAAGATGTGAGACTTTTCCGGAATCTTCCAAACTGTAGGCAATTAGGTGTAGAAAGAGGCTGCCTTACCTACATGTCAGTTAATTATCATTTTGCTGTCGTAAAATAAAGACGTGTTTGAGCGGAAATAAAACTGTTGCGTAAGCGAATATTAAGCTGTTGTTAGCTGTATAAATGTTATTATGTGGTAATTAAAAATATAACTGTAACATCAACAAAGTGGTATTAATTTTATTTTACCGCAATTTAAACGAACTCAAACGTTTTAAAAAGGTTAAAACGTAACAATATATATATTACTTTTTGGTGAACTGTCAAAGTTATTTTCTTTGCGGGGTTGCCAAATCTTACATAATACCTAAAATGTTTCGGGCAAAATTATTTATTTATTTATATTTATACTACTGAGAATCACCAGGATTATGACAATCATATCAATTTTCTAGATATCAAATATTCTCATTTTGGACGTTTAATATTAATAATACACGTAAAAAGTTGATAAGATAAAAACATAGCACTAAAAATGATTATTTCATCTAACGGAAAATGATGCGCATTTCATAATCTTTAGTTCTATCATTCTTGGTGATCACCGTTGTCAGAAATAAAGATTACTCCAGTGTTGCCACCTTGTGCCTAATTAAATGTATTGTGTGTTTTCTTTAGTTGCTATATTTAAAATTTTTGCCATATGAAATTTGACATATGAAGTTTACTGATTAGCAAATAAGCCGCATTGAATCATAAAAATAGAAAAACTATGCTGGTGACTACAATTCGCATTTTTTGATGGTAAAATGGACAAACTTGTTAATCCCAATATTCGAAAAAAATATTGTTACGAAAATAAAAATGCCTAAAAAGAAAATAGACAACATCAGCACCTTTAAAACTGTATTGTGGGATTTTGGTATATTTGGTATTAATGCGTCACCCTGTCAATGCCGTACTTATTTGTGTATTTGGCAGCACTGCCAATTCAACCATCTTTGTGTGTTACATTTGAAATTAACTGAAATCGAATGTTGTAGGAAGAACAAGAACATGCGGAAGTAATGGCGGTTGGTGGCGCCTTATTCATTAGTTGAATAATTTATCGTTTTACAGCTATAAATTAAAGTCGTGTATAGGCGTAAATAAAAGTGTTGTATAAACGAATATCAGGTGCAAGTTAATAAGTTGCTGTATTAAGATAAACTGTGTAGAGATTAAGTGAGAAAATAAAAACTATAAAACAACAACAATATTTTGACGCAATTAAAAAGAACTCAAAAAAGGTTAAAACGTAACATTGGTGTCAGAAGTTGGATTGCGTACATAAAATAAAATAAACAAAAAATAAAAATAGAATAAAAATTAAATAAATAAAAAATCGGAAAAAAATTAAATTTCAAGAATTAAATGTGGACAAGCTCAAAAGCAAATTAAACAAATTGGAGCTCTCTACAACTGGTAATAAGAGCGTACTACAAAGGTAATTGTTAGAGGAATTTGACTGAGGCGGAGTTAATATCGATAGTTATGAATTTGGTGATGAAGAAGAACCTGAGATGAATGCCCCTACATCAACAAGTAGTATAGACGCTAATTCGCTGCTGGCTGCTATAATGGAAAATTGCAGGTACAGAGCAAAATGCTTTTTGCTGACGTACGAGAAACATGTGGAGCTGAAATTCGAGAATCTTCTAGAGCTGACAACGAAAAGCTTATGGAAGAAATTAATGTAGTGGCTGAGGCACAAGAAACTTCTAGAACTGAAAACCAGAATTTTCTGGCAAAAATTGAAATGACACTTGAGAAAACTTCTATTGAGCTACTAGAAACTTGTAGAGCTAAAATAAGAAAAACTACAAGAGCCGATAATCAAAAGCTGATAAGTTAGAGGAAATTTATACAACGGTAAGCAAGAGGGTAGTGAAGAACAGAATATCAAGCTTAGAACAATCAGTTGAGGTAATTGAGGAAAAAATCTTCAGTTTCCAGTGCCAAAAGTCTCCAGTGCCGGAAGCTACATACAAGAAGTTTCTAGCAGACTAAAAACACGTTGCTTTGATGGTAGTACACCTTTGGTGGTATTCAAATTTCAGTTCGATACTATAGCCAACAGAAATGAATGGGACGATGAACAGAAGGCTCTCGAACTAATTTTGGCGTTAAAAGGTGCTGCAGCAGATTCCAGAAGCCATGCCAACCAGCTGCAGAAACAACTACAACAACTTGATGGTGGCACCACAGTGTAAATTTGGCGACGCAATCTGTTCCGTATGGAGTTAAGGTGCCAAACGAAAAAGGCCACTAAGTCGCTTCAAGCTTTTGCAATTGAAGTCGAGAGGTTGGTGCTGCTTAGTTATCAAAGGAAACCCACCCGCTAGTAGAGCAAATTAAGACCGAAGCATTCATCAATGGTATACGGAACCCCGATATTAAGTTTGTGGTGTGTGCTACTCAGAAGGCGATCTTTGTAGAGCCCGTGGCGTTTTCACTGGCACAGGAGACCGCTATAGAAAATCCGAAACGCTTAGTAACAAATGCCTTACCGATAGAGGAGAGCCGCAAAAAAATTGGCTTAGATATACACAACAGAGTACGAATAAATAAATGCCGTAATGTAAATGAGGTTGGCCATAATGGTAATGGGCATCATAGAGGCTGTGACATGAAAGGATTTCCAAATAACAGTAAAGTTGGTTACCGGAGTGGAAATATTGAAAACGACTGGAAGATAGCCGCTAATGAAACAGGTGATAAGACCAACGAGACCATTATCAACATCCGACAATTACGTATGGTGGCTAAAGAGGAAAATTTTAAATCAGTCTCATAAGGAACCCAGCGGAGGGTATCTTAGCATGGCAAAGACAGTAGAAAAATTAAAACAGCGTTATTATTGGGTTGGATAGCAAATCGAACTAAATATACTGCGGCTAAAGATGCAGTCAGAACAAGTCAGAATCATCTGCAGCAATACAAATCGAGAGCACCAGTCGGTAATGCCAAGAAAAATGAAAGTTCCAAAGAACTTCATGAAACGATGCACTCACGACAAGAAATGGCCTGTGATAGGTTGAAATGTTTAAAATTAATAGATAAAGGATAGAGATCATTTGAGTTATTTCCGGAACCTTCGAAACTTTAGGCAATTAGGTATATTAAGAGGCTACTTTACCCACATATCAGTACGTTATAGTATTGCTGTCGTAAGATAAAGACGTGTTTAAGTGAAAATAAAAGTGTTGTATGAACGAATATCAAGTGCATGTTAATAAGTTGCTGTATTAAAATAAATTGCATAAAGATAAAGTATATGCTGCACGATCATATCTGCTAAGGATTTCGTGAAGTTCATTGAGGCTTTCCTGGTTTTCAGCATATGTAGTTTCCTCTCTGTGAGAGGCTTAACACCAACCTCTAAGTCAGCAGGTAATTTTAGCTCAGTCCCAAATATAATCTTGCCAGGCGATTGAGATGTTGAGTCATGGGCAGCTGATCGGTACGCCAGTAGAAACCTCGGTAGGTTTTCGTTCCAATCCTGCTGTTGCGTGCTCACTACTTTTCGCAAGTATTCCTCCATGGTTCGATTAAATCGCTCTACCATTCCATCAGGCTGAAGCGGCGTCGTTCGAGCTTTCTTAATACCGTATATCTCACACATTTCCTTGAACATAGCAGACTCGAAATGTCTACCGTGATCGGAATGTATCGGAATATTGAAACCCCATAGCGGCATACCCAGTTGTTCACAAAAACATTTACAATTGTGTTCGCCTCTTGGTTGGGTATTGTGCATACTTCCGGCCAATTCCGGCGAGAACATAACGATTTCCGGCATTACTGACTGGAAAATGGCCTGCTACGTCCATCCTCATTTAAGACTTCTTTCATTTTAGAGGAAGGCTCCACTATTAGGTTGGATGTAGTTTTACCATCATCACTTTCCCAATGGCGATATAAGCACCCATTAATCAACTTCAAACTGTACCATTCTGCCGACTACATTTTTGTAAGAGGTCTTTCTGCTGATATTTCATTATTGGTGGGCTCTTTGTCCTCTTCTTTTGTTGAAATAATCTTTGCCAATATTGAGCCACTCCTTTGCGCTCTGACCAGTCTTCATCTATCATGAATCTATTTGAGTTAGCCGGATATCAATGATAGATTCCTTCCGCTCAGATTTCACACAGTATTTAAATTCCAAATTACAGGGCCAACGTGAGAGAGCATCAGCATTTCTGTATTTTATGCCACTTTGGTATTCAATGCTAAAGTCATAAGCCTAAATTGCAGCAGTCCTTAGCAGAAAATGTTGACCATATAGATCCAGTAGCTCACATCGAGTCACACAATAAGTGCGATCAGGCTTTGACAGTGTGCGGCTATAGTAGCCTACGACTTTCTCCGGACCATTGACCACCTGTGAAAGTACACCACCAATACAATATCCACTGGCATCACTGTCAAGGATGAATTTTTCATCTGGGACTGGATATGCCAAGACCGGTGCTGCACACAATAGGTCTTTTAACGTCTGAAACGACTTTCCTTGTGACTCACCCCAATGATACGTCTTAAATTTCTTGGTGAGCAGCACATGCAAGCTTGCTGCCACGCTCGAAAAATTAGTCACAAAGCGTCTGTAATATGTGCAGAGTCCCAAAAAGCTACTTTATTCATGAAGATTCTGGCGACGAGGCCAGTCCTTTACTGCTCGTTTTTTATCGTCGCCCATTAAAATGTCATCTGCTGTAACTACATGCCCCAAATATTTTTCTTGTCTTTGGAACAATGCACATTTCTTTACGCTTAATTTTAGTCCAGCCATCGACATTCGTTGCAGAACTTCTGCTAGGTTTTTAAGGTGTTCAACATAAGTTCTGCCCATCACTATCATGTCATCGAGGTACACCAGGCAAGTCTTCCAATTCAGTCCTTTAAGTACGTGCTCAATAACTCGCTCGAATGTGGCGGGTGCATTTCAGAGTCCAAATGGCATAACTTTGAACTGCCATAAGCCACCATTCGCACAGAAAGCAGTTTTCCCCTTATCCTTCTCTGCAATCTCTACCTACCAATACCCACTTTGTAGATCCAATGTAGAGAATCACTTTGTTCCAGCTAGCGTGTTGAGAGTATTGTCAATTCTTGGCAGCTGGTAGCCGTCCTTTTTAGTGACATCGTTCAGCTTCCTGTAGTCTACGCAGAATCTTCTACTGCCATCCAAGGACTCGATAATGGTTCGATTGCACCACTGTTCTCCATTTCATTTACCAGCACTTTAACCTCATTACGCTTTGCCAAAGGCATACTTCTGAGTTTCTATTTGATCGGTCTCGCTTCGCCAGTAATTATTTCATATTAGACTATAGCTGTTCTATCTTGACTTTTATTTTTCGTGGCGAAAATGCAGGCGTACCTACTTAGCCGCTTTTTTGCTTTATTTCCTTCTGCAGCTGCTAGACCTGCTAATCATTTCTTTACATTTTCGTCAAAAAGCTCTTGGTCCTTGGCCAACATATTGGCAGGTTTCGGCTGTTTATTACCGCCTCTACTGGAGTATATTGGCCTATCTCAGAGTCCTTACAAATTAATTTTACGTGGCCTGATAGATTGAGCACTCTCACTGGGACTTATTCCTGGTTTATTAGATTTGAGGAGGGCCTTTGTTGATAACAAGTCCATCTTAATTTCTGCTGACTTTACTATACATAAGCCGTTATCCCCCCAATCTCCCTTCATACGAGCCCGTATCAATGATTCAGTCTGAGGTAGTAGGTTTTGTTGTTTGACAGCAACTAATCTTCTGGCGTACACTTTATTCTCGTATCTTACGTCAAGAAGTATATTTACATTACGCCAACTCATTATCTGTTGCCCCATATTCAAATTGATGCCTTTTACTATCAAAAAATCAGCACCAATGATAACCTTACACTGATGTTGATGATATCCTTACACCTCTATTTTTCCGTTGACGGTGGCAGATTCTCCGGTAGCTGTCCGTAGTCTTATATTATTGAGTACCTCACACTTTCCCCTCACTACATCTTGTCTGATGATAGATTGCGTCGCACCAGTGTCTTTGGTGAAGGTATATTGTCTGCCATTAATGTACCAGCATGCTGTTTGCTTTTATTTTTCCGCATCACTAATATGGGGAGTGTGGAGCCCTCACGTCTGGGAGCTAGCTCTTGCCCTCAGTGCTAGCTCGTTTTAGTTTAACGGGGATTCTTTTGTTGATTGTTTGGTAGTTAGCCCGTTTTTTATTTCTTGATGGTGAGGCAGATCATGATGTTAAGTCGTTGTAGTTGTTTCTGCAGCTAGCTGGCATGGTTTTTGGATCTCTTCTGCAGGACCTTTTAACGCTAAAATTAGTTTTAAAGCCTTCTCTTCATCGTCCCATCCATTTTTACTGGCTTCTGTATCGAATTGAAATTTAAATACGGATAGGGGTGTGCTACCATCAAAGCAATGTATTTTTATTCTGCTGGAAACGTCAGGTATAATACGCACTGGCTCCGGTCGATGGCACTGTAGACTGTTGATTTTCACTACCATTAAGACAAATTATTCGTCAACAGTCTTCTCTAAATTTATCATTTTTGACTCGATGCCAGTTACTATTTTGCTGACCGTCTCATATATTTCCTGCAACTTCTTTGTTGTCGCTTTAGAAGTTTCTTGTATTTCGGTTCTACAGGTTTCTAGTAGCTCAATAGAAGTTTTCTCAAGTTTCTTTTTAATTTTTGCCAGAAAATTCTGGTTTGCAGCTCTAAAAGTCTATCATACCTGTGCCAAAAGTTTTTCGTTATCAGCTCTAGAAGTTTCTTTTACCTGGGCCAAAAGTGTTTTGTTATCAGCTTTAGAAGTTTTTCGTTACTACTCTAGAAGTTTCACGCACCTAAGCCAAAAGCTTTTAATTCTCAACTCTGGAAGATTCCTATGCATTAGCCAATAATTGCATTTTTTCCATCATAGCGGCTGGCAATTAATTTATGTCCATACTGCTTTTAGTTGAAGGGGCACTCATATCAGGCTCTTCCTCATCATTAAATTCATAGCTATCAATGTTAATCCCACACCGATGAAATTCCTCTAACAATCGCTTTTGTAGTTCGGTCTTGTTACCAGTTGTGGAGAACTTCAATTTGTTTAATTTGTGTTTGAGCCTGTCAACGTTTAATACTTGAAATTTCATTTTTTTCTCCGTTTCTCTTTATTTATTTATTACATTTTTTTTAATATTTAATTTTTATTTTATTTTATATACGCAATCCCACTTCTGACACCAATGTTAACCTTTTTGAAAGGTTTCGTTTATATTGCGTTAAAATAAAATTCACTCCACTTTATTGTTGTTTTACAGTTTTTATAATCTCACTTTACAGCAACTTAAGATTCGTTTATAAAACACTTCTTATTTACGCCTAAGCACGACTTTATTTTATGACAGCAAAACGATAACTGTTTGACGTAGGTAAAGTAGCCTTCTTATATTCCTAATTGCCTACAATTTGGAATGTTCCGGAAATGTCTTAACGTTCTCATATCATATCATTAATTTTAATGCAACACACAAAAATGGTCGAATTGGCAGTGCTGCCAAATACACAAATAAGTACGGCATTGATAGGGTGACACATATTTATCCAAATACCAAAATTCCACAATGCAGTTTTAAAGGTGCTGAGGTTGTGTATTTTCTTTTTAGGCATTTTTATTTTCGTAACAATATGTATTTACATACATATTTATTACATAGATCTATACTTTAAAGAAATATCCAAATATTTATATAATATTAAATAGTTGCTTTCATGGCCATTTAATATATTTATAACTTCTTTCAGGGACAAACGAGACTTTCCAACATATTGTATTTTAAACTTTTTGTATATAGGACATACCCCAATAAAATGTAAACTGTTTTGGATTTTGCAGTATTAATTACTTTAATTAAAAAATAATTCCTCTAGGTAGAGAAGAGATAGTTACAGTAACTCCTTGTAGACTTCTATTAAATGCCACATAATTATATGCAGCGATGATCTAAGGGAAAATTACATATCAAAATTTTTGTTTAAATTGTGAATTCAAACCTGATGGTTCTGATTATGTTTGTCCAACTTTAAAAAATTTCATTCAAAATATAAAATAATACTAAGAGCTGAAAGAGGTAGATGTTTACATACACATGGCTACAAAAGAACTAAAAAGAAATTAAAAGAAAGAAATGGAATCTACCTGAAATATCAAGAGGTTCGAGAGCTTTCGATGTATTATTTACTCAGCCATATAAAAGAACATCGATGCGAATAGCAAACAGTTTAAGTAAAGTTAACTCAGCGAATGTGTTATTGGTGTGAAGAGAGTTTATAAGGAGTAAAAACCAGTTTTGTTGGAGCTAACTCGGTAAAGAGAGTTAAGTGTGGACAGCCTCTGGTTGAAAAGGTTGTGATCGAACCTAAGTTATAACTACGATCGGGTTGGAAGATCTCTAAGTAGAAAGATCTGTCGAGTAATTGTGTTGTTTACAAGATTGTAAACAGACAGAGTAATTAAGAATAGAAAATTATTGACTGTAAAAAGGTTACAAACAGTGGTGCACAAAACTGTGTTGAATAAAGGATTTTAATTAAAAACCAAACAAGATTTATTTTATTTCAACTACAATCCACGAACTCATAAATACACGTTTTTAAAAATGTAAAAACGTAACAGCATGTATGTGTGCCAATGGGAATGGAAAAATTTAAAAGTACATTAAGTACTCGTGCGCTAATAAACATTCATATGACATGCGTGTATGGATGAATAAAAAAAATGGTATGCTTTGACATCATTGCTTGCTTTTTTTGTGATAAGCCCGGGAAACAATATAAGGCAGAAAAAATTGTATTTTAAACATTAAGCAAATTCATGGTATTTTTTATATAGCAATTAAAAGCCGATTTATAAAAATACCTGGTACTTTAGCATAGAAAAAAGGTTATTGCGTTTAATATTGTATTTTTTAATTCCTATTGCAATGTTTCTTTTTTTGGAAGCCCCATTGACGAACACTACCTGCTATAAAAGTCATTAAAAACTTTTGGCGAAATATTAAAAAAAAAATTTCTATTTCATGGAGAACATTGTCTTACAAAAAGTATATGTTCAAAGGCGCATATACAAACGCTTAATAGAAATATTTATTATCTTTCACTTACGAAAAATTTCCAAAAAAATTTTATATATGTACATACTTATATGGAAGATTAAAAGCAAATAATTTCTGCAAAATATGCGGCAAAAAAATTTGGGAACTACCCAAAATTAGGCAGTAAATAATAAGCCAATCGAAGTTTTCACGTTTTCATTAGCATTTGAACGTTTGAAGTGTATACACTTATACAAGTTTTAATAATGGATCACTGTGACGAAATTTTAAAGAAAATAATTGATACAATGTGCTAAGAAAAACTGGAGAGCCGAAAGATTTTTAAATTTGTAAAGAAACAAACATCAAATTTATTTGATGTCGCGGTTATTGACAGCCTCATGACAGTACATCAATTCAAATAATGAACATTGACCTCTTTTGATATTTGAGTTAAATCTTTTCTTATATCTGTCTATTAAAATTCTATTTCATTTCGTTTTTGTTATATTTGTCGCAATATGAAACGAGTGGTTGAATCATTTTATTCATGTTTTTTTATATGCAGCGTTGCTTGAGTTTTATTGTTGTCTTTCATATTTCCAAGTGACCTGCTTATGTGGTATTGTGGAATTCGTCATTTAGTTTATGTTTTAAAATATCATCATAGATTCTTATTAGGGCGTGAAATATTAATATTTTTAGTTGGGGACTTTTATTATTTATTTTTAATTTTCCATATATTTATTTAAATTGTACTTTTGTATATATTTTACCATCATTTGTTAGCGCTAATTCATTTATATTGTCTTTTTCCATTTCAATTATCAGTTTTCTCAGAATCGAATTTAGTTTGTCAAGCTATGACGCTAAGATTTAGCGGGAACACTAACAACAGATATACCAACTTAACAAAAGAAAAAAACTCAAATCGAAACGATGGGACCGCCACACGGGGGTTAATCCAGGAACTTTTTGATCAAGGTGTTTTGCTACGAAACGTTGCAAAAGCTTTCGCTTGGAATGTTGCTTTGGGTATATGGACGCTGTGGAATAGATGGTAATGAAATAGCGGATACATTGGCAAGAAGGGTTCCATGACATCCTATATCAGTCCGAATCTTGCATGCATATAACTATCTTTTATCATATTATTTTCGTATTTCTGGTACGAGGTTTCCTCATGTTCGAAACAGGTTACGGTGAATTATCATCTCGACCTCTATTTATGTTTTGAATCTTGTTTCGTGAATTATCATCACTTCCCACGTGCACGATATTATTCTCTATATAAATATATATTTTATTTATATTTTCAATACTATTATTTTAAATTTCTTAATGTTTTTGACGTCACTATTGTACATTGCCATATCTGAAGTTGGCCGGACTTCTGAGAGATACATTTATCCAATTTATGTTCATTTACGCGCGTTTTATCATTATTATTTGAATTATTTGTCTTATGTTTTTTATTTTTATTCTCCTCATTTACTTTATTTTAGATCGCCCTTGTGTTATTAAAATTTTCTCTGCTTTTTCGTCATTTTCCGACAATATCAATTGCTTTAGTACATCAGAATTAAATTGTATTCAAGACAATGCGTCCGCATTAGTACTTATTTTTCCTTGCTTGCGTATTATTGCAAAGTCATAATCGCTCAAATCTAACCTAATTCTCGTCATTTTCAATTAAGGATTCTTGTGTGAGAATAGAGAAATGAATGGTCTGCGATTTCCCAGTAATAGTTTTAGTTCTACTATACCTAGTGAATGTATTTATTTTACAGTGATACCTGTTAACTTACATTTGTCCTCTGTGTTCAATAGTTCGTCCTCAAAATTCGTCTGCCTGCGACATACTCGTAGTAATATTTCAGCACCTGTGTCGACAAGAAATATTAATTGTTTATTTTTGTATCTGGCTATTATGAAGTTTGTATTATATTATAAACTTTATATATACTTAATTTTGGCTGTCCGAATTACTCATGTATTCCGAGTCCATGCAGTTTTTCTGGTTTTGTATTGTATTTATATATCTTATGTTGTTGTTATAAGAATTTGTGTTCGCGTTATTTTGGTTTACTCTACCGTAGTTTTCGTTACTTCTACCATTTCTCTGTTGATTAATTCTGTTAGATTTATTTTCATTTCTCTTGTAAGAACTATTACTTCTGTTGTAATTTGTGTTTTTTTATTTCCATTATGGGAGTGGAAATATTTGTTGCTATTATGGAAATTAATATTCCTGTTAGCATTAAGGTACGTTCAGACCTGTCAAATATTTGATAAAAAAACATCACTTATTCCTTTGACGAAGTCTGAACACAAAATATTTTTAAGGGGCAAAGAAAAAAACAGCTGGTTTTGGGAAAATAAAATTATTTGCCTGCAATCAAATATTTGCCTAATGTGAACAATAAAGGAAAATATTTCCTTTTTTTTTGGGTAAATAATTATTTGATCTTACAAAACTTTTGTAAGAGGAAACAAAGTCAAATAACAGCTGGCGGTGTTGTCAGCACATGAAACCAAACAATTAAAATAAATAAAAAACGCCAGGTATGAATATGAATGTAAAATCTGATATATCTTAGTAAATAGTTTTATATTTAATGTGGTATGTTTATGTTTATACAAATTAACTCGCAGTGCATCGATACAGACTTTTAAATATTTTTAAGGACTTTTTTTACGAAAATATATAATTAACGAAATCTATTGTCTTTTTATACAATAGATACTTTTTAGTTATTAGATTTAAGACAAATAAAAGTGGGTTAAAAAAATATAAAATAATAATAATAATATACATGCATATACATAATGAGACATATGGTTGAAAATACAATGCAAGAAGTAATTTTGGCCTTTTGTAAACGATGAGTACGTAATCTTGTAACGACGTATTTGCGAATTAAAAAATATGTAACAAAAATATATGTATGTATTACATATCAAAATGTTATAGGTTCGTAACTCTTCGCAAGAAAAATAATGTATGAATCGTGCAAATGATAAAAAACTAATATTGGAAATTCAAAATCGCCATTTAATGTTTTATATTATGTGCAACTTTGCGATTTTTCATTTCCATTTTCCATTTTCTCAACTCTAAAGTCATGTCATACCCATTATTTTAAGGCTTAGTTAGACGTAGCGTCACTGGTGACATAGCACAACGCTGTATGGCTATGGCGTTATATTAACTCACCTTTAATTGAACTTTTAACTTCTGTTTAGTGTTAATGCTTTGATATATATTTGCGACCTTTTCGGTTAAAAAATAGTTAAATTGTAGCTGTGTTGGTTACACTGAAACAAAATCAACAGGTGTAGCATACTGACAAAATATGTAGCATATTGTCAAACATACTGTCAAAGACTTAAGTCTTCATACATACCCAAAATTTCAGATGACTTGTAACGGGTCTCTTTGATTACAAATCATCTGAAATCCAAAAAAAAAAAAAAAAATTATAATATTTTTTTACATTTTAATAACTACAAAAACAGATGTTTTTATTAGCCTTAACAAATAACGGTAAATATAAAAGACACTTTAAATAAAGAAGGCAAATAGGTTAGAAAACTACTAACTCAAGGGTTTGGAAGCGTAGATTGATTTTTTTAAGAAGATATTATATACGGATGAAAGCAAGAGTAACTTTTTGGGAAATGACAGACGTGTGAAGGTTTGACGTAAAAATAACACAGAACTTGGGGCGCCATAGCAGCATCTGGGATTTGTCGATATTACAGATCGATAGTATTATGGATCGATACAATTACAAAAAGCTTTTCGAATGAGTTTTGCTTATATAAGTTGACATGTTGAGTCTAGGCCGTAGGTAGATCTTCTGACAGGGTAATAAACCTAAAAATACAGCATAAATGATGAGAATTATGGCTGCTATAATAATATGTAATATGTTGGCAGATGAAATGCCCTCCTCACTAGTTGGACCTAATCTTATTGAGCACATTTGATATAATTTAAAGTGAAAAATTTACGGCACCAACAGGAAAACGTTAAAAGAATGATTACAAAGCTTGTCGCATCAATACCAAGTCATTTGCAGGCAGTGATTGATGCTAACAGTTGGTCAATATTAATTTTAACCAATTTTAAATACTGTTTATAATTTTTAATAAAAGTTTTTTATGTATACACACTTTTGTGCACTAAACAATTTTCTTCCTCATGAATAATTATTTTTAAAAATTTTTCTGAGAAAATAAATTTGTATATTTTGCCACTTTAGTCAAATAATTATTTGACTCAAATATTTATTTCATTCTGAACAGATGACAAACATATTTTCAGTTATTTTATTTTACCCTATTTGACTGTTGTTTAAACAAACAAAAATTATCAAGTATTTGAACATAGTTTGAACATAAAACAAAATAGTTTTGTGTTTGACACAATTTGAAGCAAATATAAAAACAAAAACTTTCATCAATTAATTTCCAGGTCGGAACGTACGTTTAGGATTGTTATAGAAATTTCTAGGATTGTATTGTCTGTTGTGATAGTTATTTAGTAGCCTTTGAATATACATAATGTTGTAGTTAGTTAATTTTTGTTCATTTTCTAATTCTAATGCAAGTTCTAGCGCTTCTTGCAATGATTTTGGACGAGCAGCAAATAGTGTTGTTTTCAAACTGTCATTTATACCTTTTTTAAATGATTCAAGAGCTAATTTATTATTAAGTATTTCTGGAATTGTTTTTGTACACTTATATCTCTGCTTGAGTAATTTTTCAAAGTTCTCAAAGTTTTCTGGTATACTGTAGCTTCCGATTGCTATTCTAACTCCTGCGGTTAATTTTGCGTGGTAAAGATACCGAAGAAAATCAATTTTCGCTTCGTTCTTAAGAATTTTGTTGATCAGTTCTGCTGTTATAAGAAAACTGTCCAGGTCAATATGGTTACCTAGGGAAGTGTCTTCGAGGCGGTTTCTAAACTAAAATTAGCCATTTCTCCAACTAGGTTTTCAGCTTCCTTAAAATTTCTGTGCAAGATGACTTTTATGCTGCCATAAATTCTACTAAATTGTAATTTCAGTGCTATGCTCTTATTATTAACCTTTTATTCAATTAAAGCTAACTCAAGCTAATTCCCTACTTCGTCTATAAATATTAGATTATATAAAATTGTTTTTTTTCTGTATAGATTCTGTTCGGAGTGTTTTTAAAATTTCTAAATGTATTCTTTAATTTTTCCATACTTTCATAAAACGTTTATTTTTCTTTAATTTATTTATAAACATAGTTATATAAAGTAATTTTAATTTTTATTATGTTTTTCAAAATACCTCTTCATTATAACTGTTTCCCTTTCTACTTATATCTGTTTTGTTAATCATGTCGTCCTCAGTGGGTGTACCTTCTTTTCCTATCATCTCCCAAATTTTTGCTATCTCCTGTTCTATGGTCAGATTGCATTCTTTGAATGTTTAGCCCATATTAATATATAGTATAAGTGTTAATGTAAAAATTGTAATTATATATCTATATATTATTAATATTTACATGTACATACATTTTCTAAAACCCGATCTATTTGTATTGTCCCAGTGTTTATTAAATTAATAGGTATTTGACATTTTTTTCTGAGTTTTTAAAGGAGTTGTAGATTTTTAAGATTTTTAATGAGCCAATCGTTGATTTTTTATGATTTCAACTCGAAAAATTCTGGCATTACTGGCAGTGATGCTCATAAAGAGTAAAAAACTCAAAATTAGAGAATACACTGAAATTAAAATGCTGTAAAGAAATATATATTCATTCAAAGTGAAGGATGATCTAATTAATACGCACGATGTTAATTGTAAATAAAATTAAAAGTTTTCGGAGAATTTTCTTAATATTTTTTATTGTGGTAGAAGAATCTGTGACTAATATCAGCCAAATGCTCGCCACGTCTTCTGTGGCATACCTCTATTCGTCGGTTTAAATTTTCAATGATTCTGAGACATAATTGAGGTTCAATGTCGTTAATGTTCCGAATCATCTCATCCTTTAGCTCTTATCTTGTTCTTGGCTTATTGACGTACACTTTTTCTCTTAAATTTTCCCAAAGAAAGAAGTCCAACGGTGTCAAATCACATTATCGTAGCACGACATGAGATAACATGGCCATTGAATTTCTCGCGCAAAAGAGCTATCGTTTCGTTGGCTGTGCGGCAAGTGGCACCATCCTTTTTGAACCACATATCGCCCAGGTCCACATTCTCAAAATCTGGCCACAAGAAGTCTGTTACCAACTCGCGATAGCGAAAACCGGTAACTGCTTGGCCGAACTAATATTCGAAGAAGTACTGCCTGATACCGCCGTCAACCCATAAGCCGCGCCAGGTGTTTCCACATTTCCTACACCCCCGGTTTGCTGAAATTTGCTCAAAATTCTCCCGATTGTGAACACATTTGGTCGATTATACTGACCGAAAAATCATGAAATGCAAGAAATTAGACCAACCTCTATAAACATACATAAATTTATGTAGCTTGTTATTAACACTTTTCAGTGCAGGCAGCAAAATTTTAGCTCGTTTCTAAAAAGCCTGAAATAAAAAAGGGTTGCAAAGAAATCGATACATGACCACAAAAAAAAATCAGTACACATTTTATTAAAAAAAGAATTTAATACATAGCGATGAACAAAACTTATTGCGCATATTTAAAGCATTTAAAGCTACATGTTAATTAAAGAAGTTAAATATATTTCTAGCTTTCTTATACCTAGACTAGAAAATAGTCATAGTGCCACGAATAACACGAACAATGTTGGCCTCCAAGGCGTCCACTGTTACTGGATTATCAGTATAAGTAGGTGACTTTACGTGGTACCACAAGAATTAATCAAGAGTGTAGTTTTACTCCATATGCGGCAGTTTTGCTCATTAACAAACCCGTTTAGCCTAAAATGAGTCTCATCGCTTAACAAAATTTTGTCCTTTATAAGTTGCTCGAATTGGCGACTGATTTTCAAAGTAAATCTGACAAATTTTGTAGTGTTGTTCAAGCGTCAAGCTACTTGTTGGGCCATTTACTTTGGATGTTTCTTATGTTTTTCATATTAATAATAATATTTACATTTAATGAATTATTGATAAATATATACTGACCTAATATTAAGTTAGAATAAGTTCAACGACTACATATGAATTAGTAGAATAATATATAAACAAGCAACAGAACTGCTGAATAGCTTTTAAGGTAGATTTAAGAAGAAATGTAAATAAAGAACTTTATTTGAAAAGCAATAACCTTTTGAACCGGTCGTGTTGTTATTTAGATATCTTTGTGTTACTTAATTTTTCTTAATGCCCAATTTTCTTTCTTTAAATTATAATTCAATTAATTTAAATAATTACTCCCTAAAAAATATTAGGGAAAAACACTATTCATGATGGACACGTTCTCCAATTTACAAGAGTTACTAAAGGTGTGCACCATTCTCTTCTAATTTCTTATATGTCACATAATAAAAGGTGCCTAAACTATGCACAAAACCTAAATAGACTTTCTGAATTTCTTATACGAGAATTTGCTGCACAATGTTAAGCTAATTCAACACGCCGGTTCATTCACTTTTTTTGGCTCCACAAAACATTTTTTACTAGACGTTAGCCAATTCTTCACTAAAACTTGTTAAATTTTGTAATTTAATAACATTTTCACAGAATACTTAGTCAATACATTTACGATAATTCTGATGCAATTTAAAAATTAGTAAATATTAGTTTCAGAACCTTGATGGCACAGATTGCAGAAGTGTAGATTTGGCTATGTATCACAGTGTGGTATACAAAAATAGTTTTCCTTTTGTTCAATTCGCTATCTTTTTTGCATGATATATTTTGAGGCAAAAATCAGTACAAAAAATTACAAACATGAAAAAGTCAGTACATTTGCGTAATGATTTAGATGTTATGCACAAATCAGTACATTAAACAAAAATCAGTACGTGTACTGATAAAAATAGTACGTCTGGCAACCTTAGTTTCCTCAGAGTAAGGCCTATATATTGCCATTTCCTCCTTACAATTTCCTTCTTTACGGGAACTTGGTGTGATCTTGTTTCTGGTCCAGTGTTGCCACCAATGAAATAAAATAATTATACAAAAGTAGGGCATAAATAACATAAAACCAAATGTAATAGTACAAAATAGAAAATATATAATAATAAAAAGAGATCAAGTCATTTATGCTTTAAAAAGCATCACAATGTAGCATATGTATTTCAATAATTCAATACAATCTTAAAAATAATAGACGCTATTGTATTAGTTGATAACCTATTTCTAGAATCTAATTTTAGCGGCTCCCTTTACGGGAGAGTTATAAATATTTTAAAATCTTAAAAATTACTGGCAATAGACAAAGAAAGCTTTAATTTTTACCGTTCTTTACACATGCAAAATTCCATATTTGGCACCGCCCAGTTGAACAATAGTGAAGCCACACATTAAATGCTTTGTATATACACAGTTATAAAAATATTTTCTAACTCGAACAAAGTTTAAAGGCTGTAAAAATTTTGTTTTCAAGTAAAACGTATGCAATACAAAGGGATTCGCTCTAACGTCTATAACTTGTAAATCAATAGATATAAAAGAACCGCATATACATAAAAACCTTGACATTGACTTCACCTTCCTTCAAGGGCTTACAAAATTAAATCGGTTGGCGCATATCAGAGAACATCAATTACAACGCATTTGATAGTCCTCGTTTATATATTGTTATGTTCTAACCTTTCTACAACGTCTGAGTTCATTTAAATTGCGTTAAAAAAAAATTAACACCACTTTATTTTATTGCTTACAGTTTTTATTTTTATTTAATAAACAATAACTTTTATACTGTTTACAACTTAATATTCGCTTATACAACACTTTATCTTACAACAGCAAAACGATAACTAAATTAACTTGTAAGTAAAGTAGCCCCTTTATATACCTAACTGTCTACAGTTTGGAAGGTTCCGGAAATATCGACCATCATCGCACTACTTTTCGCAAGTATTCCTCCAGAGTTCGATTAAATCGTTTTACCATTCCATCAGACTGTTGCTGAAGCAACGTCGTTCGAGACTTATTAATACCGTATATCTCACACATTTTTTTTGAATATAGCAGACTCGAAATTTCTACTCTGATCGGAATGTAGCACTATTGGAACCCAATAGCGGCCTACCCAGTTGTTCACAAAAACATTTACAATTGTGTTCGCCTCTTGATTTGGAATGGCATACACTTCTGGCCATTTGCTGAAATAATCCATCACGACGAGAACGAGACGGCATTACTGACAGGAAACGGGCCTGCTACGTCCATCGCTCTCCATTCGAAAGGTGCGCCCTAGTTGTATTATTGCAGCTGACCTCGGCTTCTATTTACTGGACCCTTAGTTGCAATACACTGTGTACAGTTTGCTATCCAGTTCGCCACTGCTTGCTGACACCTAACCCAATTAAAAAGTTGTTTTAGTTTCTCCAGAGTCTTTGTCATACCAAGGTCTCCTCCACTGGCTCCATTATAGAACTCATTTAAGGCTTCTTTCATCTTGAAGGAAGGTGCCACTATTAAACTGGATGAAGTTTTGCCATTTGCACTTTCCCAATTTCGATATAAGCACCCATTAATCAACTTCAAACTGTCTCATTCTGCCCAATATGCTTTTGTAAGAGGACCTTCTACTGATATTTAATTGCGGGTTGGCTGTCTATAAGCACCCATTAATCAACTTCAAACTGTCCCATTCTGCCCAATACGCTTTTGTAAGAGGACCTTCTACTGATATTTTATTGCGAGTTGGCTGTCTGTCCACTTCTTTTGCTGCTACAATCTTTGCCAATATTGGGTCACTCCTTTGCGCTCCTGACCAGTCTTTGTTTGCGTCTTTTTGGTATAGACGGATATCGATAATGGATTTCTTCCGCTCAGCTTTCACACAATGTTTGCATTCCAACTAACAAGGCCGACGTGAGAGCGCATTAATATGTCCATACTTTATGCCACTTCGGTGTTCAATGCTAAAGTCATAAGCCTGGAAGCGCTCAATCCAACGTGCCAGTTGTCCTTCAGGGCTCTTAAATTGCAGCAGCCATCTCAGTGCGGAATGATCAGTCCTTAGAAGAAAATGTTAACCATATAGGTACTTATGGTAATGTTTTATGCATTCCAGCACTGCCAGTAGCTTACGTCGAGTCACACAATAATTCCGTTCAGGCTTTGACAGCGTGCGGCTATAGTAGCCTACGACCTTCTCCGGGCCATTGACCACCTGTGAAAGTACACCACTAATGAATTTATCACCTGGGACTGGATACGCCAAAACCGCTGCTGCACACAATAGGTCTTTTAGTGTCTGGAACGTCTTTTCTTGTGACTCTCCTTAGATTTCTTTGAGAGCTCATGTAAGCTTGCTGACACGCTCGCAAAATTAGGCACAAAACGTCTGTAATATGTGCAGAGTCCCAAAAAGCTGCGTAATTCATGAAGATTTTGGGGGCGAGGCCAGTCCTTTACTGCTCGTGTTTTATCTTTATCCGTTGAAATGCCATCTGCTCAATTTTAGTACAGCCTTTAATATTCGTTGCAGAACTTCTGCCAGGTTCTTGAGGTGTTCGTCAAAAGGTGTTCGCCCATCACTATTATGTCATCGAGGTACACCAGACAAGTCTTCCAATGGAGTCCTTTTAGTACGTGCTCCATAAACCGCTCGAATGTGGCCGGCGCGTTGCAGAGCCCAAATGTCATAACTTTAAGCTGCCACAAGCCACCATTCGCACTGAAAGCAGTTTTCTCCTTATCCTTGTCTGCGATCTCTATCTGCCAATATCCAATAAAGAGAACCACTTTGTTCCAGCTAGCGTGTCAAGTGTATCGTCAATTCTTGGTAGCGGGTAGCTGTTATTCAGCCTCCTGTAATCTACGCAGAATCTTGTACTGCCATCTTTCATTTTAACTAAAACTACAAGTGAGCTCCAAGGACTCGATGATGGTTCAATTACACTGATCTTCTCCATTTCATTGACCAGCTCCTTAGCTTGCCTGTTTTATTGGTCTCGCTTCGCCAGTATTTATTTCATGTTTGACTATAGCTGTTCTGCCTTGATTTTTATTTTTCGTGGCGAAGACGAATACCTCTTTAGCAGCTTTTTGGCTTTATTTCTTTCTGAAGCTTCTATACCCACTACCCATTTCTTTACATTTTAGTCAAACACCTGTTGTTTCTTGGCTGACATATTAGCAGGTTCCGCCAATTGTGCGCTGCTTATTACTGCCTCTACTGGAGCACATTGGCCTACCTCAGAGTTTTCACAAATGAATTGTTCGTGGCCTCATAGATTGAGCACTCTCCCCGGCACTATTCTTTCTTTGTTGAATTAAACGAGAGCCTTTGCTGATAACAAATCCATCTTAATTTCAACTGACTTTACTACCCACAAGCAGTTGTCTTCAAAATCTCCCTCCATACGCGCCCATATCAATGATCCAGTCTGCGGTGGTAATTTTTGTAGTTCGACAGCAACTAATCTCTTAGCGTGCAATTGATGCTGGTATCCCACGCCAAGAGGTCTACATTACGCCAACTCTTTATCTATTGCCCCATATTCAAATGAATACCATGGATTATCATAAAATCGGCACCAATGATAACCTCGTCTACAATATTGGCGACAATAAAAATATGGCTTACAGTAATGTTCTCTATAGTCACTTTCACCTCAATTTTTCTGTAGACGGTGGCAGACCCTCCAGTAGCTGTTTGTAGTCTGATATTATTGAGCATCTCACACTATCTCTTCACTATATCAGGTCTGATGATAGACTGCGTCTCACCGGTATCTATAGTTAAGTTACGTTGTCTGCCATTAATGTACCCACATGCTGTAAGGTTGCTATTATTTTTCTGCATAACTGATGTGGGGATTGTGGGACTCTCGGTTGTGGGAGTTAGCTCTTGCCCCTCAGTGCTAGCTCGTTTTAGTTTAACGGGTACTTTTTTGTTGATTGATAGTAGTTGGCTTGTTTTTTATTTCTCGGTGGTGAGACGGATCTTGACCTTTTGATTGCTGCTAGCTAGAAACTTCTTGACCACCTCCTCTATTTTGTTGATTTCGTTCTCCTTCTCTGCCACAACTTACATATTACGCACTTTGTCTATTTGTGGCTGCGATATCGTGCGAGCAGTCTTCTGCGCTAGTGCGAACGCCACAGTATCTGTAAGGGTTGTCTTTTGTGTAGCACATAAAGCTAGCTTAACATCGGGGTCTTGTATACCTTAACGAAGGCTTCGGTGTTGGGATAATCTACTAGTGGATGATTTTGCTCTGGATAGGTAAGTTGCACCAACCTCTCGACTTCCATGCAAAGGCTTCAAGCGACTCATTAGCATTTTGCGTTCGGCACCTTAACTCCATGCGGTACAAGTCGCGTTTGTGCCCGTCGCCAAATTTACGCTGTAGCGCCACCATTAATTCGCTATGGTTGCATCTGCACCTGGCTGGCATGGTTTCTAGAATTTCTCTTGCAGCATCTCTTAAGGCCAAAATTAATTCAGGGGCCTTCTCTTCATCGTCCCATCCGTTTCTGTTGGCCATAGTATCGAACTGAAATTTGAATACCATCAAAGCAAGGTATTATTATTCCGCTGGAAACTACTGGTATAATACATACTGGTTCTTGTTTTTGGCACTGGAGACTGTTGATTTTCTCCTCCATTACAACAAATTGTTCGTTTCTAAACTCAACACTGTTGCCTCGACGCCAGTTACTCTTTTACTGACCGTCTCCTATATTTCCGGCAACTTCTCTATCGTCACTTTAGAAGTTTCTCATATTTCGGCTCTACAGGTTTCTAGTAGCTCAATAGAAGTTTTCTCAAGTTTTGTTTCATTTTTTGCCAGAAGTTTCTTGTGCCTCAGCCACTACATTAATTTTTTCCATAAGTTATTCATTATCGGCTTTAGAAGATTCTTTTATCTGCGATAAAAGCTTTTCGTTATCAGCTTTAGATGATTCTTTTACATGTGCCAAAATCTTTTCGTTTTCAGCTTTAGAAATTTCTTGTGCATTCGCCACAGCATTAATTTTTTCCATAAGCTCTTTGGTTTGTACTTGCATTTTTTCCATCATCATAGCAAGCAATGAATTAATATCGGCAGTGCCTGTTGTTGGAGTGTCACGGACTCAGGCTCTTCCTCCTCATCAAATTCATAGCCATCAATGTTTACACCACGCCGCTGAAATTCCTCTAACAAACGCTTTTGTAGTTCGGTTTTATTACCAGTTGTTGAGAGCTCCAATTTATTTAACTCGCGTTTGAGCCTGTCCACTTTTAATTCTTGGAATTTGATTTTTCTTAATTTTCCTTTTTTTAATTTTTATTTATTTTGTTTTATATCACAATCCCACTTCTGACACCAATGTTACGGCTTAACCTTTTTAAAACGTTTGAGTTAATTTAAATTGCGTTAAAATAAAATTAGCACCACTTTTTTTGTTGTTTACAGTTACAGAATCATTTGCAGCAATACAAATCGAGAGCATAAGTCGGTAATGCCAAGAAAAACAAAAGTCCCAAAGAATTTCATGAAACGATGCATACACGACTAGAAATGGACCGTGATAGACTGAAAGCCAGGTATGATCGAGCAGCAAGTGCTAATGGCTTCCATGAGGTACAACTGGTACTACTCTACAACCCACAGCGGAAGAAAGAAGTTTCTCAAAAGCTGCCAATTAACTGGGTTAAACGCTATAAGGTAATCAAAAGGCTAAGCGATGTAGTATATCGAATCCAGAAGAACAATAGCCCGCGATCGAAAATGAAGGTGGTATATTTAGAACGACTTGCGAGATATGGGAAGAAGGATAATGATCCTATTCGGGACGAACAGGCTTAAGCGGGAGGCAGTGTTGGGCAAATGAAAATGCTAAAGATAAAATTCACCACGTCAGAGCATACTATGAGCTTTTAGCTAAAAAATATGTATTGGCTTGTGTCAAGGCTTAAAAAAACTTCGTGTCCGTACTAAAACATTCTAAAGTAAGATGAAACACTATAAAAGGCGACGAATTGCGGCTGGTGAGTTAGTTAGTTATCAGTTGGCTGTAAAGAAGTAAAGTCTGTTTAAGGCGCAAATAAAAAGTGTTGTGAAAGCGAATATGGTGCATTAAGACATAGTATATTAAAGCATAATGCAATTAAAGAGAAGAAGAATTAAAAAAGTGATAGATGGTAAAACAACTAAAATAAAAATATTGTTTTATTTTATTTTAACGCAATATAAATGAACTCAAACGCTTTAAAAAGGCTAAAACGTAGCAATATATTCGATGTAGATTAATATATTTTCATACACTTTTGTGCAAAAATATAAGAAGTAGTCTTAGCTCACTGAATGTTGGCAGCGAGCATTATATTGACTATAATAAGCAAACAGTAGAATAGTGGAAAAAAGTGTGTTCGATAGTGAGCAAACGCGAGGAGAATTCTAACCTCTTAATTATAATATATATATATATATATATATATATATAGAAATATAATGATTCTAAAATAATTTAATAAACACTTTATTCATCAACTACGATGTCGTTCATCTAGCTCTAAAAGATGTTTCTGAGTTTGTTGTCTTATAGCAATTATATACGGGTCAGATGATGCAAGCAAACAATGAAAAACATCAGTATTTGTTGCAGTGCTATTTCACTTTCTGTAAAAGGTAAATCGAAACTTTCTGTAAACTTCATTATGTGCTCTCTCTGCTTCCTCAGAGAGCATACTATAGGAAGTACTGTGTAATGGCGAAATGCCCAATTTTCATACCTCATTATCAATGATGTTTTTAATATTGCGCCCAAATTGTTCTTTTCCGAAGGTTTTACTCCACAAATATAACATACGACTTCTGAAGCAGTATTTGTAACGGTCTGAGTCGTTTTGCCATCTAGCATTGTAAACACTAAATTGTGTGTTACGTTAAATTGGTTGCCACATAGTTCAACATTTATTTTATCTAATGTAGCATTATTAGACTTAACGTTCTCAACAACTGTTAGGACTCTTTTTTAGTTTCCTTAGTAAATTCGAATAAATTGGTCGACAGTACCTTGTTGATGATAAAATTTTATTACACCAGTATACCTCCACAGTGTTTGATTTTAAACTTAAAGGCACCACCGATTTTAATAGCAGACTCCTGTCGCTTACATTATTTGACAAACTCTGATCGTACTCTGCATAACCAGAAGAGCCATCACAAGCCCATTTCGGTATAAGAGTGATTTCAAATTTGCTATAGAATTAGTATTTTCGTAAGAAAAATCATCAATTCTTGCAAGCTTATATAAGCTTTCTTTTCTGATACTCGGACTTCGTAGGGATAACATTTTTCTTCTCTTGTAGAACATTTATATAAGGTAGTAGTAATATATCATATGCCTTTCTCCGCAAAACAGTTTTATTGTTTCGTACTGATGTTTTGTTCACTCAGCACCTGCCATTAACGCTAGTGCGGTTGATGAAGGGTGGGAAATTTAAAAGTTTAAATTTAGAAATGCAATAAAACAAAAACGGTTTGAAAATATGCCAAATATATTTTTTCGTTATGAAGTACAATTGTTCCGGTTATAAATGAATAATTATTTCTTTCATATGGCTGCCGCGGCTGGCCTCATAGTACCGCATGCGATCGAAATAATTTCCGAGGGTATAGGATCGTATCTCGGCAATGGCATCACGAATGTTGGCCTTCAAATGCTCAATTGTCTGTGGTTTGTAGACATAAGATTTGTCTTTAACGGCGCACCACAGAAAATAGTCTAATGGTGTCAAATCGCAGCTTCTTGGCAGCCAACTGACATCACCATTTCGACTAATTAGATGGACATCAAGCGTTTGATGCAATAAATCGATTGTGGCATAAGGTGTGTGGCAAGTTGCACCATCCTGTAGAAACCAAACATCGTTCAAATCAATACCATGAAGTGCGGGCACAATATAAACGGTTATTATGGTGCGATAGGTGTCTCCATTGACCGTAATGGTTGCGCCGTCCTCATTTTCAAAGAAATATGGGCCAATAAAACCTCCAATCTACTAGCCGCACCAAACAATCAATCGTAATGGGTGCATTGGCTTCTGTAAGACCACGTTTTGGTTTCCTGAGACCTAAATACGGCAATTTTACTTATTAACGTACCCACCCAGATGAAACTGAGCTTCATCCGAAAAGATGATTTGAAATGATGATCATTTTTCATAAATCTCAACGTTGCTCAAACATAAGATATTATATTGAATTTTGTGACAGAATAGAATGGCATAAGTATTGCCAGATTCGAAATAATTGCTGGTTTAATTTTAAACTTTTAATTTGCCCATCCTATTCATATAAATTTGATTTAATTTTTGCACCTGCAACTGTACTTCCTATTATTAATTCTTATTGAGTGTGCTGTGACGCTAAAGGAGCAGCTTTGTACCTTTCAGTACGATTTTTGCAATTATCTTATATCTAAAAAATACTTATATATACTTATATCTAAAAAATGTTTATGATATTTAAAATTCACAATAAACGATTTTTGTTTTAGACATACTTGTTAGCCAAACAAAATTTTACGTAAAGGAATACGATTTCTCTTTGTGCGATTCTGCCAGATGTTTATTAAATGACTAAAACATCGCTTATGAATTAATATCATTAATCGTAAGAACCGAATTTTTGTTTTTATAAAATCGTGTAATAAATCATCATTATTACCGCAATTAATAAGTTCCTTAAATAATTCCCTACATGATGCAGAAAATAAATTCATTTTAATAATTATGTGTCACAGTATTATTATAATTTTGATTTGTCAAATTTTTTCCAATTCAAATTGTTGTATTACTTAAATCATATAATTTTGCTTTTTTATATCGTTGTGCACTTTTTTAAAATTACTGGCATGCAATTATTAAAAAATTGTTGTTATAACATGTTAAGGATTGTTTCCAGACAAAAACCCGCTGTTAAAGTTATTCACTTGAATGCGCAGAGCTTAAAGAGGAAAATAGATGAACTTCGTTATTTATTTCTGAAAGCATATGTTGACATTATTTGCATATCTGAAACTTGGTTTCCTTTGGAGGTGCATGATTCCATTTTCAATTTGCCGGGATTTAGACTTTTTCGCTCTTATAGGAAGACTCTTGTTGACGGTGTCGAATTAGGATGCGGAGGAGGTTGTGTGGCAATATATGTGCGTAATAAACTGGGATTGGCAGTGAAATTGAATATCTATTTTTTGAGATATGTACCGCGGACAGAAGAAAGCTATTGTTAGGTAGTGTGTATAGGGCTCGTGGCAACATTAATGTAGATCCATTCCTAGCTATACTTTTTGGATATTTCCGTTCAGTATGACGATATTATAATTATGGGTGACTTCAACAACAATTTATTAACGGACAATCCCCTTGTTGGACCTATGCAGGCTCTAAGTCTCATTTCTGTGAATATCATTGTACCTACACATTATTATCATTCAAATTTAACATTTAACAACAAACTTACATGGAAAAATCATTGCTTGTCAAAGATTCAACTCCATTTGTCATACGAATGCACCTGGCAAAAACTTACCTCATTGCTACTCTTATATATGGTTGTGAAATCTTTGCGAATTGCGATAGTGAAGACCTTCGCAAACTTAAGGTTGCATATAACAACATAGCTAGATATGTTTTCCTGAAGAACACATATCCTTTTATGCTAACCAAATTTACCATATGACCTTTGAAAACTTACTGAGACTTAGGTGCCTGATTTTCTTACATAGAATTATCATATCCCATCAACCTCCATATTAATGTGAGATAATTATATTCACCAGGTCTAATCGTGGAAGAAAGATAATTCAGCAAAGGTTTAGAAGCCTCTTGTCGCAATGACAGTTTTTCATTTATACAACAAGTCTTTGGAACTCTTTACCAAGGAGTTAATTAGATTTTTTCAGAGTAATTAGGTATATTAATATGTTTCTAATGATGCTTCGACTTAAATTTTGTTAGTTTCTAGTTTTAAGTTAGTTTTGAGACTACTATATACTATTATGTCCGTACATTTAAGAATTTTTTTATGATTTACTTACAGTATAATTTATAAGATATTAATCTTGTTGTGTTAGATCTCAAATGAATAAATAAATAAATAAATAAATAATATATATGTAACGGCACCTTTATTCCAAAGAGCTATATTCTAAAAGTATGCAACAGAATTTATTACAAATCTGCACTGCAGCTTTCCCGACACTTTTAAGAAAATTCATAAGTTTGTTCAGCGATCGGTGTAAGTCTGTGGATTTTTTAGGTAAATTCAAAGAATAGACTCTTAGGATTCATTCGATTTTAGTAAATTGGCGGAGCTAAACCGAGCCACCTTTTTTTTTGTAATAAAAACTGCAAATGCTAAATTTTGTAAGGCTATTTTAACGAGGTGCTCTATTTCAATAAAAACGGCATTAAAATGTTACCAATTAAGTTATATTTTACATACACAAGCCACTAAGGTGCATGAAAATTTTCGTCAGTTTTCGTTTTACAATATTTAAGTGACTTCAATAGACTTTTTCTAGGACAAAATATTCGTCTTTAATAAAATAAATTATGAATTTTACTTAGCGCAACACTCTTCTATAGAGCAGCATCAATAGATTTTTAAAAATCAATAGTCAAAAAACTTATTTTTGCAAACATATTACTACTGTGAGTCGTATTGTATTACTGTATTTGTTGCGGCGCAAATAAAAAACAGCTACATTAGCATACATTTATTTTACTACCAAAATGTGCAACAGTGTAGTGTTTTACTCGTGTAATGATCTCCTTCTTTCTCTTTTTTTTTTGTCAAATTCGTTCACTAAAACTAATTTTCAAAAAAAAACACACTCGACGTAGAACAAAAAAAAAAAAAAAATAACTGTTAAGGAAACGGGTAAAATTGATTACATTGGGCACAAGTGTACGTATAAAATTAATAATTATTTGTAGATTATAATAATAATTATTTTTTAAATAAAATCTAACGGATTTTAGCTGTGAATTTAAATAGCTGAAAATACGCCTTTTATTTTACCCGACGATTTATTATTTCTAAAATACTTGTGATACACTTGGAAAATAATTGTGATTGTTTTTTCCATATTAAAGTCACGTGAGGATCAGGTAACATATCTTTCGTCATGTCTTCACCAAAGAGTGAATTTAATAACAAGGCTGCAAACAAACCTCCGAATGATACATCTACACCAACGATACCATCCGTTGCTTCTGGCTCGACCTCGACAGCATTCTCCATAGCTGAGGATCTGCAAAGGAACCAAGCAAGCAAAATGATGCACATGACTAACTTGGTAACGATCGAAACATTTAAGTAAAATCTACACAATTTCCAGTCAAAGAAAAGCCAGGCTTATCACGTCAGCCACTAAAACGCGCTCGCCTCGTAGCCAAGCCTATTAAACGAAAAACATCAAATAAAGAGTCTTCTGTTGTTATCCCAAGCTTTTCCACGTCGTTCGAGATGTCGAATCCTACTTCATCAACAATTTTAAGTAGGCCATTACCACCAAGTACCGTTACACAAAATTCCGTTACTCAAAATACCGATATAGTAGCTCACATGTCAAGTCTTTCACTTCAAAGGTCAAACAAAAATGAGAACAAAAACAACTCCACCGGGCATGGTTTAAATATACCGGTGCAAACCACGTGTGTACGAGGCCCATTTAGCTCTTTGGCACCAAATTTACAATAGCAATATATTTTAAATACACCGCTTACTCAAGCTAATATTCAACCTACCCGTCTTAAATAGAGATCAAAACCAAATTCATGCTATTTTAAACAATATGTTCGTTGACGATTGGCTGCACAGTGTCGACAAAGAGGAAGAAATGGTTTCATTGGCGAAAACTTTATACGAAATTCACAAAGATGGTGGCTTCGAGATGCGTAATTGGCTCTCTAACTCGACATATGTTTTGAATTCGTTGAAATGTCCAACCTTAAAGGAGAAGAAATGCTTTGAAACCGCGGAAAATAGTCTTGAAAAAGTATTAGGAATGTGGTGGATGCCTTCTACTGACGAGCTAACGTTTCTAGGAAAATTTAGTTCCAAAGTGTTAGACGAATGCGTCGCACCAACTAAGAGAAACGTTCTACGAGTGATCATGACTATATTCGACCCCTTTGGGACTCTTAGGGCATTTCGTAATAGAAGCAAAAATAATTGTACAGGAAATTTGGAGGTCTAATGTTAATTGGGACGAGCCCCTATTCGCACAAGAGCGCTCTAAATGGTTTACCTGGCTAAAATTGGTGCCTAATATAACAAAAATTAGTATTCCAAGATGTCATAAATTTTTAAGTTGCTCTGGAAACGTCCAACTTCACACCCTCATGGACTCAAATATCGATGCATATGCCGCTGTGGCCTTTTTAAGAGTTGAGTATAAAGGAAATATAAAATGTAGTCTTGTGTCGTCAAAAACTAGAATTGAACCTCTAAAGCCTATTTCTATACCTTAACTCGAATTGATGGCCGCAGTACTAGGATTAAGTCTAGCAAAATTTATTGCAAATGAAATGTCAGTCAGAGTACATCGTAAAGTTTTCTGGTTCGATTCTAAAGATGTCCTGTACTGGATAAGGTCGGACGCAAGAAAGTTTCAACAGTTTGTGTCGGTACGCATAGGAGAAATACTAGAAGGTTCGCAGGTTACACAGTGCAGATGGGTGCCATCATTACAAAATGTGGCAGATGACGCTACAAAATGGAATGGTACGCCGAATTTGAGCTCTGATGCTCGCTGGTTCTTAGGCCCCTCTCTTTTAAGATATGAAGAGTCAGAATGGCCTTCGTCCGAATTTACTAAAACTCCTGATATACATACGGAACGGCTGTGCCACATAGAAACTATAAAACCTAAATTCCCCCTCTCCACTATTGTTTCAGACGCAAGCAGGGTTAACGAATGGGAAATATTTCGTTCAATTCAACGCCTAGTGTTCAAATATATTTGCTTAGGCATGGGATCTCGTCCAATAAACGCAGAATTTAAAGCCTTTGTTTATGAAAAGAACATTGAGATGGTAGAATCATTTATTTTTAGAGCTTGCCAAGAGGAAATATATTATGATGAAATCACTGCCTTGAAATCAAACAGATGCGCATCAAATAAAAGCCTCATTTACAAGTGTTCACCATATCTCAAGGATTTACGAGTCATGCGAGTTAAAGGTCGTATCGACGCCATCTTGAATGTCCCTGTAAGTGTTAAAAGGCCAATAATCACTCCTTGAAAGCACCAAATTATGCATTTAATTATTGATTTCTACCACCGTAAATATCATCACCATTATAACGAAATTATCGTCAATGAAATCCGTCAGAAATTTTGGATTACACGCCTAAGAGCAGCTTTGCGAAATGTTGCAAAATCCTGTCAGCTATGTAAAATCAAGAGAGCAATTCCAAATGCGCCAAAAATGGGTGATTTGCCAGTTGAACGTCTTTCACCATACACCAGGCCTTCTCACTTCACTGGCGTTGACAATTTCGGTCCTCTGGAAATAGTTATAGGAAGACGAACGGAGAAACGGTGGAGCGTACTATTTACCTGTATGACGGTACGTGCAGTGCATATAGAAATTGCACCATCTCTCTCCACTGATTCATTTTTTTGGTCTTCAAACAGTTTACGAGCCGACGTGGGGTGCCACGCCGTGTGCTTTCTGATAATGCGACAAACTTCCGAAGAGCATGCCGGGTCATTAAAGAAGAAATTGAGAAAATATCAACAAATAAGCTTGAGAAAGATTTTCCTTGAATGGCATTTTATACCACCGTCTTCGCCCCACATGGGAGGATCATGGGAGAAAATGGTGCGATCTACAAAATCTGTATTAATGGACGTTTTGCCTGAACGTAACCTACGGGAAGAAGTCTTAAGAGCAGCTCTGGCTGATATAGAAGACATTTAGAATTCGTGACCACTGACATATGTTCCTTGGGAATTAATAGATGACGAAGCACTTACACCAAATCATTTTTTGATTGGTTCTTCTAGTGGTTTACGAGATCGAACGATTCCAGAAGGCAGTGGCTTGGCATTAAGTAAAAGTTACAGAATTTTAAGTATGATAGAATTCTGGAAGCAATGGGTGAGAGAAGTGTTACTTTGTTTGGCTAGGCGCACGAAGTGGCATGGAGATTCGTCGAACCCGATTGCACTGAATAATGTGGTCATCATTGTAGATGAGCACGCTAAAAGCAATATGTGGGCAAAGGGTATTGCCATCGATATTCAGGCCTCCTTACCCGGCCTGTCATTAAGCTGACCAAGCTAGATGTAAAGCAGTAAACTCAGAGCTAAAGCACAAAGTTTACGGGGGACTATGTTGCGGCGCAAATAAAAAACAGCTACATTAGCATACATTTATTTTAATACCAAAATGTGCAACAATGTAGTGTTTTACTCATGTAATGATCTCCTTCCTTCTCTTCTTTTTTGTCAAATTCGTTTACTAAAATTTATTTAAAAAAAACCACACTCGAGGTAGAACAAAAAATAACTGTTAAGCAAACGGGTAAAACTGATTACATTGGGCACAAGTGTATATATAAAATTAATAATTATTTGTAGATTGTAATAATTCTCTTTTAAATAAAATCTAAAATATTTTAGTTGTAAATTTAAATAGCTGAAAATACGCCTTTTATCTTACCCGACTGTTTAAGAGTATTCTTAATTCCTACAAATTTTTGAATTTACTTAAAATAGCTATATATAAAAGGATGGCACAAGCAAAAAAAGAAACACACGTAATAACGTACTAGTTGGCATGAAAGAGATTTTTTTCTTTTCTTTTGTGATCGTGGTTACAAAGAGAGCAAATAATGCAATGTTAGACGAGAATAAAAATTAAGAGAGCAAACATCAAAGGCAGTTTCTAATATTACAACTCTCATAGAACAATTTTGCATATACGAGCTGCACACTCTATGTATTGTATACTCTTTGCTACCATAGATAGCCTTCCTTAAAAATATATGATTCATTTCATGTACAAAAAAACTTATTTTGTGTAAACTTCTGTTGTTATTGGCAACTTCATCAGCATCACCATTGGCAGTAGGAACATTATTATTATTGGCTTTGTCCTTAAGCGGCTGCTACATTCGTTAAACTCATATACGCGGCGTAAATTGACTCTCTTGCTCTCACTCACTAAAAACAATCAGTTTCTCAAAAAACACTCAGCTAAATGTTTAATTAAATGTTTTTCGGTAAACCTAAATGTTTAATTTGCCAAGCAGGTTGTCAAGCTGTACTACATATGACGTATAATGAATATACAAAGTTCTAATTTTTGATTTTAAAAAGCTTAAATTTACCCAAATACACATCAATACTTTAACCGTGAATTTCTGTTTATATTTCTTTTAACTATAAGTTTTGCTAAGTGCATTGAATAAGAGAGAGTTGCTGTTAACTCACACAAAAACAATGTCTGTGTTTGACGAACTCTACTTCAAACCAGTGGTCACCACGTAGTGACACCAGGCGCCGAGCAGTTTTCGTTATTTACACATACACAACACGTGTTAACGAAATTTAAATTTAAGATGAATTTAACAAGGTGACCGCAAGATAAATACTGCTCGTTGTCATAAGTTCTTAACGCCGTTTTTGTGTAGGGTTGATATATAAAAGGTAAACAGTTTGCGTCAACAGTCAGTTGCTTTTCGTTGAGTTTGCAATATGAACAATAATTGGAAATTTTAAAGCAAAACGGTTGAGAATGAAAAGTGTTTGGAATTCAAATAGAATATGGAAATTTAAAAACAAAAATATAGTTTATAATAACTAAAACAAAAAGTGAAAAAAAATCTAGAATATAATAATAAATTATAACACAAAAAATATTTTTAATATATAAACACAATAAAAAAGCATGCATACTTGTTCTTTTTGCAAAAAGAAGAATGCTAATAAAGTTGGTAATTTCTTCTCCGCACCTAAGGACGATAAGCAGAGTAATATAGAGTTAAATATGTGGAAAAGCATTTTCAGAATATTTCATTTTATGTCAGGATATTTTTTTCAAATAAAATATAACCCGAGTTGACCTTGAAGTAGGTTTTCTGCCAAATACTGTCTCATTTGTTGAAAAATTTCAAAAGAGCATAATTTTTACAGGAGAAAAAGAAATTTTAGTACCAGAATAAGTACACAATTTTAATCGTAATCATGGAAACAGCCCGTTTTTCATGACTTTGAATGCAAGATAATAAAAGAACCGTTGAACCTGTTTTCTAGGAATACTTTCTCCGACATATTACTACCTGCGATGCAGCCACTTTATTACGGTATTTTTTAAAATAGAATTTGACAGCTATTTTTTAAAATATCTTATTGTAACTTTTTTTTCGAATTTTTTTTCCAAATATCACTTCCTACGATGCAACCATTTTATTGCAGTATTTTTAAAAATATAATTTGATTGCAGCTATTGTGTAAAATATTGAATTGAAATTAAAATATTGAGGAAACACAGAGTTTCTTGAAGTCATGACTAGAATTTGACGTGGTAGTAAAAAACTATTAAAGACAAAAATGTAGCACTTACAGAGCCATGAACACCGGTATACAAAATGTTATGATCGGACGAAGAATAGCGAAACAGCGAACAAAAAACTCAAAGGGCGGTATTTGTAGCCGTGACAAAAAAATAAAAAAATACGTTTGAAATTGTTTTTAAATTATCTTTACATTATCTTTAATCCTATGGGGTGACTGGCACGATTTTTTTTCGAACCACTCTAATGTACATGCCATAACATGTTATTAAATAATTTTTTTATGAATTTCAAAATAACAACATGTAAAACTATTTGTTCCAAAAAAGCGTTATCTCTTTTTAAAAAAATACTTTTGAATACATTCGACCGTTAATTAATTCAAGCCAGCTGTTTTTAGACAACTGGACTGATGAAACTGTTGTAGTTGTAGACTTGCGGTCAGCTTGTTAAATTCATCTATGATTTCATTCAGTTGTATCACAGTGTACGCAATGACGACATCAATGACAGCTCAAAAAGTGAAAATCAGTTGTTTTTTTTTTTTTTTTTGTTTATAATAATTTACTGCCAAGTTGGTGAAAAGAAAAAGCAACATTATATATGCTTTTCGTATGTATAGTATATGCAAATAAAGACATAAAAGAAAACAAAATAAATTCCATGTAGTAAAATTTAATTGATTGTGTTTTTTTTTAAGATATAATAATTTTCTATTTTGTTTAATAAAATAGATGTACTTTTTTCAACTAATAAAGGAAAGTGAAAAATGTAGAACAAAATTTTACATTATTTTTAACCAAAAACATTGTTTTTCATATGCCACATCTTGAAGAAGTTTGCAATCATATATAGCATCTTGTTTGCCTGCCTTAGTTGTCCAAAGAAACTTTTGAAGAAGAGCCGTTTATTTAAAATTCTTTACACAATAACAACTACAAATTCATTTGTAACTTCTTCGTAAGCTGTATCAAATGTTTCTGCTTCACCATCGAATAATAATGAAAAATGAGATGGTTTACATGAAGATACATACAAACTTTGCTCGAAAGAAAATTTGTTCATGCCTTCGGTTTGCTGGGTCAATTAGAAAGCATGCCCTAGACTTGATACCCACTAGCAATAATATGAATAGTAGTAATAATTGCCACTTAGTCCAAGGTGGTGTACAAAGCATCAATAGTTTACGAGTTGACGTTAAGTGCATCTTAATGTGGTCGTATTTTCTTTGAAGAACTTGTATTCACATTTTCCTGATGGGTTAGCCGAACAAAAGGAATTGGAAAATTGTGGTGAAATTCCTTATGAATCGTATGTAGATGATATCAATGTGAAAACATCAAAATTAATTTTTATATATTGGCAAACGGAATGTCGTTTTATGCGCGAAAACTGAAAAGTTCATCTAACTACTACACAGCGTTATTTCATGTACAACGTATGCGAAAATAAATATCAATTGTAGCAACTTTTGCTTGAACACTGGTAAGATATACCTACATTTAGACTTTCTTGAAATAAATATAAACAAATGTTTCGTTTTTGAATTTTTTTCTAAAGTTATAAATCATCGCTTTTTTCCATGTTTGATAAAACTATGGGTATATTGCAATTGGCTTGCAGAAATTTTGAAAATGTCCAAGAGTGTGTTACTCATTACGAGAAGAATTATTATAAGAAATATAAAAGTGATAGAGATGTTTCAAGTGGTTCAAACAAGACCCATTAATATTTATGTGATACTTGTGGTAAATCTTTACTCAATCTAGTCATTTATGGCAACAATAAACAAAAGCTACAAGAACAACCATACGTGCTGTTTACAAATAACCAAATCTACAACAACAACTATTAGCAGAGACAAAGTAAATAAAATAACACGGCAACAACAATAATTAAGCAGCAAAGAAAACAAGTAACAGACAATAAACAAGCAAAAACAAATACTAAGAGCTGAAAGAGGTAGATGTTTACATACGCATAGCTACAAAAGAACTAAAAAGAAATTAAAAGAAAGATATGGAATATACCTGAAATATCGAGAGGTTCGGGAGCTTTCGATGTGTTGTTTACTCAGTTTATGTGTTGTAAACTCAGCGAGTACAGTTTAAGTATAGTAAACTCAGCGAGTGCAGTTTGTGTGAAGAGAGTTTATAAGGAGTTAACTCGTGAAGTGAATCGTGAAGTAAAAAACCAGTTTAGTTGGACCTAACTCAGTAAACTAAGTGTGGATAACCTCTGGTTGAAAAGGTTGTGATCGAACCTAAGTTATAGCTACAATCGGGTTGGAAGATCGTTAGGAAGAAAGATCTGTCGAGTAATCGTTGTTGTTTACAAAGTTGTAAACAGGCAGAGTAATTAAGAATAAAAATTGTTATTGCCAGTAAAAAGATTACAAGCAGTGGTGCACAAAACTGTGTTGAATAAAGGATTTTTTTAATTAAAACCAAACACAACATTTATTTTATTTTAACTAAAATCTACGAACTCATAAAAACACGTTTTTAAATAGGTAAAAATGTAACAATTGGTGTCAGAAGTGGGATTGTAGTCCTTTAAAATAAAATAAAACAAAAGGAATGAAGTTCAAAGAACTTAATGTGGACCGCCTTAAACGTGAGTTGGCAAAATTGGACTTGCCGTCAACTGGGAATAAGACCTAATTGCAAAAGCGGTTTTATGATGATTTTCAACGGCGGGGCATTAACGTTGATACTCAAGAATTTGATGATGAGGAAGAGCCGGAGGTAAGTGCCCTTTCAGCCAAAAGTAATACGGATACCAATGCACTGCTTGCCGCTATGATGGAAAAAATGCAACTACAAGCCAAAATGATTTTGGTTGAGGTACGAGAATCTTCTAAAGCTGATAATGAAAAGCTTATGGAAAAAATTAATGCTCCGGCGAATGCACAAGAAATTTCTAAAGCTAATAATGAAAAACTGTTGGCCGAAAACCAGAATTTTCTGGCAAAAATCGAAAAGAAATTTGAAGAGCCGTCGAGTGCAACAACAGAGAAGCTGCAAGAAATATATGAGACGGTAAGCAAAAGGGTTGATGACGTCGACGCAAGAGTGACAAATCTAGAAAAGACTGCTGACGAAAAGTTTAATGTAATAGAAGAGAAAATCAATAGTCTACAGTGCCAGCAACCCGAACAAGTGCGTATTATACCAGAGGTTTCTAGCAGAATAAAAACACCTTGCTTTGATAGTAGCACACCTCTATCCGTATTTAAATTCCAATTCAAGACAGTTTCCAACAGAAATGCATGGGACGATCAAGAGAAGGCTCTAGAATTAATTTTGGCGTTAAAAGGTGCTGCAGCAGAAATTTTAGAAACCATCCCAGCCAGCTGCAGAAACAATGACAATGACTTAATGGTGGCGCTACAGCATAAATTTGGTGATGAGCACAAACGCGATTTGTACCGCATGGAGTTAAATTGCCGAACACAGAAGGCTAATGAATCATTGCAAGCCTTTGCAATGGAAGTCGGGAGGTTGGTGCAGCTAACCTATCCAGGGGAAATTCATCCACTAGTAGAGCAAATTAAGATCGAAGCATTCATTAATGGTATAATGGTGTGCGCTGCTCATAAGGCAACATTTGCGGAGACCGTGGCATTTGCACTGGCACAGGAAACCGCTCGAGAGATATCCAAGCCACAGGTACTTCAAGTGTATGGAATGAAAATCGTAAATACCAAAGAAGATTTCACTGCAGCTATAAAAGAGGTGGTAGAGCGTCTTTTGGACGAAAAAGATCAAAGGGCAAAAAAGAAGTGCCAAAACTGTGGTAAGAGCGGTCATTTTCAAAGACATTGTAGGGCACTGCTCAGAAGTGTAAGATTTGCGTCACCATGGAGACATGAGAAGTGGGAAAACGCTGGCTATATAAGACCAGAAACATTTCGCAGCCATCACCCGACCAATGGGGGAGAGCCGCACAACAGGCTACGAATAAATGAGCGTCGTAATGTGAATGATGTTGGACATAATGGTGTTGGGCATAAAAGAGGCTGTGACATGAAGAGATTGCCACGTAACAGTGAGACCTGTTACAAGAGTGAAAAGAGTAAAGGCGAATGTGAGATAGCCGCTGATAAAACAGGTGATAAGGCCAAAGAGACCATTATCATCAGGCAATTAAGTCTTGATGTTAATGAGGACTGGTCAACGGCTCAGAGGAAGGCCCCAGTACTGGCAAGGGTAATAACAGCTAAAAAGAAAGACAAATGGCCCACTAGTAAGGAGATATCAGCAGATAGCTCTCTAATAAAGACTTAATGGGCTCAATGGAAAAGTTTAAAGCTGATAGACGGGTGCTTATACCGAAGCTGGGAAAGTGCAGACGAAAATACAACCTCCAATCTAATAGTGGTTCCTTCTTCGAAAATTAATGAAATTTTAAATCAGTCTCATAAGGAACCCAGCAAAAAGCATATTGGCGCGGCGAAGACAGTTAAGAAATTAGAACAGCATTACTATTGTGAACAAGAATGGTGTTTGGGATTTAGAGATAGGGTTAGGGATAGAGATGGATGAGCTAAATGGACTGTAATTTTGCGGAAAACACCAATTATTATTTAATATAATGGGAATATGATTTCCCGTGAAATTACGAGGAATTATATAAGCGGTAAAAATGAGAAAGAAAAGGGGTTAAAGAGAGTGAGAAATTGGTATATGTTTGAATGTGTGCTTACCTTATATATGTGTATGATATGTTTAGCGGTAATAACAAGATGATATGGTTGTAGTTGAAATAGCAATTCAAGTTTTATTGCAATGTAATCATATGCAATATGGAAGTGCAATATTATTATAAGGATTATAGTTACAATAAGTTTAATTTGTAAGAGTTTCAATTATACAATCTCAGTGCAATATAAGTTTGATTCAATTTAGGTTAGGTTTTAGTTTAAAGTTAAGTTAAGTTAAGTTAAGGTTAAGTTTTAGTTTAGATATGCAATTAGCTCAAATTTTAGGTTTAGTTTATGATTTGAATTTAAGATAGTTTTAAATTAGGAAAATTTTAATGTAGTTTATTTAAGTTAATTATTTAAAAAGTTGCAGTTTAGCGATCTTAACTTTAATGAGGACACTTTTGAATTTTTATGATATTTAGATTAGAAGATGCGCTTGCTTTAAATTATATCTGAACTTTTTCTTTTTACTTTATGCGCAGCTTAGCATCTTAATATATACCACCATTGTGTTTTAATATTCTTTTCGAAATTGGAAACTTATTCGTTAGAATTAATTTTTACAATATATATGGCAACATTGGCCTGCAAATAATAAAAGCTGACAACTGATATTTTACAAAATCGAAAATATTTTGGTGATTTTGTACACTCCGCCCACCGCAAGTCATTCCGCCTGCACGCACAGGACTTCTGCCAAGGACTTGATGGCTTGAGACAATATGTGCTGGTTTGGTCTAGAAGTGGTCGTTCGCTGAACCGAGCATGTTGGTAATGGTGTTGGACTGCGTTGTAAGCGTGATGAAGCTGTTGATGCACTATTGTCTCCACTAGACTGTCTTTCTGCGGTTGCAAAATTGCGTTTGATGCTTCTCCTGGACTGCCTCGCTGCAATTGCACACTGATAAATGTCCGGATCGCGTCTGACAAATTGGGAACCTCTGTTCGGGTGTCAAGAACTTTTAGAAATGGAGAAATAGATAATTATGTTAATTAGTTATGGATTTTTTTGCGAATATGGTTTGAAGAGAGACATTAAGAAAAAAAAAAATAATTGCAGATTAAGGGGTGAACGAAAATATTATCATTGGTGAGAACCTGATTCATCGGAGTTATTTAGTAGTGGAAGAATTTCTGTTTCGTGTTTCGTGTTTCGAATTTCTGCGACCCTAACCTTAGAGTCATTGCCAACGTATGTCCTTTCAATTCTTCCCAAGCGCTACTCCGAGGGAGGAAATAAATCATCCACTATTACTACAAGGTCTCCAGGTTCCAGATTGGGATGAGTGTCTTTCCATTTATAACGTTTGTGTAAGGACTTTAAATAATCTTCTTTCCATCGTATGGAGAACTGATGGTGAATGACCTTAAGTTTTTCCCAGCGGTTGACGAGTCCTAGTCTCTCATTATGCTGTTCGGGAAAGCTCATGATGGGAGCATCACGTAAAAAGTGTCCTGGAGTTAAAGAAGTTATATCGGTGGAATCCTCGAAGAGAGCTGAAATCGGGCGCGAGTTTAATATACCCTCCATTTTGGTCAGTATGGTAGAAAACTCCTCGTAAGTAAATCTGTATGATCCTGCAACGCGTTGCAAATGAAATTTGAAGCTTTTTACGGCTGCTTCCCAGAGGCCGCCCATATGAGGAGCATGTGGTAGGGTGAATATCCACTCGAAGCCATGAATACTATATTTTCCGAATATATTATGTGATGCTAAATTCATAAATGTCTCAAATTCGCGTTTGAGCTGCCCGTTGGCGCCGACAAAATTCCGACCATTGTCAGAATATAACCTGAAGGTTAGTCCCCTCCGGCCAACAAACCGAGAAAATGCTGCTCGAAATGCTGGCGTTGACAGCTCTGAGCATACCTTGAAGTGTACTGCTTTTGTGTTAAAACAGACGAAAACACATACGTACCCTTGTACAATTAGTGACGTTTTTAAGGTAGAGCTTTTGAGCTCAAATGTGCCAGAAAAGTCTATTCCAGTTGTTTGGAACGCGATTGTAAGAGTGCATCGATTGAGCGGTAAGGGTGCCATAATTTGAGAACATGGCTTTTGCTTGAATATTATACATGTCTTACACTGGCGTATGATTTTCCTTAAGTGGGATTTTAAACGAGAGATGTAAAATCCGGTTTGTACCACCATGTACATCTGGGTACATTCTGCATGTGCTAGAAATGAGTGTAAATTTTCTAAGTATAGCTGACAAAGCCTTGAGTTCCCTGGCAATATTATTGGGTAACGCTCATTGTAAGATATTAGTGCATTTGTCAGAGGACCATTTCCCCGTAAAATGTTCTGTGAATCTAAAAATGGGTTCAACGTTTTTAATGGGCTTTTATTTGATAATGACATGGAGTTTGCGATATCGTTAATTTCTTTGGGATAATGGGATTCTTGAGCTAAAGAAATTAACTTTAGTTTTGTGTACTTTATCTCTTTATGACTGAGATCCTTTTGAGTGTAATTGTATTGCGTTCTGTATCTAGATAAAGTATTGTGTAGAAAACGTAGTACATATGATAATACTCTAAGCGCTCTGGGATATGAAGAGAATCTACTCAAAATATCTACTTCTTTAATTGAGGTATGTAGACATTCAACCTTTTTTACCATTTTCAGAATTTCGATTGATGTGTTTTTTTGCCATTCAGATTGTGGCTTTATAAGCCAAGGCGGTCCTTGCCACCATAATGTGTTATTTGCTAGTTCTTCTGGTTTACAACCGCGAGTGCCGAGATCCGCGGGAATGTCGTGCGTACGCCCATGACTCCAGTTTGCATTTGGCAGTGACTTATAAATTTGAGCTGTTCTATTGGCCACATGGGTTTCCCAAGTCCAAGACGGTTTTGATAACCAACCAATCACTATTAGCGAATCTGTCCACAGAAAGACTTCACAAGGTGGCAGTTTTCAGATTCCGTTAAATGAGTTACCAATTTGGACAACAATAATGCTCCACTGAGTTCCAATCTAGGGAGTGATGTGGATTGGATTGGAGCTACTTTGCTTTTCGATGCGATTAGGTTGGAGAGAACGACATGAGAAGACGTTTGACATCGCAAGTATACTGTTGCGCAATATGCACTTTTTGATGCATCTGAGAATCCATGGATTTGGATATGATATTTGGGACTATATTGTAGCCATCTCGGAATTCTGATTTTATCCAATTTAGCGAGGTCATCTAAGAGATCATTCCATTTATTTTCAATATTTGAGCTTACGGGTTCATCCCACTGCAAACGCTGTAACCACAACTCCTGCATTAACATTTTCGCCCTTATGACTACAGGGGTTATCCATCCCGCTGGGTCGAAGATTGACGCTATACCGGATCTGGTTATCCGGGAAGCGTTGAAAACTACTCTAACCTTAGTAGTCTTGTGTTCGGGTCGGATTACTGCGTAATGTGGTAAATAGAAGGAAAAGTATTTGTCATCTGAGACAACCTCACGGAACGAAGTTGGTTCCATATGACCAAGAGTTAAATATTCCCCGAGAACTTTGTTGTATTCTTCTTCCAGTTCCGGTGTCTTAGCGAGAGATATGTTCACTCGACTATTTTGTACGAAGGCTATAATACGAGAGGCGCTGAGAAATTTAGAGCTTGGGAACTCCTTTTGAATGGGAGTAATACTATGTATCGTCCATCTTCATCCCTTGCATTGATTTTCCTATAGAATTCTTCACAATACTGATGGTCGTCTGAGATAACTGGTTCAGAGGACAGCCTTTCTTGTTCCCAAAATTTTCGTAATGTTTCGTTTAGAGCATTATTTTCCGACGGGACCACTGTGGTAGTAAATGTGTGTGCCGAATCACCTTCAACCGGGCCGCTTAACACCCATCCGAATATTGTGTTGTAAGCCGTTGCTTGTCCACAAACATTCCTTCTGATACCATCAATGCTCACAAATTGTTCAGAGTCGTTTCCGAGTATAAGATCTATGGGAGAAGACTTGTTGAAATTTGGTTCGGCTAAATCAAGTTCAATAGGCTGTGAGGATTTGGGCAGTTCAAAGGAGATTAAAGGAATTTGTTTCGTTAATTTTGGGAGTATGATGGCTTTAACATTGAACCTTGAGTTGTTCCTCTTAGCAAATGCTGTGAAGGTACATTCCTTATTTGCCGATTGAGTTTGGCCACCTATACCAATAATTTCGACGTGTGAACTTTGGTAAGGTAGTTTTATAAGACTTCTGATCCTCTCTGATAAAAACGTCCTTTGGGTTCCGGGGTCTCTTAGACCCCTAACAGTAAAGAGTTGTCCTTCATATTCAATTTGTACTAAAGCCGTTCGCAGCAATATGCAGTCGCTATTTGAAGAGAAGTTCATCTGGACCATTGAGTTCCTTGATGTGGAGGGTAATTCATCCGTAAATTCAGTGTTTCTGTAGTTACGAAAGTCCTGTTTCTCGAAATTTGTACTTCCCTTCTGATTTCCTAAGATTTCGTGATTTGATGGGGTTTTATATTCTTCTCGAGTTTGTCGCATATGCAGTAGAGTGTGGTGGTCTGATCTACAAATTATACAGAGTTCCTTACTACCGCATTTCAACTTTGTGTGACCTGATGAGAGACAGTTATTGTCTATTTTGTTCTTGAACAAATAGTCTATTCTCTGCTGTACCGTGTATTTCCTGAATTTAACACATGTCCTTAGGGAATGATAACTATTGCAAAGGTTGCACGTAGGGCTAAGTTTCTCCTGTGAAGAATAGGACTGAATATTGGTATGAGAGGAACTGGAAGACTAAAACGTTCTTTTGTGGTTCTTATAGACGAAATTCTCTCAACCACTTCATACTTGTTGACGAGGAATTCGTCCATTTGTGACCAGGTGGGTAATTTTCGTTGAGTTTTAAAAGATTGTTCCCAGAGGGCTAGTGTGTCGTCAGGTAACTTTGTAGACACTAAATAAATTAGTATTGGATCCTATCCATCTGCATTAACTTTGAGCGCTCTTAGGGCCGTTAAACAGTCTATTACTGTGGAGTGAATTTTCTGAATTTTCTGAGAAATTTGAATAATAAAGGATTTAATATATTCTTTATTTGAAACGCACTTGATAAATGTGTGTAAAAAAACGCAACGTTAGCTGTAAGATTCCGAATATACGAGTTCGCGAATAATTTTTAATTTCCGCAATATAGCGAAAATCAGACCATAAAGGAGATAAGACTTCCTTTATTAAAGGCGCAAAATATTAAACGCACGTGATAATATAAATAATTGTATGCCGAAAAATATTTATGTAAATATAAAATATATTTATGAATGCCGAAAAATATGGTTATGTAATATGTAATCAATATAAGGGAGAAATAGAAATGTAATTTTTTACCTGTTTCCTATTTTATGTTTGAGTGTAATATGTTCTGTTTTAAAATTTCTTTTTACTTTTTCTTCAATTTGAGTGACGTTTAGTTAGTAATAGTAGGTGTTTCATGCTGTTTTTCAGAAAAAATGTGAACAACAATGTTATTTATTCATCTATGGTTGCACTTGTTTTGTTATTCACTGTTCTTTTATTAAAATTTTTTCTATTGTTCCGATTCAGGTTTGTATAATTGTGTTATTTTGTTGAACAAATATTCTTAATACAGTAATGTTGATACTCACTATGTGTGTGTTGATATTTGTATCAAATATTGTATATATATATATAAAATATATATATATATATATATATATATATATATATATATATATATATATATATATATATATATATATATATATATATATATATATATATATATATATATATATATATATATATATATATATATATATATAAAACTTGATGTGGCACTAATTAATATTATTTTATTCTTATTTCCAGCACTATTTCTCTTGTTGTTAACTTCATGTAAAATATTCTATGTGTGTGTGTTTGCCGTATAGTGCTATTTTTTTACCACCACTATATTCTTTTTATGTTTAATTCTGTTAATTTGGTTCTTATTAATTGTTGTTTTATTTTTTGATAAATTTAAATTAATTTAGATTTTACACCGATTAATAATTTATTATTTTTAAATATTTTGGTTTTATTATTATTTGTTTTTTAAATGCCGCTCCTTAACTATTTTGCAAATATGTATGTATGTATTTATGTGAATTTTACCGTACAGGCACGAACTGTACAAAAAATTTAAAGGAAAATTTTTGTTTTTGTTTTGTGATTTATAAATTCAAATATATTTTCTTTTAAGAATTTTTTGGTATATGAATTCAAATAGTATTTTCTTTTATTTTTTTAATTTTGTTTTTCTTCTTTTTCACTTAAGTACCGTAGATTTGTTCTTTTTTATTTTAATTATAATATGTAGCTATGAATGTATTTTCCTTTTTCAGAAATTTGTGGAAGTTTCCATAACTTCCTTCTATCACACACTTTTTGTCTACGAAAACCCTTTTTCAATGGTGATGCCGCTTCGCAAACTGTACAGAAAACTAAAAAAATTTTGATGCTGCTGTCTGTAATTTTGTTATTGTTGTTGTTGCTGTTGTATCAACTGTTATATTTAATTTAATGTAAAACTAACACAAATTAGAATTACTGCATAACTGTTTTCCTTTTTTTTCAGAATAACTTTTTAATTCAAGAAATATGTTTTTTTTAAATTTTTATTGAATTAAATACACTAATTCTTACTGTTCAAATTTACCTTTGTTCTTTTTTTAGTGTCCGTCACTCAAATTTAGTTCTTCTTTTTCTTTTCTTTGTCTTTGATCTTTGCCGGCTTTACATAAACTAATATATGTAGATCGAAGAAGAATAACAATTACCTCATGGTGTTTGGCGGTTGAAAAATAGTGTTGTCAACCGGCCTTTTTTTGTCAGCTTCAAAGGACCATGAACAAGAATGGTGTTTGGGATTTAGAGATTGGGTTAGGGATAGAGATGGATGAGCTAAATGGACTATAATTCTGCGGAAAACACCAATTCTTATTTAATATAATGGGAATATGATTTCTTATGATATTATGAGGAATTATATAAGCGGTGCAAATGAGAGAGAAAAGGGGTTAAAGAGAGTGAGAAATGGGTATATGTGTGAATTTGTGCTTACCTTATATATGTGTATGATATGTTTAGCGGTAATAACAAGATGATATGGTTGTAGTTGAAATAGCAATTCAAGTTTTATTGCAATGTAATCATATGCAATATGGAAGTGCAATATTATTATAAGGATTATAGTTACAATAAATTTAATTTGTAAGAGTTTCAATTATATAATCTCAGTGCAATATAAGTTTAATTCAATTTAGGTTAGGTTTTAGTTTAAATGCAAGGATATATATTTATATATATATTTAAATTTGATGTATGTATATGTGCAAAAGGGAATTTAAAGATTGAATAGAAATTTAACTTCAAGTGCAATAATAGTTTTAGTTAAGATATGCAATTAGTTAAAATTTAAGGCTTAGTTTATGATTTGAATTTAAGATAGTTTTAAATTAGGAAAATTTTAATGCAGTTTATTTAAATTAATTATTTAAAAAGTTGCAGTATAGCGATTTTAATTTTAATGAGGACACTTTTGCATTTTTGTGATATTTAGATTAGAAAATGCGCTTGCTTTAAATGTCAGAAGATATCCGAACTTTTTCTTTTTACCTTATGCGCGCCTTAACATCTTAACATATACTACCATTGTGTTTTAACATTCTTTTCGAAATTGGAAACTTATTCGTTACAGTTACTTTTTACAATACATGTGGCAACATTGGCCTGCAAATAATAAAAGCTGACAACTGATATTTTACAAAATCAGAAATATTTTGGTGATTTTGTACAATTGGGTTGGATACAAGCAAGATGCCACAGGGTGGATAGCGAAGTGAACTGAATGTATTGCGGCTAAAAATGCAGTCAGAACAAGTCAAAATCATCTGCAGCAATATAAAACGAGAGCACCAGTCGGCAAAGCCAAGAAAAGTGAAAATCCCAAAGAACGCCATGAAACGATGCGTACACGACTAGAAACGGACCGTGATAGATTAAAGAGGGACACTTAGTGCTGCTTTATAATCCACAGCGGAAGAAAGGACTATCTCCAAAATTACAGTCTAACTGGGATGGACCTTATAAGGTAATCAAAAGACTAAACGATGTAGTATACCGAATACAGAAACACAACAGCCCAAGAACTAAAATGAAAGTAGTGCACATAGAACGATTAGCAAGTTACGGGAGAGGAAATAATGAGCCTATTCGAGGGGCGGCAGTGTTACGAAAATAAGGTTGGGCATCACAGCGTTTATTACATCGCTAAAATAAATAAACAACAACTGCAAGAACAACTATACGTGCTGTTTAAAAATAACCAAATCTACAACAACAAATATTAGCAGAGATAAAGTAAATAAAAATAAAACGGCTACAACAATAATTAGATGCAAAGAAAACAAGTAACAGACAAGAAACAAGCAACAACAAATACCATGAGCTAAAAGAGGTAGATGTTTACATACGCATGGCTACAAAAGAACCAAAAAGAAATTAAAAGAAAGAAATGGAATCTACCTGAAATATCGAGAAGTTCGAGAGCTTTCGATGTGTTATTTACTTAGCCATATAAAAAGCACATTGATGCGAACAGCAATCAGTTTATGTGTCGTAAACTCAGCGACTGCAGTTTGTATGAAGAGAGATTAGAAGGAGTTAACTCATGAAGTGAATCGTGAAGTAAAAAACCAGTTTAGTTGGAGCTAACTTAGTAAAGAGAGTTAAGTGTGGATAACCTCTGGTTGAAAAGGTTGTGATCGAACCTAAGTTATAAATACGATAGGGTTGGAAGATCTGTCGGGTAATCGTTGTTGTTTACAAAGTTGTAAACAGACAGAGTAATTAAGAATAAAAATTGTTATTGCTTGTAAAAAGATTACAAGCAGTGGTACACAAAACTGTGTTGAATAAAAGATTTTTTTTAATTAAAACCAAACACAACATTTATTTTATTTTAACTACAATCTACGAACTCATAAAAACACGTTTTTAAAAGGGTAAAACGTAACAATATGGTTCATATGTTTAATATATTGCCATAAAAACCTAATCTGTTTATAAATATTATTAAAAAATCATTCCATTTGTCCCTACTACTCACTAGATATATATCTAAGCTCGTGTATCGATGTAGAAATTTTCGTTGTATGTAATTGTTCCTCTCCACGTGGTTTTTAGACGCTCTCTTTTTCCACTGCCTTGTGGATTCCACATGAGTGTTGAATTCGGAATATCGTTGCATTCATTCTTATGGTATGTCCGATACATCCATACCTTATCCTGCTTATGCCTGAAATAGTGGGCGGTTTTTTCGTTATTCGCCATGGCCTTTTGTTAGATATTGTTGTTGGTGCAATTGTCAATTTTAGTTTGTATTTTTTTGTTTGGATAACAAAGCCACGTCTTCAGCGTATGTCAATTCACCAAATTTGTTGATGAGAATTACATCGATCTTTATTGACCGCGTCAGAAATAATGTCAAGATCAGTAATAAAAATAATTGGCTTTTTACGAGGATGATCGTGTTTTTATCTGCTGTGATAAGGTGCTTAACGCTAAGCTATAAATATATTGACAGATGAAAGAATAGGTTTCTGAAACGTATTCCTACAAGATATGTTTACTCTAGGAGAGCTCTAATCCCACTAAAAGATAATGTTAAATATCTAGGAGTTATTTTATAATTATAAATTTTTAAACAGCACTTGGTATATATTTGTGAGAAAGCAGTGAGGTGCAGTCGTGCCCTTTATCCTTTACTCAACAGGAGATCTTAACTTAATTGTAAGAATAAGATTCTCTTGTACAAAATATGTTTTCTGCCTATTATAACATATGCCAGGAGCAGTTCTTCAAAGCTTTTAGAACATAGAGAAAGAAACTTCAAGTAATTCGAAACAAAAATTGGAAAATAAAACAAAAAACTACATTTATATTATATATATATATATATATATATATATATATATATATATATATATATATATATATATATATATATATATATATATATATAATTTTTTGTTTGTCTTCTATCCTTAAAGCTGTTTAGGTATATATGCATGTCAAAAAAGAAAACTTTCATGTCATATCATTTTTAATAAACTGTTGGCGTTGTCATAGCGAGTATTCAGTTAAGGCTTTTCAGTTTTTGTAATTGTAGATGTCCACTGATTAAAAAGGTGCGTGGAAATGCTGATTTACTTGAATTTACTCCAGAAAATTGCTTGATTTGATACATCAATGAGTTGAATTTGAAGCAGTTCACTTGATTTTTTGTTTGTCCTAATCGAGATTTTGGACTACCTTCTAGGTATCATATACATATGTACAGATGTACTCACCTCGATATGTACCGCATCTTGTTGCCGACAACATATTTTTTAACTTTGGGTTCAGGATTCATTTTATTATGTTTTTTTGATCCCTGAAAGACTAAAAATAATAATTATTTTAAAATGGTTTATAAGACACAATACTTACATTTTTGCTTTTCTGTTACACACCAAGATTTCACCTACAAAAGAAAACACTTTTTTAATAATTTAAAAGTAAAAATAATATCACTATTTTACTTACTCTAATCCGTAGGCCACCTGGAAGAAATACGTTTAAAGAAAATTAAAAATCTTTAATAAAAAACTATTGGCACTTGCACTTGATAAAACTAAACTTACTGGTAAACTCAATTCACATTTAAGAAGACGGTGTTGTCGGTTCGGCTGATTGTTTTTTTTATGTAATGCAGTGATTCTTCATTGTCAATAGTTTTATTTAGTTTACAGCTGATTTTGTATGATTTTTTGCATGGTATTGTTCGAAACGTAAGTAAAATGTACTAAACGTTTTTTATTTTACACGTAATCCTAGATTTACGCCATTTTTGCACGATATCGTTTAGAATTTACTTAGAGTGTAAGAATAGGATTAGGTGTCTTTTATTTAAAATATAATTTATATAAATTTTTTTGACATTCAAAAATGACACAAAAAAGCAACAAATATATGTTGTTTTTGTTAAAAATTTAGTTGTTGTACAGGCAACACTACCTTATTCAATGTACCTTGGGTGAACCAATTAAATTTGCCCCTTTTTATCGATCACAAAAATGTGACAAACTATTTTATTTTTTTATATATTTTTGAAATATCTGCTTCGTTTCTACGAACGGAATCCTTGCGTTTTTGTAGGTGCTTCTAATATTGATGTCTTAAAGATCTGTTAAATTTGCTAACAACTTATGACTTTATCAACTGCCACAATATTATAACTCGCCCGTCTAGTGGAACATCTATCTATCACGCTTATTATAATGCATATGGAAATAAAACTTAAACTTATATTGAATCAACCAAATGTAAATTATCAGATCGTAATCTTATTCCTTTTCAGATTAAAATTGAAACGCACATAAACGGGTTTTTTGAAGAAAAACGATTATTTTGTGACTTCGATCATATGATAAACTATGGTCGTGCTGTATTGCCGCTTGTACACTAATCTAATGACGCGTGTATTGATACAAGTTCGTTAATTTCATGTCTAGAAAGTGCTACAAGCGTCGACAAAGGAAAAAAGCAGTAAGGAAAAATTACAAACAAGAAATTACACCATGGATTAATGTAAATCTGCAAAAAACTAATCTCATATAAGAGTAAATTGCTATAGTTAAGAAGAAGAAGGTCTAACGATGAATATATAAACAGCAGTTTGATATGAATAAGCCTTGTAATAAAAAAGCATGTCGTGAACAACTTTTATATAAACAGTTTTGGAGGTGTTAAACATGACTTAAGAAAGAATTGGAGATTTATAAATAAAACTCCTGGCTGATCTGATAAACAATGTATTCAAGTAATAAATAATAATAGTGATGAAATCTTAGGTGACTTACAAAAGGCTGAAACATTGAATAAATATTTCACAGAATCGATTTAAGTTTAAAAGTCTAAATATTTACTTGCCCACAGATCACTTCAACAATTACAGATTGCTAATCCATTGTCCTACAAAATTTACTTTTAAGAGATTAAGAGCAAAACCAAACAAAACTTATGGACATTATAATGTCTTACCAAAGTCTTTATTAATGTGCGCCAATGAATTAACACCTTACCTTTTGCATATTTTTAAGAATATTATAAGCACACAGACTTACTCCAAAATTTTAAAAATTCATCAAATTGCTCCCATTTCTAAAAGCCGAAACTCAACAAAATGTGACATGTATAGGCCCATAGCAGTGCCATAATAAACAATTTATTTGAGAAAATATTATAAAATGAAATCTCAACGTACATGTATAATAATGAATGAATGCTAAATTATTTTCAATATGGATTGAGGAAAAGATGTGGAACTGATGAAGCGGTTGTAAACGTTGACGTTGACGTTGACGTTTTATGGTATATATGGAAATGATTTGTTGTTAATAAATAGCTATTTAAGTGACCGTAATTTTTTCAAATAAATATGTCCAAAGTACGTCTTTGGACATTAAGTACAAATTAACATGTTCCTTGCCTTTCACGCTAAAACACGGTATTTGTTGGAATATTCCAACATTGCTTGTCGGCAAATTCAAAAATTTTTTAACCGCTTTCCTTTTTTTGTGCAAAGGCAAGGACACAGCAATCTTCACTCACCTTTCATCCATCAACAGAAGAACTACATCCTACATACAGAGGACAACGAGTAACTTACGTAAGACAAGTTTAAAATACTTACCAATTCAATCCAAATAAAAATTTAAATGTATATATTAAACCATACTTTAAAATTCTAAAACTTACAACTACTTAAAACTAAAATCAAAGGCTGTATATGTAAAGCTATATACCTAAATTTAATTAAAACTAAATCCATTTGAATGTACCTAAAATATAATTTTTAATCTATGCTAAAATTAAACCTACTTAAGAGAAATATATATTAAATTGAATTTAATAAATGAATTTATAACGTGAATTTTGGAACCGTACCTCTTTCCATTGGCAATGGATTCTCCATACGAAAAGAAAAATATTTCTATATACTTACCATGGAAGAGAATAATCACTTTATCTCAATCTTTTCTCTCTCCCACTCCTAACCCTACGTTTTATTTGCCTTACAAGCAAATACATCGACAAACTTTCTTGTACAGGCTTCGCGTTTTTTAACTCAAACCGCTCGCCAACCCTCGTAGAAGAAAATTTATTTAAAAAATAACGATTTTTTATCTTCAAATAATATCAAAAGTTCATTACGATCTGTTCTATGTGGGGTTTCCCAGGGAAATATTCTTGGGCCGGTGTTATTTAGCATTTTCATTGATGACTTACATAACCTTCAACTTACTGGAAAAATATTTATGTATGTATGCGGATGATATATGCTTACTTTATCCATATAAACATGAAAAGTTTGCCAAAGCATATATGGAACGTGATGCTGCTTTGATATGCGAGTTTGCTCGATTGAATTAACTTGTTTTAAACGCAAAGAAAATTTAATTAAAAATATTCAGACTTAGATGTCATATTGGTAATGATTTTTATATTTTTGTTGATGAGGTCGAAAATTGCCCAGACTGTTGGAGTTTTTTACAAATTTAAAAAAAAGTTCGAAAGAAAAACTAAACTCTTAATTTATAACGCCTTAATACAGTCATTTAAACTACTTGGCTATTTTTTATGGTTGGAGAAAAAATAATGAATTAAAACCTCCCCAGCGTATGCAAAAAAAGTTCTGAGAATAGTATTTAATCTTCCTATATCTTTTCCATCAACTTTGTTGTATACTGATATGTACTCGTATCAAATAATTTTACCAATTCATAATCTTTATACATTTCATCTTTTAATATAAAGGGTCCGCCAAATAAATTTTTTTTTGTTAAAAATGCTATAAAAAAAAACTACTGAATATTTTCTCAAATTTACTTTTTTATTTGAAAGTACAATCCTTCCGGTTAATAATGGAAAATAATTTCATTCAAATGGCTGCCTCGGCTGGCCATGTAGTAGCCTACACGATCGGTCCAATTTTTAAGCACATTATCGGTGGTGTGCAGCTGTATTTTACCAATGGCTTCACGAATATTGTCCTTTAAAGCGTCAATTGTCTCTGGCTTGTTGGCGTAACACTTATCTTTGACGGCACCCCACAAATAATAGTCCAACGCTGTCAAATCGCAGCTCCGAGGTGGCCAAACGACATCAGCTCTGCGGCTAATAATGCGATCTTCAAAAACAGGGCGCAAAACATCAAGTGTAGCTTCGCCGTCCTGTTGAAATCAAATGTTGCTAATATCCTCCTCTTTAATTTTTGTGAACAAAAATTCGTTGAACATGGCCCGATAACGATCGCCATTGACTGTGACGGCCACTCCTTGCTCAATTTCGAAGAAAAATGGCCCAATTATGCCTCTGGACCAAAATCCGCACCAAACAGTTACTCGCGTTGGGTGTATCAGCTTTTCAATGTATGCGTGCGGGTTTTCTGTGCCCCAAATGCGACAATTTTGCTTGTTTACATACCCGCCAAGATCAAAATGAGATTCATCTGAAAAGATGATTTTTTTTTGGGAAATCGGCATCTTCTGTAAGTCGATCGCAGGCCCACTTAGCGAAGCGAAAAAAGCGTATACACAACCATATTCGTTCAGCGGAAGGATGAAACTAATTATCTGTCAAATCAGACATGGGCTAAGTGTTACCATTCACGAAATAAGCACTAGTCGAAAAAAAAAACGTTAGATGGCGGACCCTTTAGAAATCGTACTATTTATGAAGTTATATTTGTAGTTATGAATAAAATGCGACTTAGCTTTTAGGAATCTGTTGGCAATTGATGGAGTTATTAAACTTTTCAGTAACGAAAATCTTGAATATATCATGCCATTGTTAGTAAATCCAATCAGATCATTTGTATTTGTATGTATGTATATCCGGGCAACGAAAATCACCAATTAAGCAAAAATTTATTTTATTAATATCTATGTATGTATACATTTTTTTGAAAATGTAGATTAATAGCTTGTCTTTTGACATTTTAAAACTTTTCAAGTTTATTTTTAACGTTTAATAAAACAAGCCCCACGCGTTTATTTGCATGGGGTAGAAGTAGGTGTTTAAGACGCATATACATACGTAAATTTAGATATCAACCACATCCACTTTATCAATAAATAATCTCAACAATTGTATAATGTAGTAAGCAATGTCTGCTTTTGAAATTTCAACCGGATGTATTTTTGGTGGCCAACTCCATACAGGTTCACTATCACTATGAATTAGTTGTCTGTAATATTGAAATTGCTTTATTTAGATTTTCAAAAACGCACACAATCATAAATATTGAAGCAGGATCTTGATGTCTTTATACCAGTGGTGTGCAAAAGTAAAAATGTAGTGAGAACATGGATATTACTCTTTCAGAGAGTAAAGTTGATGTTTTAAAATAATTTTTAAAAATCAAGCGAGCGCTGCAGACGTGCACTTGTCGCTGTTTCAGTCACAGTGTATATAGTGACGACACACTAATAAAAATAACAACAACCATACAACAAATTTTAGAACTCAGCAGGGATACACGAGATAGTAAATATTAACATAATACAGCTATCAATTTTTTTCGAGCTGAGTTGTAAAACTTTTTATTTTGCTTTATTATTGTATTTTGGCGCAATTAATGTGATTTTTCTTTACAGGTATTTCTTGTAGGTGGCTTACGGGTTACAGTGAGTAAAATATTGATCATATTTTTACTTTTATATTATTAAAAAAGTGTTTTCTTTTATTGGTAAAATGTTGGTGTGTAGCAGAAAGGCAAAAATGTAAGTATTTTGTCTTATAAACCATTTTAAAATAATTATAATTTTTAGTCTTTCAGGGATCAACAAAAACATAAAATGAATGCTGAACCCAAAGTTTATAAATATGTTGCCGGCAACAAGACGCGGTATGTGTCAAGATGAGTAATATATAATACCCTCAAGTTAGTCTAGAAGCTCCATGAAAACAAACACTCCAGAACAATCCGAAAATGAGATCAACTGCGTCAAATTCAACTCGATCTCTAAAATCAAGCATTTATCTGGGGTAAATCAGCATTTCGACGTACTGTTTTAATCAGTAGACATCTACTAATACGAAAACTGAAAAGCCTTAACTGAATACTGTTTGCTATGACAACGACGATAGCTTATCAATGATCATATGACATGAAAGTTTTCTTTTTTGGCATACAACGGAGGCTGTAAAATTGTTTCTATTTAAAAGTTCCATGAAAGTTAAAGAAATAGCCATCATGACCACCAATCACCAATCTTTATCACTCATCTGTCTTTGGCATTCCAAGTCATGATCTTTGATAAATTAAAAATTAGTATAGTACGTCGAAATGCTGATTTCTTTGCATTTACTCCAGGTAAATTCATACTTCATTTTAGATATCCAGTGATTTGAATTTGAAACAGTTCACTTAATTTGTTTTGTTCTCTATCCTTAAAGCTGTGCACATAGGTAAGTCTTTTGAAGTGTTTTAATAGGTTTCGCAATTTTTAGAGAATTCATTACCGCATTATGACTGCGATTTTTCGATAAAAATATCCTTCAACGTGGTAAAAATCAAGTTTTTTCATTTCCGAGGAGCTTTGTGTACTTTTTTTCACGGGTTTTAATTCGGTAAATTGTAATGACCTAAATCCAAAAAGTCAAAGTTTAATCTAGGCCTTCATTTGACGATACCACTAAAAATAAAAATATCCGAATATAAAGTCTCCAATGGCTAGAAGAAAAATAACTCCCATACAGTTTCAATTTGTAGAATTGGATAATACCATTACACAACAGCAATTTGGTATGATTCCGATCAGAACCATATTTTAATGAAGCTGGTTACGAAAAGCAAAAAGGTAACAAAAACGAATTTGTTTAATTAAAAAAAAAGACAAAACGGTCTTAAAATGTACGAACGTATTAAGGGCTGTATGGAATTGTCAAAAGAGTTTGCTGATAATAAAAAAATGAACAAGGTAATTAAAATATATATAAACATTTATTTCAAATATACAAACTCAAATTTTTAATTTTTCGGCTTTATTTTGTTTTGTTAAAATGCCAAGCTTGTTCATCTTTAAATTAAATGACTACTACTTCAGACAAAAGAACTACATCAATTTTAAACGACAACTTCATCCATTATTGAGTAGCCTTAAATTATAATAAAAAATAAATGTTTTAGTCAAAATTTTTTTTTTTTCAAGTATATGTCTTTAGAATAAAAGAAACGAAGCCAAGGTATATATAATGGTGCTAATGCCCTATTAGCAAATTTAAAAGCACTTATTAAAAAAGTATTATTAAAACTTAAAAATAAGTAAAGAAAGAAACAAATGTTGTGTATTTTTTCTATAATTGACGTCAAATTTTTACATTTAAAATAAATATATATTCATATTTTATTAGGTATTTCAAGAATTATTAAATAATCTTATTAAAATTATTTAAAATATTAGGAAATATTGATCGCAAAATTGTAGAGGATATTTAATTTAAAATATTTTTGTTTCTTATAAATAGTTAAAAATGCTTTATTAAAATCGCCATAACAAAGTTTTAAATATATTCTTTAAACTGGAATATTTATTATAAAAAAATACATTGCTTTATTTATTTGTAATTCTAAACATCCTTTCCCTTTCATTATTTCGCGGTGAAACTCATTTCTATTTATGTAAATTATCTTTTTCTTTTAAATCTATTTGCGTCCATTAAATTTTTTTAAATTCATATTTTAATTTATTTATTTCTGCTTGTTATAATGTATTTTATTTGTATATCTTTTCAATTATCGCCTTCTAGAAATAAAATATTCATGTATAATAGTTTGTTTTTTTATTTTTTTTTTTTCATTGATTTTATTTCAATTTTAAATTTTGGACTCATAGGTTCTTTTTAAAGTAAGTTTAGAAAGCATGTGATTCATGCACTAAGACCGGAACAAGCGGTGCTCACGCCAAAAAAAAATTACCAACGACGTTATTTAAAGCCTATGTGGAATCATCGAGCAACCTACGGAATGGTGTACGCCAGTTTAGAAAATCTTGAAACTGGGGTCACGATTCTGCTGAACATCATAATCAGCCAGAGTTGGCTTTATAGCATTAAATTTATAATGCATTACCGTTTCCATTACCACTAAATGACTTAGCATTAATGCAGTAATATTGCAGCCAACACTAGTGGCAGATGGAAATAATTAACCATTAAATCAAACAATTTTAGTGGTAGTTGAAATTGAGTGCACTAAATGAAACGATTTCAGTGGTAGTGGAAACTGAGTGCACTAACGAATCGATCTTATTGGTATGGAAATTTAGTGCACTAAATAATAAAAAATTGCAAAATAATTAAATTATGATTTTTATAATATTAGTTATGAATGTTAGGGTCCGTGATAAAAACGGATGTTATCTTTAAGATATTCCATTTCTATTGTATTGGAATTTTGAATTGTTTCTGTTTATCAAATATAACTAAATTTATAAATCAAGCTAAAATAATGCGGTTTGAAATTTGTGATCGTTTAATTAAGTGCAATTTTCACTATCACTGAATATTAGGGGCGATAATGCACTATTTTTTCCACTACCACTAAAAGTAGTGGAAACGAGCCTGATTCTTTGCCGGCAAATGGATTAACTCCTTGAAAAAGAAAGATATAAGTTTAAAGTATATTAAATATTTACTTTATCACTTGCAAAATTTACCTTGATGAAAATGCATTTGCTGCCAGCAAATGGTTTAATGGTTTAGAAGTTCAAAGAAAATACGACCACATAAGATGCACTTAATAACAACTCGTAAACTCTTGATACTTGTACACCACCTTGCATAATGGTATCAAGTCTAGGGCTTGCTTTCCAATTGACGCAGCAAGCCAGAGGAAAGCTTTCCTTCTTTTTCACTATTCTTCGATGCAGCTGATGAAGAAGTTACAACTGAATTTGTAATTGTTGTATTAAGAATTTTAAATAACGCCTCTTCCTCCAAAGTTTCTTTGGACATCCAAGACTGGCAAACAAGTTTCCAAATACGATTGGGAACTTCTTCCAGATGTGGCGCATGAAAAACAATGCTTTGGTTAAAAATAAGGTAAAATTTTATTTCACATTTTTCACTTATCTTTATAAGTTGCAAGAAGTACATCTATTTTATTAAATAAAATAGAAAATATTGTATATCTTTAAAAAACACAATCAATTAAATTTCACCAAATTTAATTTTATTTTTATTTATTTCTTTATTATACGAAAAATCATATATATATATATATATATATATATATATATATATATATATATATATATATATATATATATATATATATATATATATATATATATATATATATATATATATATATATATATAATATAATTTATTTATATATATATATATATAATTTATATATATATATATATATATATATATATATATATATATATATATATATATATATTTCGTGCTTTTCGTACTTCTTTATTTCCTTATGGAAAATAATGTTGCTTTTTCTTTTACACATATTACAAATTTTCAGAAAAATTTTAAAATCTTCACAATAGTTTTGTATCTGTTTTTTATCTGAAAACATAAATATAAACAAAAACATGAATAAAAAAAACTGTTGGCAGCTACGGAATAACTAAAAAAACCAGCTGGTTGTTCAACACCACCTTATAAGTAATTTCACCATGGTCTGTGCCTTAAAAAAATTTGCGTACATTAACCATACATGTGCATTCGTCATCATCGTTGCCACATCTTTACTTTTTTGTAACCAAATTTCAATAAAATTTCATAATTTTAATACAAAAACATTAAAATACCGGAAGGATGGGAAAGGTCATAGCATACTCACAACAAAAAATTTTCAAAACTTCAGTTTTTAAAGAGATACACTCAGTAAGAACCTGGGTAATAAACGTTGAAATAAATCATTATCTTTATTTTTTACTTCGAGAAAAAAGTAAACAAAATGTAAAAAAGTACACATCTACACATCAAAGAAAAAAAATAAAAAAATAACCAAAACAGCAACGCTGTTCGTCACTGTCTCTTTGACGACTAAAAGCAAGACCGTAAGAGTGTGAGTTGATCAGGGACAAATTTCTCATGAAAAGCTTATGACTGCTTTATACCATAGTTGAACAGATAAGCTCTTTGAATCTTATCTGGCTGAGAATTATCTACAGCGTATATGCATAAAACCGAACGAAAATGAGCAGATAATAACAAGATAATATACAATCCAACAAATATTGTTTAGTTGTGGAATAGATTTCAACGTGAGCAGACGTATGTTGCTTTGCTTTTAAATATTGTTTGTTTAGGTTGTTGTTTATCTTTTTCGGTTTTCTCTTCAACGTACACATCAACAATTTACGAACACTTCTTCTTGGTCACCCTTGCTTTATACTATAAAGCAGTGGTGTCCAAAAGTAAAAACGTAGTTGTGTTAGCGAGAACATGAAAATTGCTCTCTAAGAATTCAGTTGCATGGATAATTAGCATTATTAGTATCGGAATAAATTTATTTTTAATAAAAAAGTAAAAATCTTTATATTTTTTGAACAAATATTATATTATTATTTATTATTAAAATAAATAAATAATACATTTGAAAAAAAAAAAATTAAAACATCAGCATAAACTCGTACGCATGTTCACTCGCCGCTGTTTCATTGACTAAGTGACGAAACTGAATATGTCCGCAACTTCAATCAAAAACGCTGTCAAAAAAAAGCCCATAATAAAATCGACAGCCGCAACTTCAAATAGTGTTAATTGTGCATTTTTATGTTTGCTTTGCTTTTTGTTTTTATTTTTCTCTCTAAAACAAAACCATATGTTTTTTGTTTACAAGCTGCTTAAAATTCTGTGAAAGTTCGGCAAAAAAAGAGTAAGAAAAAACGCTGTCTAAATAAAATAGATAATATCTCACGACTGTTTTTGCCAACGATTTTTATGTCATTTTGTATGGAAAAAATCGTCAAGCTCCAATTCTGTTCCATCTCTAAAAGCAGGACCGTAAGTATACGTGTAAATTGAGCATGAGCAAAAGTACTATGGAATGTGCATGACCGACTGCTGCCACAAAAAAAATTTTAATGAATATTACATATTTTTGATATGAATAACAGTTGTTACTGACGTCTTTGCGGTGAAATAAAATGTTCACCCTCATTATTTACACTATATGTAACATATACGCTCTAAAATGTATTACAAAACGATTTTAAAGAGAATATTTTAGTAATCAGTTTATTTTTCTTGTGTTTAAAAAACAGCATATAATCTTCGAGAAATAAATTCCATAAAGTTTTTTGTAAATTCAGGTGAGATTTTCTGCCATTCTTCTGTTAAAAAGGATTCTTTTCTGTTAAAAACTAGTCTTTTCTTAATTCGATGATCAAAATGCTCCCGAAATTGCTCGATTGCGCTTAAATTCGGGTATTAGGAAGCGTGCGTTAGAAGTGTTTTATTAGAGGAATCAAGATCCCTGCACACCTAATTTCTTTACATTGGTTATCAATCTGTTTAAACAATCTCTAATTGCTCTAAAAATTCTTCGTTTTTCGTTCTCCATATTTTTATGAGCTTTTACTGACCAAAGACATGAAATTTGATTTCGTCGTTCCTGATAGAAACATCTTTGGTTTTATATGTTTTAAGTAATCAAAAAGCTATTTCTGAGTTACTGCGAGTATAAAAGACTTTTTTGCATGTAGTATTGTCTCTGACGGTAGCACCTGAGGCAGCTAAAAATTTTTTCTGATAATATAAGATCAATTTTTAATGGAGTTTTCTTTACATTAAGCACAATAGACCGTATTTGGGTATTACTTAAAATTTTTGGCCGGGAAACTTTCTAGTTGCGGAATTTCTTAAATTTGTTACTTTTCACAGTTTTAAAAGACTTTTTCAAAGCTTTATCATATCATTGTGAAATTTTTCTGCAAGTTTACAAACATCATTTACCCATTTTATAAAATTGAATTACAAAAAGTTTTTTTACTTTGGCCTTTTACAATTTAAGCCAATAAATATCACGGTGCAACAAAAAAATATATATTACATTGAAACTGTATTTAAAAAAAAAAAATAATAAATTTTGTAATAATAGCATGATTTTTCCATTAGTTGCTTCCTAAAAAATTTAATAACTTCGTCAATATCCAACACATTTTTAAGCCTTAAGTCTCATTTTATACACACTTTAATATAATTCCTTCATTAATTCATAAATAGTACAGTTCCTACAAAAAATAGTAGAAGAAAACGTTTCTAAACTTAGAAAATGTGGAAATAATGGAATAAAAACCTGTTTGCTTGAAAAACATATCTATATATGTTGAAGACTACTTGAACGATACGCATATATCGCACTTGATCAACAAGAGGGTATTAACTCAAAATTTGTAAAATTTCACTTTTTGCAAGAAATCAACTAACTACTGTGAAAATTTCTCTCGTCTCGAAAACTACATTTAAGACCGTTTTCGTCATAGTGTAGTGACTATCTTTATATCACCAAAAAGTTATTATTTTAAGTGGAAATAGAGATGTATCGTATATTTTCATAAAAAAGGTATTATTTTTTTTGCTTACTATGATGTGTTTGGATTTTCAAATTCCTTTAAAATGTAATCACAAATAGTTTTTCACCTCTACTGCAAATTTTAAAATTTTGAGTTAACACCCTCTTGTAGATCAAGTGCAATACGTATGCTTAAAATCAGTCAATATTCAGCTTACAAGTGCATGAAGGTCCAAAAAATCGGGTTTTTCATTCGTAACTCTAGATTTTGAAAATTCCAAAAACAGATCCTTGTTCTAATCGATAGCGCCTGTGACAAAATTAGTATCATGTCTCCCAGGTATTTTAACTTTTTCTTTTCGTCGCACGGTGTGATTAATAATAATCATTAATAATACAAAATTAATATGTACAAGTAATAACATACAATAAACATTTTTATTATATGAATCGACAAAATACTGCAGTAGTACTCTGTTCACTTTAACTTCTGCAAAAATCTATCAAAATTCTATTTAGCCTACCATCCTACCAACCGAAAAAAATTATACCAACAATTCCAACAATGGCAGCACTGATGACTGCTATAAAGACTGCTGCTGAATACATCAAGATCCTGCTGCAATATTTGTGATTGTGTGCGTTTTTTAGTCACATTATCTGTGCGTTTTTGAGTCACATTATGTGTGCGTTTTTGAGACTTGAGTATTTGTGCGTATGTTGGTTGAATTGTTGTCACAAGTTCATTGATTTCATTATTTAAGCCACAAAGCCTTATAGGAATTATTTATTTTCTTTAATGTGCTGTCTTACCTAACATGAGCGTCATTTGATCCCAGATAATCCTTTTAATGTATAAATTAAGTACCGTTTAACAAATTTTCCTGCGGCCAAATAAAACTCCTATGGGAGAAGTATTCCTACGGGAGGTAAGAAACCCTAAGAAAAACTATTAAAACGACCAGCCATGACAGTTGCGTGCAGGCTGGAAACTAAATAACTGTAGCATCTGCAAAGAAAAGGGAAACAAAAACTCGTCAACTGACTAACCAAGAGAGAACATTTTCGTACAAAGCCACACAAGCATGCAAATAATCACAAAATACGTTAGATAAATTTTTTCTTCTGTTTTTTTTTTTATCTATGCTTCTCTTGTGCTTCTACAACGAAACAACACTATTCTCACTGGAATTGAAAAGTTTCAATTGAAACATTTTTTTCTCTTTTTTCTTTCTTTCCTTTTGTTCTCTTGGTTTCTTTTTATTTGTTTTTTATGCGTATCATGTAAAAGTTGTTGTTAAAACTATTCTATTTCATTAACCCGCCGTTAATCGCGCTGGGTATATGTTACACCCCACTACTTATAATTATTGCTATATAACAACATACATGTATGTATGCATACATACAGTGGTCAAAAAAACTATTCGACATCTCATAATATTTTTCAAAATCTTAAAATGTTGATATTATTACAAAGTATGCTTGCAATATCACTGTATTTTGTTATGTTGTAACTGTTATTCGATTTACAGTTAAAAAATTTATAAACATTGCGAATTTTAAAATTATTTTGGCTGGTTAACAAAAAATTTAAAATTTTCAAAGCAAAGAAGTATTCGACAATCACCGTTTTTTCTTTTCTTTTGCTAGTAGTAAACAAACCTACTATATATCTTTACTGTTATTAGTACCGTTAGAATTTAGGCTAATGATTCAAGACACTTTTTTTCATATTACTCATTTGATCGTAAAGATGGAAGTAAAGGAAAACAAACTCTGTCGATATAAGAAATTTGATAATTCATCACTTTAAATTGGGAAAATATAAAAACGTCATATCAGAAATAGTTAAAAAATCAAGAACGACGTCCAATTTATAAGAAAAAAATAATAGTAATAAAACTGGGCTAGAAGGGGTCGTCCGAGGAATCGCTTGTGAAGTGAAAAATAATCCCAAAATTAATGCATCTACACTAGCCAAAAATACCAAGGAGCACTTGGCGCTTCAGTAACACCCCAGACAAAAAGAAATATTTAAAAACAAACACAATGCTAGACTTGCTAGGAAGAAATCCCACATTTCAAAAAAGTAGGAATATTAGATTAGATTTCATTAAATAGTACTTGTCCAAGCCTCCTCAGTTCTGGATGGATGTTGTTTTTGCTGATGAAAGCAAATATAACATTTTTGGCTGTGATGGGAAGGTTTTAGTATACAGAGTTTAAAGAGAGAGATATTGTACCAACCGTAAAACAAGGCTGAGGTGGTGTTATGATCTGGGGTGTATGACAGCATCAGGTGTGGGTAATTCAGAATTTTTTGATGGAATTATGGATCAACGCAAATACATTGACCTGCTCAAGAAAACTTTACAACAAACCCCGGAAAAATTTGGACTTTCCACCCGACTTCAATTCTACCAAGATTTTGGTCAGCAATACAAAGTTAGGCTATTATATAATTGCCAAAAAATAATTTAAAAAATCCGCAAAAAATTCCATATCTAAGCCCCATTGAATATTTGTAGTCACTTGAAGGAAAAAATGAGGTCGCGTTACTTTATAAATAAAAAAGTTAAAAAAAATCCTGCAAGAAGAGTGGGTCAATATTATTTCCGAATACACAAAAAATGGTAATATCTATACCAGAACGTTTATGAGAGGTTATAAGACGTAAAGAAAAAGCAACAACAAATGTTTTATATTTCAGAATATTGTCCTTGTCGAATACTTTTTTGTCTACATTTTTTTATTTATGTTTTAAACAATTAATTTTTTGCATTAGTTTCTTTTGTGATCTCAAGGTTTTTACTGAATGTAGTTCTTTGCTCCTCAATAAAGTTCTTTCTTTAATTACACGTTATGTTGTTTTTTATTTATTACTAAATTAATTTGTAATCTCATGTCGCATAGTTTTTTTGGCCACTGTAGATTTTTTTGTTCGATTGTGTTTAGGTCATAGGATTTCTAATGTATTGATAAAGCCAGTCTTATCAACTGACGCGAATTTATTCCTTCTAACAGTGCCGTTAAGAAGAATAAATATTTGAAAACTGATTTGAGGTGCTTTTCATTTAAGTTTTTATATTAAATGAAGTGTTCTTAAAAATGAAATGTTGCTTTTTTTTCTAAGTTATTTTTCGCATTAAATTGTTAAATAAAACTTTTAGGAAAAGTAAAGAAATACTATTATGCTTATATTTTAAGCTTTTATGAGACGAATATTTTTAGTATGACTCTAGACTCCCATTTGGAACGAATGGTTTGTTTGTTTTTAATGATTTCTACTGCCTGTCTTTTGCCAATATTGAATCTCAAATCATAAAAGTAATGTTACAAACAGCATTGTGAAAAAAACACTTAAGAAACCTTACCTCTTCGCAATTCCCGCAGCGAGTATTTGTCTTTCTTAAACTTCAAGCTATTCGTTCAGCGGAAGGATAAAACTAATTATCTGTCAATTTAGATATGAGCTAAGTGTTACTATTTACGAAATAAGCACCAGTTGAAAAAAAACGTTAGATGGCGGACCCTTTATAATTGATTACAAATTTTTTGTGTGACATTTTGTGACACAAACTAAGCAAACAACTGAAAACAAACATCAATTTCCTTGCTATCCCCAACACATGTGTAAGTATGTATGTTCATTTGTGTTAACAGGGAATTCACCAATTTAATTGGCATTAAGACAAATCTGAAACAGAGTTGAAAAATAAAAACTACTAATTTGAAACAACTCTTGTCGTTGTGTTTCAACGCCTCTGTCCGTTTCTTGGAGATATTACTAACTAAATTTTTAGAATTTAGTGTCCGCGTCAGGTTATTGGAGTGTCATGTTATGGAAATACATTTTGAATGGAAAACTAATGCATAGGTTGAATCTACAACATTTGCCCGGCTATGTGAGGTCTCCGGTTATGTGAGTTTTACTGATTCGTTTAAAAAAAATTTTTTTTCTTCTAAATCGTGTTATATCAAATTCGTATAGAAAAATTCATGTAAAAAGAGAATCATGTGTATTTAATGCAACCGGTGGACAAACATAATCTTCATATGCATACGGAATGAACATCAACACAATTTATAACAGACCAAACAAGAGATTAAGAGTTTCATCTAGTTGCTTGTACTCATTTAATGGAGTGGTTTTATGTCGATCAAAAATCAATTTTAGTAAAAAAATAGTTGTGTCTGAGGTGTCGTGTAAGCAGTGTTGCCACTGTTTTTACAGATCAATTCAATCAAGCCCTACTATGTCAATTACAAAAAGTTCATAGAACTTGAGAATACTTTTAGTATAGACTAAAATTTACTTTGAAAAACAAAAAAATTTATTTTATAAATGAAAATGTTTGTATGTAGAAATTTTGCAATGTGTTTAATAGATAAAAAATACACGTAGAAAAAATTTATTGCAAATGCAATTGCAAATTAAAATAAATGTAAATTGAAGTAAAATTTATGAAAAAAATTGAAAAAATACAAATTTAAACTGAATACATTACAAGTAATACACGCATTATAAGTAATTGGCGCCCAACGTGAATAAATTTGTTAAAAAAAAAGAATAAAGAAGAAGAATAATTAAAAGGAAAAAAGAAAGAATGAAGCTGAAAAAGGAAGAAGGGAAAGGAAAACTGGAAAATATAAATTAGAAGACCAGAAAAGGAAATTTTCAAGTCAAAATAATAATATTTCATAAAGTCGAAATTAATAATAAGTACATGTGGAATTAACACAGAATAAGTACCTGTTTTTTACAATCTTATTAAAAAATTTAAAAATAAATTTTTTTTTTTTGTAAATATTGTATACATCATATTTAATATATATTATATTTGTGTTAAAATTTAAATGAACGTGTTATGTTTATGTTAACGGTTAAATAGATTTATTGTTGTTTTTAAATATATGAGCCTTGTGAAGGGCTTTTTTGGTAAATTGGACGAAGCCTTAGAATTATTTAGGAATTTTTCTATAAGTGACGATATAATAAAATGCGACAATATAAATGAGAAGATTTTGCAAATACTTTTATATACGGCTGTTAGGCAAGCGACGGAACGAACGAGGGCAGAATTTCAGGACATAATTGACGAACTTAATAGGATAATTACGGCACTTCAGCTAATACCGTTCAAAGAGTATAAGGCCACTGAGATTGTCGATAGTGTTATTTGTGACGAGTCACTCGATATCGTAAAATATGTACCCGAATTAAGAGGTAAGGCTTCTTAATATTTATCCTGGCGTCAAGCGGCTGTTACTGCCTACAAATAATTTGAGCGTTATGTTGGTAGTTCTAAATATTATTAACCGGCCAAAATAAAATCATGGAAAGTGCGGACGCAGTTTTGAATTCAGATAACAAGATTTTAAATTTGCATGTCATAAATAAGAAGTTAGATTTTGCATATGCAGATAAGACATTGGTTTTTGCCAACTCTAAAGCAGAGCCATACAGCAATAAATTTGTATAAAGATGTTGAAAGTGCATTGACCTTATATCATCAATAAAGTCATAGTGCCCAGTGAGGAAGTCGATGCATTGATCCAATCACTTAACAAGAAATACAGAATGAATAAGGGTTGCCAGATAATAAATCATATATATTTGTGTGAAAAGTATACATATGTCTATATACATGTACTTAAACAAGTTAAATATATTTATCGCTTTTTGTAGTTTGTCTATAAGTTCTTGTACTTTGTCTAACAATTTGTTCTGTAGAAACTCTTGAATGTGGATTAGCAAATATAAAATGTAAATTATTTCTCAAAATTTATAGATGCACCGCTATATAGAAACTCTTACCATTTTCCTTCAACCTTCTGTTTATTTCTTTCATTATTTTTAATGATTTATACTACTGAAAAAACATACATATCAATATTTTTTATAGAAATAATTTACTTCCATCAGAAACTAAATTGGAACAAACTTAGCTTTTCAAATATATTATCATTCATCTCAACAGCTATTCCAAAATTAAATTAGACTTTTGCTGTTTCAGCAAAATCAAAGACAGTAAGAAAAGAAACCTAATAGAACTATTAAGTGAAAACATCAAAATATTGACATTGTTATATCTGTATACAAAACTTTTTATAGCAGCTTAACTCTTATAAGTCTTTCGGTTGCACAAAACTCAAACTTTTCGTTAGGATTTTTACTGGAAATTTTCCGACCATTCAGTCGTTTTTCGACATTTTTTAAAGATAATTTTTGCTTGTTTTCTTTAATATATGTGGAACAAAAATATTGAAATACGATAACATATACGCCAACCATGATAACGGCTCTTGTGAAGAACTTGACACAAACAACAAATACCTATTGAATGTGGGCTACTTTTTATAGCTCGACAAATACTTAACTGGATCCTTCAAAGAGAATAAGCAAATTATGTCAAATTTTATGCTTTGAAAAATTTTAAGATAAATAAGTAAATAAAAGGACAGACATGAAAAATCAGTACATTTCCGTACTGATTTATATGTTATGCATAAATTAGTAGAATCAAGAAATATCAGCATATGTATTGATAAAAACAGTACGTCTGGCAATCCTAGAATGTATGCATTACGTGTTTTTATATCCGGACTTGAAAAACTTTATTTTCATGTACGCCAACCAATTTGGCAACCGCAATACGACAAGAGCTGGAAACAAATCAAAATAGATGTGTTTTCGCTAGTATATACAAATAAGAATGAGCTAACAGAATTCACAATTCCAAATACCTACCACTTTCAATAATCAGTTATTTGGCGAATATTTAAGAAAATTAACAAGAAATTCATCTTTTAATAATTAAATTCAACAGCCATTGAATCAGGAACAACGATTTTTTCACAGTCTCGTTAAAATTCTCCATCAAATATTCAACCAGCAAAGGTTTAGAGTCTTGGATATCAACCCTTTTCACTAACACAAAATACGGATCAGCGAATGACAATAAGTACTCAAAAACAAAGTATACTTAAGTACTTATCTATATTTTTGGGTGTTGTATATAACCCATATACACTAGCAACATACAGATATAATTCACTTCATACTTCTAGCACACATCTGTCTGTACACAACCATCTTAAGCAACTTAAGCAATATATTTGTATCCATGTTATTCGCTATAGCTATAAAAATATTTGTGTGCGCGCATACACATGCATTCAAATTTTGTGTATCAATGAGAATGGAAAAATATTGGACGTACATTACGTATTCGTGTGTATAAGTACTCATATGACATGCGTGTATGGATGAGTAAAATAAATGGTATGCTTTTACACACATCATTGTTTGTGTTTCTTTTTTTTGTGTGACAAGCCCAAGAAACAATCCAAGACAGAAAAAATTGTATTTTAAACATTAAGCAAATTCCTAGAATTTTTTATATAGCAATTCAAGACCCATTTATGAAAAAATACCTGGTACTTCAGCATACAAAAATTAAAGTGTTTTTGCGCTTTTTATTTTATTTATTTATTTTTTTTTTGGGGTGGCGTGGTGTAGTGGTTAGAGCGCACGCATAACAACACAAACGACCAAGGTTCGAGCCCCAGCAGAGGACATGACGAAGAAAAAATTTAATTGTGGTTTCGAATGTTTAATAATAAAGAAAGGCTTCAACTTCTTCCCTCCAAACAACTCCATCTAAAAAAAAATAAATAAATAAAAAAGGGGGGCTTTTTGCCCTTCTGGCATACCTCTGGCGATGATGACAAACATCAGACGAATGATCAGGAAAAACACACCACCCACCTACTAGGAAAAAAATTACCACCACCAATTATCACCACCAATTAGCAAGGATTTTCATCTTTACACAAAAAAAAAAAATCATATGGAGGAAGCTACAGGGGATTAATCATCTACTTAGCTTGCTATATCAAATTGATTAAAGAAACTGAAACAAAGCCATAGATGCTTTGTTAAAAGCCAATATGATCCGGAGAAAAAAATGTATTTTTTAAATCCCATTGCAATGTTTTTTTTGTGGGGGGGTAAACCCATTGAAGAACACTACCTGCTATAAAGGTCACTAAAAAACTTGTGCGAAATATTAAAAAAAATCATTTTTTCTTTTATTTCATGGAAAAACATTGTCGTACATAAAATATATGTTGAAAGGCACATATAAAAGCGCTGAATAAAAGCTTCATTTATGACAAATTTCCAAAAAAATAATTCATATACTTACATGGAGGATCATTACCAAAAAATTTTTTAAAAATATATGGGGTAATAAAAATGTAGGAAATCCCCAAAATTAGACAGTAAATAATAAGCCAATCGGAGTTTTTACGTTTTCATTAGCATTCGAACTTTTGAGGTGTACGATACAAGTTTTAATAATAGAGAACTGTGGCGAAATTTTAAAGAAAATAAATGAAGGCGTATACAAGGTGCTAAGAACAACTGGAAAATGTGTTATATGGACTTGCTTTTTTCAAATTAAAAAGGAGGATGGATATTTTGTAAACGACTGCTAAAAGTGCTGAAAGATTTTTAAATTTTTAAAGAAGCAAACATTAAATTTAATTAAGCATAAATGCGTTCTTTCACAGCCTCATGACAGTACACCAATGCAAATAAGTATTGAAGAGAAAAATGCTTGCTTTGAAGCATTCATGGATTTTACTATAGAAGACTGTCCTAGTTTCAGTAGCGTTGAAGGCTCCGTTTTCGTAAATTAATTCAAAAGTGTCTACAAATTTGGTGGAAAGTATGGCGAAAATGGATTTGGACAGCTTTATTCCCAGCGCAAGATCATTGTCACGAAAAACCGAATTGATGGCCATTAAGAGGAATATTTTGTGCGCCACTTTACACTTCCAAGTCAAATACAGCAGCTTAAATAAAAGAAAAAATAACCTGCCTTTTTTGAGTATTCGATGTGACTGAAATACTATATTAAATGCGGTGTTCGTAACTGATCGCGGAAGTAATATTTTAAGAGCACTTAGAGATTTCACATATTTTTTCTAATATCCTAACTGATGCCTTTCCAATCTACAAATTAATTAAAAGGGACTACAAATGTTTGCTAAAAAATAGTAAAATACTTTAAAAAGGCCAATAAGCACCACATGCTGGAAACAACTTTGAAGAGCAATTGTCTTATAAGGTGGAATTCGAAATTCGCAATGCTTGAGTCAATTTTGGAAAAGATCAATGAAATTCTTGCGGATAATGTTCAAAGGCGGAGTATGTTAAATGTTAATTATTCTGTCCTTCAAGGTTTAGTAGAGAATTGCAAGGACTTCAAAAAAATTTTGAAAAAACTTCAAGCGAGTGTCTCCTACATTGTTTCTTTGTACCATCCCTTAATAAAATAAAAATAATTTGCCTTGTTCAAAATAATGCAGAAGCCGTGGCTCTAAAGATTAATATATTGTCACACTTGGAGAAATAGAGTTTATATTTCACTATTATACATAAAGTAACAATTTGGCATCGAAAAACTAACCGAAAATCATATTGAAGTTTTGACAGAATTTTCTCACACATGTAAGTCAACACAAGCAATGCAACCATTTATTAAAGACACAAACACGTCATCAGTATCTGGGTCTCCGATAAGTTCATCACCACAAGTTTCCCTACCATCTTCTCCAGAGCCAGCTACATCAAATAAATTTTTTTTTCTTTCCAAGTCTAATAAACAAGTCAGCCGCTACACTGGAAACAGAGCGTTATTTGACCGCATATTAAAAATTTATAAAAAACTAACTGTTTTTCAAATTATCTTGAAATTTTGTTTTAATTATGAAACCATTTTGTATGTTTAACAACCAAAACTTGATCATAACGGTAATTGAATAAAAAAGAATTAATGACTAAGTGGATAATATTATTTTCTGGTGCGAAATTTATTTAGCCGCACTTATGTTTAATGATTCATAATGGTAAATTCTATTAAAAAACTTCAAATCTTTCGATATTATTTTTTAAGTTCATATTATTTTAAATAATTAAAAATAAATTAGTTTTTAGGACAGATATGTAAATATGGTACGCAAAAAGTACTAACTGAAGTGAAAAGAGCCAAATAGCTGTTTTGAAAAAAATGGACTTTCAAATAAAGTAATCGTAAGACAAATTGAAAAATCAGAGAATGTTGTAAGAAATTATCTGAAATTCGGCAATAAATACGGAGTAAGATGTACGAAAACTAAACGAAATACGAAATTCACCTTACGTCAAAAAAATACAACTAAGGAACAGGCCACTATAAATCGATTTATGTATCACAAATTGTGGCTAAATTGAAGCTCCTAGTTGGAAACAGTGTATACGGCAGATTTTGAGCGATGGTCAAACAATAAAATGAGAGAAAGCTATAAAAAACCCCAGTTGACAGCTAATCATAAAGTGGCACGGTTGGCATTAACAAAGACGCACATGGCGTAAACTGAAACTTGGCAAAGACTACTTTCTTTGGATAAAAAAAGTTTAATCTGAATGGGCCAGATGGTTTTAATTATTATTGACTTTTTCATACCACAAAAAGCTAAAATTATACTTTGTTCCACCAAAAATGGGCTCCGGAACGTATGTTGAAATACTGGATGACATTTTAATTTAATACTTAGTAAGTAAAAATGAAATTCAAATTATATGTCAACAAGATACAGTATTCATGTATCCAGTAAGTCGAAGAAGTTCTTTTCAGTTGAATTGCAACATTCGTAGCATAAAGACGTATTATATATCAGCTGACAATTTGTAAATAATTTGTGCATTAAAACTTACTTGTATTATAAAAAAATGGGTTCTAAACGCAGGGGTTTCTGGGGAAATAGCCGTAAAACAAAAGTCTTCTATACCAAACAGCGGCAATAGATATCAATATATATCTGACCTCGATGGAGATGACGATGATGCTGGTGTGGATGTAGGGCATAACATTCAAGATAAGCAAAGAGTACCACCAATTACTATAGATAATTGCCACAAGTTCAAAGACGTAATGCAACTCTTTTGGATAAACTGTAAGTACAAACGTTTATCTATTGGGACCAAGGTGTTATCAAAGTCTCTAGTGGAATAAAAAGAGGCTATTAAAAAATTGAAATCAAATAGCTGAAATTCTTTACGCACCCCGTTAAAGACAATAAGAAGTTTAAATTAGTCTTATTTAGTCTACCCAAGCTTGATATCAAGACAATTCACGAAGAGTTCCATTCATCTTTCAATATGAATCCTGTTACTATTAAAGAAATTCCGACAGTTCGGTCTAGTGCGGATGACGCTTAATACTGTGCGGAATTTTATAGAACTCAAGTTGCAAAAAGCCATGTTCGAAAAATTAAATACATCTACAATGTAGTAGTACATTGGCGTAACCGTTTGCATTTGTATACAAATGTTGTAATTACTTTAAGAGGAACCTAAAAAGAATATTTACAGGTTCGGCATAAAGTAACACAGAAAAAACCCTCTCAAAAACTTCTAAAATATCCTAATGACGTCTGATGATGAAAGAATCGAAAAATTGCATATGCCGAAATGGCAAAATCCAACGATAAGCATAATGAAGATGATAATATTTCTAATGAAAAGATTTTAGAAATCTACTTTGAAGCACTTAATGCTCTACAAAAGTGCAAAAATAAGTATGAAAAAATGCATGTTCTGGGCATGATGTTAAAACATGTCATATAAATCAACTACTAAGAGATATTAAACGTTATGCGTTGGAATGCTATGGGCATAACGAGAAAAGCCTCCATTACTCAACTTGAAGACTTTCTCCAAGAAAAACAAATAGATATCTTGTTTATTAATGAAATATTAAGAAAAGCACAAAATAAAATTGTTTAATTATTTTATATACAGAGAAGATCGACCAACGCATGGAGGTGGTGAATTAATAGCTATTAGGAAATCCATTCCAAATCACCGTACATCCAAAATTGCAGTAGAAAATATTTTAATTATTATATCCACAAATAATAGACCGGTTAGATTTACATCTGCTTACTGTCCAAAATACACCCCAAATTTTGTAAATGATTTAAACAAATTAACTGTTGGAGCAACAGAATATTTTATAGTTGGAGACCTCAACGCCCATCACACCAGTTGGAATTGTATACAAAATAACACTGCTGGCATAGCATTATTTACTCATCAACTCAACTCAAACTACCATATTCATTCCACAACCTCTTTTACTCGCTTTAGTCAGAACTTAATTCCAACACAACCATCTGTCGTAGATATCATTCTTTCAACTCTGATCACGTACCCATCTCATACAGGATTCACGCTTGAAATTATTCCACAAATTCCTTTGTACAAGCTTGCCAACTGAAAAGTTATAAGAAAATGGGTCGATAATAAGATAAAAGAAAATAATATTCACTATACACTTGTGGCTAGTTCGAATATAGAAGAATTGTTAAACAAAGTAACTTACATAGCACAAGAAGCAGCAAAACAAATTCCCTTTGAAGAGAAACAAAATTGGCAGAAAAGCTTTCTTCAGCTACATACGTTACTTTTAATTGGGCAGAGAAACAGAATTCGGAGAAAAATACAAAGAAGTGTTAACCCATCAGAAAGATATGTAAACATCTGTATTTTAAAACAGATGAGTGCTATGATAGATAAACACGTATTAAAAGATAGAAATAACAACTCGTCTAAGTTCATCAAAAAAATGCCACCGGGTAGCAAAAAATTTTAAAAACTAACTAAAGCAATGAGAGGAGAAATACGGAAAACTGAGAGTTTAAATGTAGATGGCGCTGAAGTGTACAATAGTAATGAAAAAGCCAATATAATTGCAAATGTTTTCGAAAATACCCATCAAGCAACAATTAATATGACCTCAAAAGTAGAATCCAAAGTAATGGATCATATGCAATGGCTAAGTTCTCAAAATATACCGAAGAATATAAATTTAAGTACAAAAAAGGAAGAAACCGAAGAATATAAATTTAAGTACAAAAAAGGAGATTAAAGTGTTTACAAAAAAACTCAAAAATTTAAAAGCTTCTGGTATTGATGGTATAAAACCAATTCTATTAAAAAATATGCCTGACACTTTCTTCACCTCTATGAAAAACGTATTTAACTGGTGTCTGATGAACGGTTATTTCCCTAATAGTTTTAAAAGGGCTAAGGTTATTCCAATCTTAAAACCAGGAAAAGAATCGAAATCACCGAAAAGTTATAGCCCACTTAGTATGCTGAATTGCCTTGCGAAAGTTTTTAAAAAAATTGTGCTACAAAGAGTATTGAATTTTACAGAGGAGAATAATGTAATAAAAAATTAACAGTTTGATTTTAGGAGTGATTTGTAACTTGAAATAAAACATAAAAAGAGTCCATGATTTAGTGGAAAACAACAAATTGACAACTGATATATTGGAACTCTACATTGCAGCACGGGGTTTGTGATTAGTAAAAGTTACTAACAATAGAGTTAGTAATAATTCAATTGTACATAAAAAGGGTTATTGTCATAATAAATTTGAACCTGCCGCCAGTCAACAAATGACGCGGGGATAAAGGCGCTAATTAATGTTGATGTGTTGCTGCTCTGATGGTCTGCTCTTTCCGCCGGTTAGCGTTGACGTTATCGTAATCTTTTGGCTCTAAAACCTTTCTTATTGTGATGTGGGCTGATTGGGTGATGGTAAATTCTAGTTAGTCCTGCCGGTAAGAAAACAAGATGATTAGAAAAAATTGTACATATAAAGAGTAACAGTACGTAAATTTAAATAAGAACTGTACTGAATGAGAACACAATTAGGTTGGAGGGGTTAGAGACGTATGTAAGCAAGCCAATTGCAAGTTAAGCTTGGAGTTTAACCACCAGGATATTAAATTTCCTGGTAGAGCCGCCGCCTCCAAACGAAACGAAAAATTCCGATTTAAAGATCATTTCAAAACTGTCCGGAGAATTCACAGTAGAGTGTTGAAGTAGAGTGGGTGCATCATCTTTAGTCTTTAATAGGGCTGTCATTCCGGCAAGTGCCTTTTGACCTTGGATGATTCATTTTGCGATATATCTTATATCCCTTACACGCGTCCTATGCCGAAATATATAGAATTCAGTTCGTTTAATGCGGCACGTTAGAGTATGTTTTGCGTGGAATGGGAAATTATTTAAGTGGCCATGAGAGATGTGGCACAAATGAGAGTTGCCAAGTAGTAGAACTGATTTATGGGAGAAATGATCGATATATTATACTATTTTATTGTATTATCAGCTTTGAGTTGAATTCATGTCATCAGAGTCTAGAGTGTCTGAAGAGCCTTTCCTTGAGAAGTATCTTCTAAAAACATCTTTTTCTTTTGCCATTACGTATAATTTGGAACTTTTGCTTTCAATAATTGTGTGGTTCTTGTTGCCGAGCTGAGTCATAGTGCAACATTCTGGCTGATTTATTATACCATTCGAGTTGTTTTTAGAGTTTCGCTCAGAGTCCAGAGTATCTGAATGGTGTTCCACTGTGAGGCATCTGTTAAGGTTATGATTCTCCTTTAGCACCGTGTTCAATTTGGGAACTGAGTCTGAATTTTCAACGTCTTGAATGGGTGATAAAGAAGTGTAGTGCGTGTTTCCCCATCCACTTGTGAGTATTCATCTCTTTGTGAGGCTTCTTCGTGCGTTAGACTGAGTAAATCTAGTTCTGCAAGTTTCTCTCGACAAGGAGCTTTTACACTGAGCATGTGGAGACATTCAGTGCTTTTTGACAAAACTTAGCCTCTTTGAGGGTTTCTGTTATCACTGTGGGGATATTAATTAGGGTCTTTATCCTCTGATCTACGAAAACGTTTATGTTTTCATAGTAGATTTCTAACGCATTTCGTTCGAGTGCAAAGTTTTCTTGAGATATGAGATATCTTCTTTCTCTTGAGCTTTGAGGGTCAAAATTGTAGGTTACATTTCGGGTACGATCGGAATAATGAGTTGTCGATCGTAATCTTTGACTGACGGGGTTGTCCAGTCTTCCGTATGGGGACTGAGAAGAGTAGCGGGTTGAAGATTGGGGACTTTGGGTGACCGAGCTATCCAATCATAGCTTCTTTCGAAAATCCACCATTTGAGCGCAACAGTGATAGTAATCACTGTGTGCAATTATCATATCGGTCTCTCATATAACTTTTCTGCTCGGGTGTGATGAAGTCATCTTAAGACATCATAACTTCTCTATAAATTTCTTCCAGTTTGTTCCATCTCTTGTGTAAAGAATGTAGCATCACCTCTAGCATAGATTCCGACTGATTTTGGTTGATTGAAATCTTTCACAAATTGAATGAAGCTGATCTGTTTGAAACTGAAAGTGTTCACGAGTTGAGGAAGACATTTTCGCAGACTAACGAGGTTTAAGATTTACGAGTAATGTCAAATGAAAAAAAATTATAGCTTTGAGAAAACCTTGAGTAGACAATATAATAGTCAATCGATATTCAGAGCTAAGTGAATTGAAGTGAGCCAAACTGAGCTGACCGATAAAATAAAGTTTATGCAAAAATCGGTAGCAATAAGTTGGATTAAGAGAAATCGAGAGCGGTAAATCAATAGGTTCTTTTCAGTAAAGTAGGGTAGATATATTAAGGTTCTAAAAACAAATACTTATCGATTCTTATCATTCATTGGGGTATAGAGGCTATATATACAGCACTAGATATATATATCTAGTATCAAAATGAATGATAAAAAACGATTAGAGTAGGGGCTAAACAATAGCAGGAGTTATTGATATCTAGTAAAAAAGTATATATTTTTAGAATAAAAACTAATTAAATAACTTTTGAACCGAACTTCCATTATTAAAACTATCGACGATCCGCACAGAGTTAATATATATAGAGAGAGAGAAACCAGAGAAACCCTATCTCTGGTATTTGGTGAAATGTCACAAACTTATCTCGTTCCTTTAATTTTTCGAAGGAGTTGTATGAATGAATTTATGTTTGTGCTCGATATAATTTTATAAAAATATCAAAATTTTTCCACTACGTAGAGTACTTATCCAGTTTTCAAGTTTCTTTTTGATATATTTTATTAAATTTTACTTTATTACATATATTTTAATTTTTTTAAGCCTTATAATTTTCATTTAATTTTATTTTTTTAATATCGTTTCAAGTTTCAATCGTCCTATTCAATGTTCTTTTATTTAATTTCAAATTTGTTTTAATTTATTTTAGTTTAATTTTAGACTAATTTATGTTTATTTCATTTAATTTATTTTAGTTTTTATTTGGTTCTCAAAGGGTTAAGGAGAAATTAATTTTTTTAATTTTTTTGTTTTGTCTTGATCCCTTTTTAAGAATTTTTTGTGTAACGTTTTGTTTTTTGTGTAATTTGTTGTAAACACAATACTTAAGAGATCACTTAATTTATTTATTTATTTTTTTTTTTCCAATGAGACAACTCACACAATTTTAAAAGCTTTAGCGGGATGAACAATTATAGGTTTTTATATTATTTAATTTGTTTATTGTTTTGTATTTTATCCATATACCTAGTTTATTTCTACTATTTTGTTTATATGTCTTTTTAATCTCTTATTTATTGTTTTAGTTTTGGCTTTATTTTTTTACAAAATGTTATTGTTTTTATTTCTAAATGTTTATATGGTTGCTTTTTATTTTATTTGCAGTTTGGGTTTTACGAAAACATTGTTTGTTATTGTTTTAGCAAAAGTTGGGTTGCTTTTCATAGCGGTTTTTGAAATTTTATGTACTTATTTCCTGGAATATTTTTCTATTTTTTATATACACATATATACGAGGTTATTGGAGTTAACTGTAATCAAATCAACACTTTATAGGTATATTAAATTCTTATAGATTTTTTTTAAAGTTGCACTTATTTTTGGCCTTTTTGTGTGTGCAAAATTTAAATATGTAGGTGATAATTATTCTTTTTACACTTTTTTTTCTATGTTTTTTGAAGTCACTATAAACTCATGAATTTTGTTTGTGTTTTTTATGTTGTATTTAGTTTTGTAATCTTATATATATTAACTTTCTCTGCTAGTTTTCTCGCTCTCTATGTTTTATTAATATATATATATATTTTTTTCTAGAGTAATTGATCTTGTTTTTTATTTTTATGTACTCTTGTTTTCAATTTTATAATTTCTTTCATTTAATGATTCACGAAATGTTTTAGATTTTGTTTTTCATTTACATATGGATGTTTTATTTAAAACTCTGCTTTGTTCACTTATATATTTGTTACTTTCCTCTAGTGTAAAATAATTATGAGAGTTTTTAACTTACATATGTACTTTGCTTGGTATATGTTCTTTACCGATCATTTAAAAATTTTGGTGGTAGTTTTCCATATACCTTTTCTTACTTTTTTCTCAAGGGAACTGATTTGCGCACTTTCTATTTTGGTGGGTGTTCATTAGTTGGAATCACTTTTTTGTCAATGGTTTTTAGGGGATAAAACCATGAAGTGTTGTGTGGAGTGGACCTGGGATAGGTCACCAGCAAAAAACCTCTAAGGACCATGAAAATTTTTTAAAATATAAAATATAATATAAAAAAAATATTTTTTAAACAAACTTCCCTTTATAAAAGTTGGTAGAGGGGGGTATATACAAAGAACAACCTTTTAAAAGAAAGTGTATATGTATATGCTCATCAAACAAATACAGTGTAGGGTATTGAGTGAGAGAGAGAGAGAGAAGAGTAATTAGGGAATTAATATTGGTAATATTTCGGATATTATATACATTATATTTTATAGGCATATTTACATTTAGAGCGGTAGACCCGAATGCCAAATAAGAAGCGGTACATAATTAAAATTCACGTTATAATTCTTCTTATTTATTTATATCAGAGTAATTTAAGTAGAGTAGATTAGTTAAAAGTAGATTAAATATATTTATGTAATAGTATTTGTATATTTTAATGTTTAGATTTAGTGTAGATTAGGTTTTAAATTAGATTTTTATATATGTATATCTGTATGTGTGTATATATTAAGTTATATATGAAATTAATGTTGATTTTCGTTCTCCTCCTTGCGTGCGTTGTTCTTCTCTTGAATATTGCAAGGTGAATGATTTTTAATTTAAAATAAAACATAAAATGAGTCCATGGTTTAGTGGAAAACAACAACTAATTGACAACTGAAATATTGGAACACTACACCACGCCACGGGCTATGTTGTTAGTAAAAGTTACTAATAATAGAGTTAGTAATAATTCAACTATAAATAAAAAGATTATTGTCCAAATGAATTTGGAGACTACTATGTCTATAAAGTTATATAAAAAAGATTACAAAAATTTTCTGATTTTATTATATATACATACGAGTACCTACGTACATATTCTGTTGTTATGATTCTGAGCATGGTGAATAATATCTTGTGCGGCAAAACCAAAACTCATTTAATGTTTTAAGCATTTTCATTACCTCATTTTTTAGCTTGTACAACATTGCAGACTAATAAATTAATTATAAAATTAAATATAAAATTTTTAAAAAGCATTGATCCAGTTCCTCCAGAAGAATCTTCAAAAAATTCCAATCTTAAATATTACAGGACCCTAAAAATTCATACTGCTCTAGACGGCGATCAAAGCAAGCCATTAATGACAATCATCTGGTTGCTATTGATGATAAAATTGTATGTACATATGTACTTCTATTTGGAAATATACATTTGATTTTTTTATAGTAAAAGAAATAGTACGAGAAGTATACGAAAAATGTATGGTATAAAAGATACACAAAATTTTGAGAATATTTATGTAGATATATAATATTTAGTGTTGATAATGCTCAGACAACTCTTGACGTCTCCCGCTGATATATTTATTCAGATAAATATTTATTTTTATGGGAGGTGCCACGCCTACTTTCTCTCTAAATTTAATTGTTTATGCTTAATGTAAAATTTCATAATAGAATAGCATGTAGAAAGTTTGAAGACTCTCGCCGTATTCATTACAAATTTAAACAGCTTTAACAATAAGAGGTTTATAGAAAATAATTCAAAAATTGGTATTTATAAACGACAAATAGTCTTATCAAGCTGTTATAAACCATTTATATATGTTAAACTTTTATTTTAGGCTTGTGCTTCTTTAAACTTTTAATAAATTGACATTTGTATTTTTGTTTTTGATTTTTTCAATTTGTTTTTTATATTTTATAAATAAAGTATAAACAAAAATGCAAAAGTATGTACGTATGTTTGTATGCAAAAAGAAATACTTATAAACAAATTAAATTCGGAAGATAGTTTTTAGCCTCTTAACAACCTGATACAAACAAATGAAATTCACGAGCATTTCCGGCTTATATATATACGAGGTAATTCGTGCCGTAAACCAAAGGTATTCCATAATTTAAAAAGGCCGTTACAGTGAAATGAAACGAAATGCCGTAAAATGAAAGGCCGTATAAAGTGGTATGGGTGTATAATTTTGTACAACACATTTTAGTGGATGATGAATGTCAGCAAACAAAAAACCTTTCTTTAAGAATAAAGAATGCGTCCCATTTCAGAACAAAATTAATCAATTTTGATATACAAAATTTCCCCCTATTTTAGCGTCACAGAAATCTAATTTTGAAAAAGATGGGTCTACTGCACTTTCGTTAACTAGATCTATATGTATATCTCTGCTCCAAATTTCGCCAATATCGGTTTAGGAGTTTACGCTTGGAAAAAGCATATGTTAATTAGATATATCTGTGTTTAACATTTCATCAAACCGGAATGTTAACAAATAAAAACTTTGAAAAAACTTATTTTATAAGAAAAGTAACTTAATTTCTCCGTTTTTCCACGATTTTAATAGTTTGTGTATAGTTAGTGTATGCGTTATATGTAGATATATGCATATACATAAATAGTAACATATGAATACCCATATTATTATAATTTAGATAATAAGTACGCATTTACTCGAAACATTGACATGTTACTGCGTGTAATTGACATCGAATTTACAAGATCATATTTATTTTCCTACTTACATACAATGTATATGTCGGACTAGCGACATGATCTTGTATGTTCTATGTGTTGTTTTTCAATTTTGGATCATACATATCTTTCGCCGTAAGTTAGATCATACATTATAAATAAGATCAATTTTAATGATTCTATGCACATACACACGCATAGCTATTCAATCTATATATTTCACTTAAATAAAATAAATTAATTCAACCAAAAATAATTTATTTCAGTTTTGTAGAGTCAAAAGCAGTTAACAATATTAATAAAAAAAAATGATACAAAATGATTGAGTATTCTTGCATTTGTTCAATTTGTGAAAGGAAATAAATAAAATTCCCTAAATTAACATCACAAGAGTGGATATGCATTAAGTAAAATTTTTTGGTTTTTATCAAAAAAATTAGAAAATTTTGTCAATTTATTATTTGATAGGGTCAACTCTATTTGTTACACCTTCTTTAATTCGTAAATGGATAGATTTCACCAAGTCTTGCAACACATAGTTGGGAATTTTTAACTATTCTTCCATTTGTTACGTATTTGGCTGCCAAGATGGACCAAAAAATGATAATTAGATAAGAACAGGAGACTCAGAAGAAGTTTTCAGTTAATAGTGTACTATTGTAGCTATTCCTTGACGATAAGAACAGTATGCAGATTTAAAAAGTCTAAATCGAGTAATAGATTCCAAGTTCCTTCGGATGATGACACCTCGAGTATTGATAATGAAGAACAAACAAGGGATCCCATAAAGGCGCCACCAGTTATTGTATATAACTGCCATAAATTAACAGCAGTAATGAAACTTTTAGAAAAATGTTGTAAATATAAAAACTTGTCTATTGGAACAAAGATAACACCCAGTACAATTTCTGAGTACGAATACGTTATTAAAAGGCTAAAATTGGAGAAGATGCAATTCTTTACGCATTCAGTAAAAGACAATAATATGCTTTTTACTTTATCCAAGATTGATGTAAAAGCTATTAAAAATGAATTTAAATTTAACTTTAACATAGAACCTCACGCTAAAATGATGATGACGCTTCATACACTTTAGAGTTCAATAGCGAACAAATTACTAAACGTGAGGTAGTCAAAATAAAATGTGCTTATGACGTCGTAGTTCACTGGAGAAACCCAGTTCGTCGATTAAGAGGCCTTACCCAATGTTCGAAATGCGGAATGTATGGTCATGGGTCAGCGAACAGCTTTAGAGGTGCCGCTTGATTAGGATGTTATGATTATGCGAACTGTCAACTATATAAAGTTCCTACAAACTGGCTGGTGATATGCAAATGTTTTAACTGCATTAAAAGGAATCTTAAAAACGTCAATCATCGAGCAGATGACCCAAACTGTCCCACAAGGAAGAAGTATATTGAGATTAGAGTAAAAGCCACTAGCAGCAGACGTTCGAAAAAACTTGTGCAGCTCACAAACATTAACTACTCTTTAATAGAAGATGAATATTTGAAAGTAGATGGCGGAAATAATGCACGTAATTCCACAAAAGTTTCTTATGCTTCAGTAGCTGATTCAAATCGTTACGACGACGAGACGACATATCCAACCAACAAATCTTAGAAATTTATTTCGAAGCAATTGATGCTTTAGAAAAATATAAAAATAAGTATGACAAATTAAGAGTACTTGGAATATGCTTCGTCATATCATAAAACCAGTCAATAAGTTGCCTTAAAGTTATATATGAAATGCATTTTAATTGGCGTCAAAATGTCTATTCCGCATGAACGAATCTCAAAATACCCAATTGTGGTAGTAGAAATTGTTTCTGTGTTAATTAAAATAAACAACAAACGTCAGCGTACTATCCAAAATATACACCAAATTTTATTAATGATCTGGATATATTCGCACAAACTACTCAGATAAATTAATTTTTTATTTTTGCGATTTTAGTGCCCACCATATTAGCTGTGGATGCCTACATTATAATACAGCAGGCTTAAAACACTATAACTTCAGCTTAGTCCTCAATACTATATTAATTTTCTAGATTCGTTTACCAGATTTAGCCAAAACTCAACAGCCAAACGGTCAACTGTTGTAGATATTGTTACGACAATAAGGTTGCGCACCACAGCGTTTATTACATCGCGAAAATAAATAAACAAAAGCTGCAGGAACAACTATACGTGCTGTTTATAAATAACCAAATCTACAATAACAACCATTAGCAGAGACAAAGTAAATAAAAATAACACTGCAACAACAATAATTAAGCAGCAAAGAAAACAAGTAACAGACAATAAACAAGCAACAACAAACACTAAGAGCTGAAAGAGGTAGATGTTTACATACGCATGGCTACAAAAGAACTAAAAAGAAATTAAAAGAAAGAAATAGAATTTACTAGAAATATCAAGAGGTTCGAGTGCTTTCGATGTGTTGTTTACTCAGCCATATAAAAAGCACATCGATGCGAACAGCAATCAGTCAATTCTGTATCGTGCATTCATTGCAAACGGTTGTGTTACGGAAGTTTTTTGCTTTACGCGTATTTTTCAATATGAACGAAGTTGTTGAACAAAGTGTGTGGGTTTTACCTGCGCTACCTGAAACGGAAAACACATAGGGGTTGTTTATTGTGAATTGCTGTGATTGAAGAGCTGACGTGTACATAAACACGTGGAAATTTATTTCACAAGGAGAGTAAGCGGTGACGTGTTCGTATTCTACTGATAAGAATACAACGCGGATATAATGGCCGACAGGGATGCGTCCTGCCCTAAAAAGAGGGCGCGGGTGGTAACTGCGGAGGAGCTACTCCGTACGTTAGAATTGAAAGAGAAGGAGGTGAATTCCCTGACACACGAGAACGATCGTCTGAGGAAGGCCATGGAACAGATGATGGCGAGATTCAATAGGAAATTTGGCGATGAGAGTGGTGAAGAGGAACCCACTGACGGGGAGAGTGAGGAGATGGTCACCGAGGAGGTGAATATGCCATGTGGAGATGTGCCTGACAAGGGGACTGCTGTGGGCAGTGTACACGGTAAGAGTGGAGGCTCTAAGCCTTCGAAGGAGGCCGTGAAGACCAGGGCTGTGGACGATGGTGAAGCGGTTCAGAGCCTAAAGAAGGCAAGTAAGCGCGTGAAGGTCCCGCTGCTTACAACATATAATATCAACATAAAGTTGCTGACTAGTGACCTCAACAAACTTTTGGGGCACAAGGAGTACAACTTGAAGATTTTGGGCGCAAATGTGACCAATATAGAGGTCTGCACCTTGGCAGACTACGAGAAGGTGAAGGCGATGCTGAAGAAGAGTGGTGTATCATTCTACACTTATACACCGAAGGACCAGATGCCTTACTCAGTGATGCTGAAGGGCCTATCGGGCACCTTTGAGGCAGATGAAGTCGCCGAGTACCTAAATGGTCTGGGCATTAGAATGCAGATTTTGAGTCTCCGGAAGCTGAAGGGGGACAAGTGGATCCTTAGTCTGAGCAGAGACTCGGACCTGAAGGCGTTCCAAGGCATCAGATACATTCTGCACTGTAGAGTGTATATTGAGAAACCGAAAAGGAAGGGGCTGACGCAGTGCTACAACTGTCAGCGATATGGGCATGTGTCGACCAACTGTAACATGCCATATGGGTGTGTTAAATGCGGAGGTTCCCACGGACCGGGGAAATGCAAGGTCCCACCCAAGGGAGAGAATAGCGCGGAGAAGGTAGTGACTGATCCTACTACAGGCCAGGCTGTGAGAAGGATTGGACTGCCGGTAAGGTGCGCCAACTGCAACGTTGAAGGACACGCAGCAAGCTCTGCTGAGTGCCCGAGACGCCAAGAACTTCTGAGGAAAGCTGCTGAGAGGAAGGCAGCTGCCAAAAACAGCAGCGTTACGGCTGCGGGAAACTCTGCTCGTACGGGTGTATCATACGCTGCTGTGGCTGGTGGTGTTGGAGTACCCCAGAGGCCCCTTCAGGCTCCGTCTAGCGGCCTTACACTTGAAGCGGCGAGAGGAAATTTTAATCTCATCGATGGAGATTGCAGAAGGTTTTTTGGAGGTGGTTTATTGCACTGCTTGAGCAAGATAGGAGGTTTTGCTCTTGAATACGGCAGACTTAGGACTGATGAGGATAAATCCCAGGCATTCCTGGGAATGCTGTTGAGTCTTCAGAATGGTTCGCACAATTAAGTGTATCTTTGTGAATATCAACTCGATAGTGTCCAGGCATAAGAGACACTATTTAAACTTGTTCCTGGAGGAACATGGACCGGATGTTCTGATGGTGGCTGAACATAAACTGTCTTCGAGGCATATTTTTGAGATGAGAGGATACACGACCTTTAGGCAGAATCGTGTCAATGGACGGGGTGGCGGTACTGCTGTACTTGTTCGCGAGAGTCTGCACGCTGAGAGGGTTCCGTTGGATATGGGAAATGTGGAGTGCACGGCGGTGAGGATTCGTCGTTCTGGTGGGATGGCATTGACTATTGTGTCAATGTATCTGCGACCCAGGGACACTCTTTGCCCAGCGGATCTGGATCCCCTGGTTGGATTGTCAGCGGCGGGATCGCTCCTGGTTGGAGGGGATCTGAACGCGAAGCACGAGTACTGGGGTGGAAGTGTCTGCAACCGCAGTGGCGACTGCCTCAAAGAATTCCTGAGGATGTGTCCTGACCTGGAGATACGTCGCACGGAGGGCCCGACATGTTTCCATGCGGGAAACCCATCGTTTATCGACGTGGTCATGACATCATCTGATATTGTACCGGTGCCGGAAGGTGCTGATGGGCTTAAAACTCTGCACTACGAGTCTGACCACAGGGCTGTGGAGTTGATCTTGCGGATGGATGGGCTTTGCGGTAGAGAGCAGCGATATCTCTTTGACTTTGATAGGATGAATACGAGGGCTTTCAACTCGGTACTATCTCGTGATTTGCCTGACCTTATGCTTCCGTCGGATCGGAATGTGACCTCACGCGAAATTGATGACTGCATCGAGTCTATGACTGGCGTCATTAGAACTGCGATGGAGGGTTCCAAGACTACCAGTACGTCATGCCGGCGTGCTAAGACTCCCCGACAACATCCTCGGCTTCATATCGGAGAAGAGGAGGCTTCGGAGGATACTGAGGAGGACGGAAGATGTCTCGAGAATTCCCATATTAAGGGCTGAGATAAGAAACCTGGATAGGATAATACAGGGGGCAATTGCTGTGTTTGAGCAGAATTATTGGACGGATTATCTATGGAGTATTAAGTTGGACAACAGGACTTTTCGGAAAGTGAAGGGTGCAGCAGGTGTGCGGCGAAGGTTGGCGGTTGCTGATATAATGAGGGATGATGGAGTACTCATCACGGATGACGGTGGCAAGGCGAATCTTTTGGCTGAACGTTTCTGCGGTGTGCAGAGAGCTGCTGTGAATCTCCAGTCCTCCACTATTGTAGGGATGGTCTTGGAGGAGGTATCGGGGCTGAGGAATCAGGCCCCGGTCATTGAATTTGGCCCGGATATTACGGCGGATGGTGTTCGAGGTGGGGATTTCGCTGGAGGAGGTTTTTCTTTGCTGACTCCCTCTGATATTGGCAGGGCATTGTCCTGTAGACCTAACAAGAGATCCAGCGGGCCGGATGGCATACCGGACCTGATCCTGAGGAAGACGGACGCCACCACATGGAGGTTCTTGGCGTTGGTGCTTAACCACTGTTTCAACATTGGTTACTTCCCGAAAGCATGGAAGGGTGCGATCATTGTGCCTATACCCAAGCCGGGGTCTGACCCTGGGGGTGCTGGTAGCTACAGACCCATATCTCTGCTCTCTAGCCTGGGTAAGCTTATGGAGTGGTTTATTTTGGAGCGTATGAGAAGATTCATGGACGATAACGAGATATTGCTGGATTGCCAATTTGGATTTAAGAGGGGCCACTCTACGTCCCATGCACTGATGGCACTTGCGGACTATGTAGCAAGGGGACTGAATAGGAGATATCCGACGATTGCTGTGAGCCTGGACTTCGCAAAGGCTTTTGACAATGTTTGGCAGGAGGGTATAGTTCATAAGATGATGTCGTTCGGTTTCGACAGGCATCTCTGCGGAATTGTTGCGGAATTCCTGAGGGATCGCTCCCTCAGAGTGAGAGTGGGCGATACACTCTCTGATGAAAGAAATATTGTTGCTGGAGTGCCGCAGGGGTCACTACTGGGACCTGTACTGTTCAACATATTCATGTCGGATATACCTCGGCCACCTGAAGGAGATTTACTCCTTCTGTATGCAGACGATGTGCTGGTTGCAGCATCTGGACCCAGAGCGGCAAGGGTGAATGAGAGACTCAGCGGATACCTGGGTAGACTGCACGGATACTTCTGCAAATGGGGTCTCTGCCTGAATATGGAAAAGACGGATTGCGTAGTATTTAAGGGACGGCGTGGACGGCTGTATCCCAACGCAAGGAAGTTCGTACCGGTGCTGAGGGTAGGCGGTGAAGTTGTAAGAGTCTCCGATAGGATTAAGTATCTCGGGGTGATTTTCCACGAGAGCTTTGAGTTTTATCGACATGTGGATTTCGTTCTGGATAGGATGAAGGGGATATACCACTCCTACTGTAGGTTACTGTGCCGAAGAGAAGGTTTGCGTAGGAAGGTAAAGCTGCTTATATACAGGCAGATCATCAGACCTCTGATGTCTTATGCCTTCCCTGTCTGGTTTGGGATTTCGTCCCATCAGATGGAGAGGCTTAGGATCTGGGAGAGACGTATTTTGTCGGCTTGCCTTGGATTAAGGGCTCGCCAGTTCCCCGATGGTTCGTTCCGGAGACCGTCTTGTCGGGTCATTTATGACCATGCGGGTTTCGAGAGGATCGACGTTTTTCTTATGAGGACTGCGCTGAAATTTTTGGAACGATCGTCCTTCCTGCTGAATGGGATGGTGACTGGCTGCTTCGAGGGGAGGAGTGATATGGAGACCCTAAGGGTGCACAGATATCTGTTGCCTGTGGATCTCCTAACGTTGAAGGACGAGGGGCTGCTCTATGGCGACGAGGGCCTGCTATTTTATCACAGGAGGGTTAATACGCTGGATTTGGACAGCCTGGTGTATAACACTGCACAGTGAGGTGGATGTCTGTGCCCTGTTGTTGTTAATTAGTTGTAAGTAGTGTTTTAAGTTAGTTTTAAGCGTATGAGTGTTTCCGTTTTTCCATTTTTTGCGGAATATAGTATAAGAGTTGATTTGTTTTAGTGATGGATTGCGGCTATTCTGCATTATTTTAAGTTTTAGTTGATAAGTCTATGATAAGTATCATTTACGCATAGAATAAGTATATACATGATTAATTAGTTTAAGATAAACTATGTAAAGAACGAAATATTTGGATGAATAAAAGCAAAAGCAAAAAAGAACAGCAATCAGTTTATTTAGTGTAAACTCAGTGAACAAGTTGATGCGTCGTAAACTCAGCGAGTGCAGTTTATAAGTAAAGTTAACTTAGTGAAAGTGTTATTGGTGTAAAGAGAGTTTATAAAGATTAAACTCGTGAAGCTAGTAGTGAAGTAAAAAACCAGTTTATTTGGAGCTAACTCAGCAAAGAGAGTAAAGTGTGGATAACCTCTGGTTGAAAAGGTTGTGATCGAACCGAAGTTATAACTACGGTCGGGTTGGAAGATCTTTAAGTAAAAAGATCTGTCTAGTAATTATTGTTGTTTACAAGATTGTAAACAGACGGAGCAATTAAGAATAAAAATTGTTATTGCCTGTAAAAAGATTACAAGCAGTGGTGCACAAAGCTGTGTTGAATAAAGGATTTTTTTAATTACAACCAAACACAAAATTTATTTTATTTTAACCACAATCTACGAACTTATAAAAAAACGTTTTTAAAAAGGTAAAAACGTAACAATTGGTGTCAGAAGTGGGATTGTAGTCCTGTAAAATAAAATAAAGTAAAAAAAAGGAATGAAGTTCAGACAACTTAATGTGGATCGCCTTAGGCGTGAGTTGGCAAAATTTGTCTTGCCGTCAACTGGGAACAAGACCGAATTGCAAAAGCGGTTGTACGAGGACTTTCAACGGCGTGGCATTAACGTTGATACTCACGTATTTGATGATGAGGAAGAGCCGGAGGGGAGTGCCCTTTCAGCTAAAATCATACGGATACCAATGCACTGCTTGCTATGATGGAAAAAATGAAACTACAAAACAAAATAGTTTTGGCTGAGGTACGAGAATCTTCTAAAGCTGATAATGAAAAACTTATGGAAAAAATTAGTGCTCTGGCGAGTGCACAGGAAACTTCTAAAACTGATAATGAAAAGCTGTTGGCTGAGGTACGCGAAACTTCTAGAGCCGAAAACCAGAATTTTCTGGCAACAATTGAAACAAAACTTGAGAAAACTTCTACTGAGGTACGAGAAATTACTAAACAACTTGAACACAAATTTGGAGAAACAACTGAGCAATTGCGTGAAATATATCGACGGTAAGCAAAAGGGTAGAAAGTGTGGAGACAAGAATGGAAAATTATGAGAACACTGTTGACGAAAAATTGAATGTAATGGAAGAGAAAATCAATAGTCTACAGTGCCAGCAACCCGAACAAGTGCGTATTACACCAGAGGTTTCTAGCAGAATAAAAACACCCAGCTTTGATGGTAGCACACCTCTATCCGTATTTAAATTCCAATTCGAGACAGTTGCCAACAGAAATGCATGGGACGATCAAGAGAAGGCTCTAGAATTAATTTTGGCGTTAAAAGGTGCTGAAGCAGAAATTTTAGAAACCATGCCAGCCAGCTGCAGAAAAAATTACAATGACTTAATGGTGGCGCTACAGCGTAAATTTGGTGATGCGCACAAACGCGATTTATACCGCATGGAGTTAAGGTGCCGAACACAGAAGGCTAATGAGCCGCTTCATGCCTTTGCAATGGAAGTTGAGAGGTTGGTGCAGTTAACCTATTCAAGGGAAACTAACCCACTAGTAGATCATCTGAAGACCGAAGCTTTTGTCAAGGGCTTACGAGACCCTGATGTTAAACTAGCTGTATGTGCAGCACAAAAGGCTGATTATGTTCTGGCTGCAGTTATGGAAGGCTCGAGTGAGGTGAAAATGGTACAAGTTTATAGCCCTCGGCTTAGAAAAATGATGACCGCTAAATTGTATACTGGTCGAAGGGGACCATGCAAGGTTATGAAGAGATTAAATGAAGTTGAGTATCGGGTCCAGAAACACTACGACCCGAGGACAAAAATGAAAAGCGCTTGGCCAAATATTTGGGCAGAAATAAACAGCCTATTCGGGATCTACGATCGGGTTGGAAGATCTTTAAGTAGAAAGATCTGTCGAGTAACTGTTGTTGTTTACAAGATTGTAAACAGACAGAGTAATTACGAATAAAAATTATTATTGGCTTTACAAGCAGTGGGGCTCAAAACTGTGTTGAATAAAGGATTTTTTTTAATTAAAACCAAACACAAAATCTATTTTATTTTAACTACAATCTACGAACTCATAAAAACACGTTTTTAAAAAGGTAAAAACGTAACATTATTTTACTAACAAATTCAGTTCTGCAAACTTCACAAATCGACACTTTTCCAAAGATTCTGAAGTCGGAACATATTCCAACAATATGCAAAATATTTGGTACTATTGGACAACATATAGTGGAAATCCCTTTCTATAGCAAAACAGACTGAATTACTTATAATAAGAAAATGGGTTGATGATGAGATAGGTAATAATAACTTACAAACAATAATTATAACAGAAACAAATATCGAAACCGTTTTGTCAAAAATTACCTCTATACAACAAGCGTCTAACAATCTAATTCCTAAAGGTAATAAGCTGAATTGGCAACAAAAACTTTCTAGACTTAGCCTGTATTTAATTTTAATAAGGATAAAAATAACAGCTAGTATAAATTTTTAAGAAGTTCACCAAAAAACAATACAAAGTTTTGGAAATTAAGTAAGGAAATAAAAGGTTAGATAGTTAAACAATAGATGGCGCTGTTCAACTTAATACTTATAAAAGACAAATATAATTGCAGATGTTTTTCAAAGAGTTCAGAATACTAAATACTACTCATATAACATCATATATTGATCGTAAGAAACAAAAGTACAATAATTGGCTAAACAAACAAAATGTTTCCAATAGTGCATGCAGCATACCTAAATGATGTAAAATTTTGTATCAAAACCATAAAAAACTCAAAAGCCATGGCCTTGACGGAATAAGCACCATTTTGTTATAAAATGTATCTAATATCGTTTTTAACCTTATTACAAAAGTATTAAATTGGTGCTTGCGAAATGGTTATTTTTCAAAACTTTCAAAACTGTTAAAGTCATACCTATAGCTAAGCCTGGAAGAGATCCTAAATCGCCTAATAGTTATCGACCTATCAGTATATTAAACATGTTATATAAAGTCTTTGAAAAAATAATATTGGATAGACTACAGAAATTTACAGACGACAATAATATCATACAGAATGAACAATTCGGCTTCAGAGCACTCCACTATACACCAGTTGAAGAGAATTGTAAACACAGTTCAACATAATAAAGATAATGAAAAATACAGGAGTGGTATTTTTAGATATCGAAAAAGTTTTCGACTTCATATGTCATAGTCGGCTGATTTATAATCTTGGTCGATTTGGCTACCCAATTTATCTACAGAAGATTTTAAAAAGTTTTTTGAATGAAAGAAATTTTGTTGTAAATATTGATGGCGTGTATTCTAGTGAACGAAAAATATTAGTGGCCAAACATGTATGAGCGAGTAAAGTTAAAAATAAAACGATACCCATACACAACACAATAACTACAGCGCAACTTAAATAACTACAAGTAGGAGTTGCGTGAAGAGCCTGTCATATCCGCACTTAAAAATGTAAAGTTTTTATAAGCATGGGTATATTAATACTTGGGTATGTGTTTAAATTTGGCATTTTAGTAATGCTAATATGACTATATGTATATGTCGACAAAGCATTTTTAACGGGTTTCATTTAAAAAAAATTAAATTGCTTGTCTTGTATAAAAAATAAAAACTGATAAAAAGTTTTGATAAAATTAACATCATTAAAACTTCATATTGTTACGTTTTAACTTTTGTTATACGTTCGAGTTCGTTAAATTTCGTTAGAATAAAAACAAACTATTTCACAGTTTGATTTATTTACTTCACTGTAAATTTTATACTGTTTGTCTTAATACAACACTTAATATTCGGTTATACAACACTTTTATTTCCGCTTTAACACAAATTTATTTATTGACAGCCAAACAATATATAACTAACTTGTAGGTAAAGCAGCCCTTTTATATACCTAATTGCCATATTCTATTTTCATATCCGTTAATTCAAATGTAACTTAAGTGGATCGATTTGGCAGTGCTGCCAAATTGACAAGGTGACACATATCTACCAAATATACCAAAATTTCGGCATTTTCTTATTTTCACAACAATATGATAAAAAAATACTCTAATAAATATTTGTATGTTTAAGCAAAATTTTTGTAAGTTTATTCCATTTGATTGCAAAGATATTGCAGGAGGATATAAAAACAATACTGCTTTATGTAAATTAGTTAAATTTTAACTCTATTCTCAGAAGTGCGACATGATTTTAATCTTTAGAGCCGCGATATCAGCTTTTTCCTTGTTTTGAAAATGGCAAATCATTTTTATTTTATTAAGAGATGGAATAACGAAACAAATGTAGGAGACAAACTCGATTGAAGCTTTTTGAAAATATTTCGAAGCCCTTGCTTATCTCTACTAAACCTTGGAGAACAGAGTAATTAAAATTTAATCTACTTCGCCTTTGAACATTCTCCGCAAGAAATTCATTGCTCTTTGTCTATTTTTCAAAAGTTGACTCAAATATTGCGAAATTCGAATTTCACCTTCTATGGTAATTACTCTTCAATGTTGTTTCCAGCATGTGCAGCTTTTTTGCCTTTTTGAAATGTTTTGCTATTTTTTTACAAGCATTTGTAATCGCTTTTAATTCATTTTTAGGTGCGAAAGCATCAGTTAAGACATTAGAAAAAAGATGGGCTAAACAGTTTAACCTTGTGAAATTTCTTGTTGCACTTAAAATATTATTTCCACAGTCTGTTACGAACACCACATTTGATATATCAGACACATCGAATTCAAAAAAGTTGCTTATTTTTCTTATATTATTTCATATCAATTGTAACTTCAGCCTGACCATTGGTAATAAGATTCTGTATGTGTGGTTTTATTTCTTTTCTTTTCACTGTAGCCATCGATTGGGTTTTTCACTTTCCTTGCGCTGGGGATAAAGCTGTCTAAATCAACATTTTTGCCACACTTTCCACCAATTTGTAGACACTTTTGAATTAATTTACGAAAACCGGAGACTTCAACGCTACAAAAAGGACTCCAGAATTCCTGAATGCTTCAGCGCAAGCACTTTTCTCTTCGGTACTTATTTGAATTTGTGTACTGTCATGAGGCTGTGAATGAAGGCACTTATACTTAATTAAATTTGATGTTTGCTTCTTTACAAATTTAAAAATCTTTCGGCTGTCCAGTTTTTCCTAACACATTGTATACTCCCTTAATTATTTTAAAATTCTATAAGTGTACATACTCCAAAAATTCAAATGCTAATGAAAACGTGAGAACTCCAATTGGCTTACTATTTACTGTCCAAAATTAGCCCTTTTCTTGTTAATGCTTGGGTAAAGTCCACAAAATACACCTGTTACTAATGCATTACACAGTTTTTTTACGCATGTGCTACAGTAAAGCAATATCTTGAGATAGAGAATAAGCTGAAACACATATACCTACGCACATATGCACGTAAATACGTATGCATGTTGCAACTTATTGTCTTTTTCGCGATATTGCTTTACACTAGCAATCTCTGAAAGATAACAAGAATAACTTACTTGTGGGAAATATAATAATTCGAAATCTGATTTTTGTGCTGGAAACTAAATGCAGGACAGTGGAACATATTTATAAATATATAGGCTTTAGCTTTGGTGAGCTGCTGTAAGAAAATATTACGAAAATAAGAAATGACTAAAAAGAAGATACACCACATAAGTGCCTTTAGAGCTGTATCGTGTGAGGTTAGGGTATTGGCTTGTGTCAACGCTGTCTACGTGTACTTATTTGTGTGTTTGGTAGAATTGCCAATTCGACCATCTTTGGGTAACACGACCTTACATTTTCAAAACTAACGGAGCGTAGTTGTTCAATGTTAGATCATACATACTTTTCGCCGTAAGTTAGATCATACATTGTAAATAAGATCAATTTTCATGTTTCTACATATGTACATATGTGTGCAGTGTTGCCACTGATTTTCATTTTTTTAACCAAATTTTAATAAAAAAGTAACCAATTTGGATAAAAATAACCAAAATTTCTAAACTTGACTATTTAATGCATAATTCAATTGAATTACAATATTATTGCAAATTCAAACGTTAAGATAATGTATAGAAAAAAAAAACTGGTTGCCTTTCCAAAGACAATACAATTGTACTTAACACACAGGCATCATATCCAAATAAACCTCAAAGACTTTCTAATATAAGTAACTGTTTAGGCAGACCAAAGAGCCGAAGAATAACAAAACTAGTAGAATTTGATAAGGCCGATGAGTTTGTGAGCAAGTGTTAGAAAAGTATATCGCTTATACAAGTTAATTCTAGCAAATATATATTTAATATATTCTGCTTACAATGGTGATGGTAAAATTCGTAATGCCTTAACTAAAAATGTGTTTGTAAAATATTGCATATGTTATGCGAAGCTAAACGAAATTAAACTTTTTTACAAAAGAAGATCAAAAAGGTTTCATGACGACCTTCAACATAATTTGAAAAGTTTGCTTGTTGTTACTTTTTAAGTAACAAAATTTTAAATAAAATTCAATGCAATTGCTATAATTCAATAACCTGTACGATAGCAGATAAGCCATATAGGCTCGTTGCCTCCATTCCAATTTACAATAATCTTCCCTCACTTGAAGTGTCTAAAAACGAAAATTTTAAACCTAGCTAACGGTAATAACTTTTCATTGTATCTGTCTATAAAAAATCATTTTTTTCATTTTTGCGAAAAATTAGGGTACAATTACAGAAAACTTCAAAATACGAGTAGTAAAGAAGTTAAGTGCTTTTAAGTATGTGTATCTAATCTAGTGAATTTCAAAGTTTTATATTTAGAAGTTCTACCATTTTGTTATAAAACTAAAAATTTATTACTCCAACTGTTTAACATAAAACTTTTTTTATTTAAGGAAAAAAGTAACCAAAATAGAAAAAAAGTACACATATACAGATCGAAGGAAAAAATAACCAATTTTGGTTAGAAATAAGAAAAACGACAACGCTGTATGCGTGTTCCAAAATTAATATTGTTTTTGAATAAGTTTGTGTTGCTATTTCAATTTCAAATATAAAATAATATATACAGTCGCTAAGGTAATATTAAAATCATAATTTTGCATACCCATCTTTATACTGTTAGTAATGATAATATTGCTAATTTGTTGTCAAGTGGTAAAGAGAGGCATGCAAAATCATGTTCAGTAAAACAAAATGTATGATATATAAATTATATTTTTTTATGTATTATAATATTGTTACGAAAATAAAATACAACACTGCATTGTGGGATTTTGGCATATTTTGTGTCACCCTGTGAATTTGGTCGATTAATGCTGTGGCGAATGCACAAGAAATTTATAAAGCTGTTAATAAAAAGCTGTTAGCTCCGGTTCAGGAAACTGCTAGGGTCGAAAACCAGAATTTTCTAATCTGTCGTCGGTGCCGTCAATACGTGTTTCTCTTGTCCGTCCATATTGTTTCTGTGTAAATAAATCATAACAGTGCAATATTACAAAATAAAATATAACAATGATAAACAAGTACACAAAAGTGAACATAAAATAATCAATGATAGAACATATTGTATATACATACATACGTATATCAAAAAGTCACAACTCTTGACGAAACGTTAGTTAATAAAAAAATAAAAACGAAAAGAAAAATATATTTTTACAAGAACAACATAAAATTATAAGCCAACAAAACTCAACGAAGCAATTTCTCAAAAGAGAATTGTGGAACATAGACAAAAATGACCAACACTCCTAACGGAACATACAATAACACAATTAAAATAAATAAATAAAACGAGAAAATACAACATCACCAACAAGAACGAAAAAACAAAATATTAATAACAAAACAAATTATTGAAATGGAACAAACAACAAAACACTAATATAAAAAAATAAACACAGACTTGATAATAACCAATTCAAATACGGGCGAGATTAAACATCAGCAAAGTGAAGGACTATTTGATCCGTAGGGGAAAATTTAATTATGTGCCCTACCATCGGCAATAGTCCTTTACAAACCTTTTTATGCAAACCTCTTGGAGGGGTTGCAGTTGGAATATTCAATAGCCAAGGTATAACTATGGCTGCTGAATAATCAACCAGCAGTAACCCATTTCCTTGTTGTACGCATCCAAAGGGTGGTTGTCTAATTTTTGTTTACATTTTCTCCGTGTATGCGCACATTTGTCTCCATAGGCCGGATGTTTTTGCCTTATGTGAGACCCAGGTTTCTGAAAATGCTGATCCACAGGGTTTTCATATCCCTGGGTATTACCTTCTGTTCCTTTTTTATTTGCATAGGGGTCTTGCTATGTACATTCGCAATGAAGTTGTGTACCAATGCCAGCAACCTCTTGGCATGTATGATGCGAAATTTAACTGTCTATGGGTTAAGTTCAGAATCAGGGCACATCTTTTGCACTTCGCGTTTTTGTATAAAATACCAAACGCGGGAAGAGAGGTTACCATATCTGGCTTCGACTCTCTTTAGGACTCCATATCAAGTATCCTTGAAAATTATCCGAACAGTGAAATAGTTGTTGCTGGTGATTTCAATGTTCATAATTCGTCTTGGTTACGCCATTCAGGCCGTACAACTCCAAAAGGCTCTGGATATCTCAAAGGCGTTTGGTAGAGTTTGGCACAAAGCTCTTATTTCGAAACTTAATGCTTTGGTGTCGGTAGTCACTTCTCTCCATTTATATCGAGTTTTCTTAGAGATCGCTCTATAAGAGAGGTTATAGATGGGGTCTCATCCGACGAGTTCAGGGTAAACTTAGGGGCCTTCTGGAGATTAGAGCAAGAATATGAACGACACACTGACAAGTGACCTGGTGATGGTCTCCGAGTGGGGTCGTGCGATTAGGGTCGATTTTATTGCACGCAAGACTCAATGTTGTTTTTTAACACACAGACGTGGTGGTGTGCTGTCATCTGTGTCAATAAGTAATGTGGATATTGCAGAATTAGATGCTCTTGATGTTCTGGGCATGAGAATTCACTGTGACGTTCGTTGGAATGATCACATATTTCAAGTGTCGAAAGAGGCCTTGGTTTTTTAAGACGGTGCAAGAAATACTTCACTCTATCTGATCTCCTTAATATTTACAAGACCTATATCTGTCCCAAAATGGAATACAACTCCCATGTATGGACCGGTGCTTCAAAGTCTATTTTGGAGCTTCTCGACCGCGTACAGGAGAGGGCGAAGATGCTCATCAATGACGGTAGGATAGCCAACTCTATCGATTCATTGGAGCACCGTCGCAATGTGGCGTGTGTTTCATTGTTCTATCGGTACTATAACGGAATGTGTTCTAACGAAATTAAGGAATTAATTTCTAAAAATCATATATTTATACGTAGTACTCGTATTTCTCGTAGAGCGCATTCCTTTGTTATTGATTGTCCAGTAAATCACACAACACATTATAGGGAGAATTCGTTCTTTGGTCGCACTGTTGGGTTGTGGAATAATTTTCCAGCGAAAGTATTTCCTGCCACTTGCGACATGAGTAAATTTAAATCTAACGTCCATAAACACTACTCCCTCGGTTCTCCTTCCCATAGCCTATTTTCCTAGTACCAGCACAATGAACTGCATGAGTAGGGGCCATTCCTTGGATGCTGGTCTTATAAAAAAAAATTCGAAACAAAACTTAAAGAAACTTCTACTGAGATATGAGAAATTTCTAAGCCACTTGACCACAAATTTGAAGAAAGAACTGAGCAGTTACCTGAAATATATGCGACGGTAAGCAAAAGGGTGGGTGGTGTGGAGACAAGAATGGAAAATTTTGAGAAGACTGTTGCGGTTAAATATAATGGAGGAGAAAATCAACAGTCTCCAGTGCCAAAGGGCAGAACCAGTGCGTATCATACCAAAAGCTTCTAGCAGAGTAAACCCCCTTGCTTTTACGGTAGTACGCCTTTGGCGGTATTTAAATTTCAGTTCGATACAATAGCCAGCAGAAACGGATGGGACGATGAAGAGAAGGCCCTGAATTTAATTTTAGCCTTAAAAGCTGCAGCAGAAATTTTAGAAACTATGCCAGCCAGCTGCAGAAACAACTACAACGACTTAATGGTGGCGTTGAAGCGTAAATTTGGTGACGAGCATAAACGCGATTTGTACCGCATGGAGTTAAAGTGCCGAACGCAAACGGCTAATGAATCATTACAAGCCTTTGCAATGGAGTTCGAAAGGTTGGTGCAGCTTAGTTATCCAGGGAAGACCCACCCATTAGTAGAGCAAATTAAGATCGAAGCATTCATCAATGGTATAAGGGACGGCGATATTAAGTATGTGGTGTGTGCTGCTCATAAGCAAGACCGTCGCGTTTGCACTGGCACAGGAGACCGCTCGAGAGATATCCAAGCCAGAGATACAAAGTGTATAGCATGAAAACTGTAAATATCAAAAAAGATTTCACTACAGCCATCAAAGAGGTGGTACAGCGTGGCCGAAAAACAGCAAAGGACAAAAAGGAGGTGCCAAAACTGTGGCAAGAGCGGTCATTTTCAAAAGCATTGTGTGACGACAAAAGTCAGCGCGGCTTCGTTTTTGAGTCCACAAGCTGTATCAGGCCGAATAGTTATATTTTTCTTAGTAGTAAGTTATATAGTAGTATTGAATTTAGTTATTTTATTATTTATTTTATTTATTTATTTTTTTTACTGTACTCATATTTTTGTTGTAAACTTGAAATATTTTCTTTTGTTAAATAATCAATAAATTATTTATAATTTTAAATAGAAGTGTTTTAATTTATTTTCTGTCCGATACTGGACCCCGCTGACCTACCCCAGCATCCGAGCGGAAAACGTGTCGTTAAAATTGTAGGGCACAGCCAGGAGTGCAAGATTTGCAACACCATGGAGATATGACAAATGGAAAAACACAAGCTATAGAAAGCCCGAAGAATTTGATAACAAACGCCTTACCAATAGAGGACAATCGCATAAAATGGGATTAGGTATACACAACAGAGTACAAATAAATGTACGCCGTAATGTAAATGAGGTTGGCCATAATGGCGATGGGCATCATAGGGGCTATGACATGCAAAGATTGCACGTAACAGTGAAGCTTGTTACAGGAGTGGAAAAAGTAAAAACGAATGTAAGATAGCCGCTGATAAAATAGGTGATAAGGCCAAAGAGACCAATATCAATATCTGACAATTACATCTGGAGGTTAACGAGGACTGGTCAATGGCTCAAAGGAAAGACCCTTTACTGGCAAGAGTAATAGCGGCTAAATAAAAAGACAAACGGCCCACTAATAAAGTCTTATTGGGCTCAATGTGATAGTTTAAAGCTGATAGATGAGTGCTTATATCGAAGCTGGAATAGTGCGGATGGATATACAACTTCGAATTTAATAGTGGTTCCTTCTTCAAAAATGAATGAAATTTTAAATCAGTCCCATAAAGAACAAAGCGGAGGACATCTTAGCGTAGCAGTTGAAAAACTAAAACAGCGTTATTATTGGGTTGGATGCAAGCAAGCTGCTGCAGGATGGATAGCAAATTGCACTAAATGTATTTCGGCTAAAAATGCGGTCAGAACAAATCAGAATCATCTGCAGCATTAAGAATCGAGAGCACCAGTCGGTAATGCCTAAAAAATGAAAGTCCGAAAGAACTTCATGAAACGATACCTACGCGACTAGAAGTGGAAAGTGATAAGTTGAAAGCCAGGTATGATCGTGCAGCAAATGCTAAGGGCTTCCATGAGTGACAACTGGTTCTACTCAACAACCCACTGCGTAAGATAGGATTATCTCCCAAGCTGCAAACTAACTGAGATGAACCTAACAAAGTAGTCAAAAGGTTAAATGATGTGATATACAGAATACAGAAGAACAACAGCTCGCGATCAAAAATGAAAGTGTTACATTTAGAACGACTTGCGAGCTATGGGAAGAAGGATAATGTGCCTATTCGGGACCAATAGGCTTAAGTGAGAAGCAGTGTTACGAAAATAAAAATAGAACACTGCATTGTGGGATTTTGCTATATTGTCACCCTGTCAATTTGTCAGCACTGCCACATCGATCATCCTTATGTTAAATTTGATTTAACGGATATGGAAATAGACGATGGTCGATATTTCTTGAACCTTCCAAACTGTAGGCAATTACGTATGTAAGAGGCTGCTTTACCTACACGTCAGTCTAGTTATCGTTTGGCTGTCAATAAACAAAGTTGTGTAAAAGCGAAAATAAAAGTGTTGTATAAACGAATATTAAGTGTTGTATTAAGACAAACAGTAAAAAAATTATAGTGAAGTAAATAGAGAAGCTGTAAAACATTAAAAATAGCGGTGCTTATTTTATTCTAACGCAATTTAAGCGAACTCAAAGTTTTTAAAAAGATTAAAACGTAACAATATGTATTTTATGGATTATTGTACATAAGTACTTGAGGGACTATGAATATTAATTAGTGTCACTGTTAATTTAGAAGTCGAACCGGAGACTATAATAAGAATTTGTTAAAAAAAGCAATTTAAACATTTATACATATATTAAATAAAAATTTATTAAAGAAAATTAACGAATTATTTAAATTTTTAATGTTTATAATATCAACAAAATTTGCAATGTTGAAAACATTTTAATTCGGAGCTACAAGGTATGCTAAACTTCGATGACCTAATTACGTAATTTTTTCCCAATTTGAACCTCTCCCCGGTCCAATTTTGAAAAATAGCCTATAACATTTTCGTTAGCCAGATCTTTCCGTGATCTAAATTTTATCAAAATCGGATCAGTCGTTTAAGCGTGATTGAATGAAAAACAAACAAACAAATAAACTTACAAAGAAATTTATAATACATATTTATATAAAAAAAAAAATAGTAGCTTTAAAGCACTGTACTCGTTCGCTTATACCTTGTAATAATATTAAAATATTATATCGATGACATGAATATTTATACGCAGTCAAAAAATAATTGAAAGAAAATACGAAAACACATTTATAATGCAGTGATGGAATAGTTAATAGGATTATACTTTTTTGAAACTATTTAACTTCAAAAAGTATCGTAGTACTCCCCTGACAGATTTGACACTTTCACAAACATTTCCCATTTCTAAATTTTTTATATTGATTTGTTGTAATTATTTATATTTATTTTTAGTACTAATGGCAACTCGATTACACTATGCGACAAAAATTAATGAAGTTGACATATCTCGCAAGTGATACTGTTTTTCTGATAGGCGCTATCGAGTACGTCAAGAATCTGTTTTTGAAAAATTCAAAACACCTCAAAATTTTGAGTTATGGGTAAAAAACTGGTTTTCCGTACTTTCATGCGTTTATAATCTAATAACTAAGCCTAATATTAACTGATTTGAAGTTTCTGATATGAAAAGACGAGTAACAAAAATATAGCCGCGCGGTTTTTCCGATATTACGGGATAATCATAGGTATATCACCGGTTACCCTTACATGGGTTCATGGACATTATTTAAATATAAATACACAACAAGATATAATCTTATTTAATAGAATTGAATTGCTTAGTATTGCTTAATAATTGTATTTCATTTGGTAGTTCATTGCAGAGACGAACAGCATTATTATGAAAGTGTCTATCAGAAATATGTCAACGGGATATAATGCTAAGTAAGTATCTGGCTGCTATTAGATCTTGCGAAATTCAATATTTTGTAGAGATAATGAAGTTGTTTAGTATAGATGATTCTATGTAGGTATGTATATTAGCTTGCGGCATTTTAGCAAATTTACAAAAGATACATATATTGTAAAATTTGACGTTATTGTTAATTAATACATTGAACGTAATTGCATGGCAGATGAACTTGAACAGGAATTTGGGATCTGAACGGATCGATTGAGAACATCGGTGCACCTCATGGGCTGAAAAGGTGGCTGATGTCAGGGAAATTTCGCCAGAAGGCGTTTTATTGATTGGGAAATAAGCCTACCTGTTATGAGACCAGAAGTATCTGGGCACATTTGAGTTACCAAAGAACGGGGCAGTGTTGAAGAACCTTATATGGATAAGCCTTTTGGCGGATGTCAGGAATATAAGAGGCGCTGACGTCGGCAGTGATCACGAGCTTATATCGGACGAAATCAAGCCAAACTGAAATATCGAAGAAGAACCTTTGGAAACACAAAACGAAATCGTTTCCAAATACAGCAACTTCAGAGTAACACGACCAGGAACTCATTGGCCATGGCAATACTCGAACAGTTATAAACAAACAAATACCACACATGGGAACATATCACAGCAATCATAATCAAGTCGAAAAAAACACTGTGTGTAGTGCAAACACATAGAAAAACATAGATATCAGACGACACTTAGAACCTGATCTCTTAAAGAAAGGAACTTAAATTGCAACTAAACAACAAAAATTTTACTAGCCAGCAATACCAAAAGCTGCCGAAACATGTAAAGAAAGCTGCTAGAAAAGGCAAAAAGAAGTTTTTGGAAGGTCTTGCAAAAACAGCAGAAGAAGCTAGACAAAATAAAATGAGGAAACTACACCAGACGATAGACTATCCAACATATTTAAAGACGGAGAAAGACGGACACCGCTGAAGACATCGAGATATAAAAGCCTTCTTGAATATAAATTGAATATAGCATGTAGCCCTAGTAGTTTGAATTAAATAAAAGAGCCAGTAGTAAAATTAAAGAATTATAAAGCAGCAAGCGAAGATGGCTTACTAGAGGAAACCTTACGAGCTGACAACACAACCGCAGCAGAATTACTACGACGAGAAATCACTCTGCTTAACACCATATACAAGATATTAGCAGTTATAATACAGGGACGGCTTTAGAACAAAATAGAGCACATTGCCAGACGAACAGGCTGGCTTCCGTTCAAAGAAAGCTACATAGACCAGGGTAACACTCTACGCATCATAACAGAACAGTCTCTAGAATAGCGTGGCCCTTGTTCGTCGACTTCAGGAACGCCTTCGATACCACCAAACTGACTGTCATATGGGAAGCTTTGAGAAGAAAAAGAATACCCCAGAAAATAGTCCGAATAATACGAGCAATGTACGAGGACGCGTAACTTTATGTTCTTCACAAGGGGAGCATCAGTACATCTTTCCATACTAGCTCAAGAGTAAAGTAAGAATGTCCACTTTTACCTTTGCTATTCACCATTCTCTATTCACAGAGAAGAGGTATAACATTGAGTCTCCCACGACAACTCAAAGATCTTGATTGTGCAGTTGATATTTGTCCACTCTCACATAAGATTTCCAACAAGCTGTCAAAATTAGAAGACCTGGAAAGACTGGTTCGCGGTGTTAGACTTGAGTTAAATATCAAGAAAACCAAAGCCATGAGAAGTAACAACAATATCGCAGAAAACTTTATGCTACAGAGCCAACCGATTTAGTATGTAGATAGCTTCAGCTATCTGAGAATATTCAACTCATGTTTAAAGTCAATTATGTTGTACGATAGTAAAACCTGCTTGTGTCTAACATCATCACGCAAAAGCTATAGGTATTCACCAACAAGTACCTTAGAATCATCTGCAAAATATTCTGGCATAAAACCATAAGTAACATAGAACTCTGGAATTTGACAAATTTGAAGAGCCCTAAAACAAATAAGGCAAAGGAAGTGGAGATAGAGCGGCAATACCTTAAGGAAAAGTCCCCGTAGCATTGCAAGGATGGAACTTGAATGGAATTCTCAAGGATCAAGAGACCACGTTCGACCATAAAACATCTTGCGACTCACAATTATCCAAGAACTAAGGCAAAACAATCTTACATGAAAAGAAGCTAAGACAAGGGCAGCAAATCATGTAAGATTAAGGTTGCCATCCGTCCTCTTTTCCCCGGACAATGTCCTCTTTTTTAGTGCATCCGGGGGAATCCTTTTCTTTTTGTTTGTCCTACTTTTTACACTTTGTTCCATAAATTCTTTTTTTTTGTGGCATCGAAAATTTTAAATTGTTGGATGTTTTGTCATTGCTATTTGAAAAGACTTGTCAGTCAGAGATGAATTTTTCACATTAATAGTTCTTTTTTAATGCACGAATTACCATGGTATATGTAACGCATGAAAGATATTGTTTCCAGTTTTAAACGTTGTGTAATATTTTGCATCATAGTTTTCATGAATTTATTAAGAATTGAAATATGTTTGGAATGTGCATAGTTTCCAATACAAACAATACATGAAATTGTTTCATAAAAAAGAATACTACAAATTGTTTTTTTTTTTTTTTTGTAAGATTGTAGAAGTAATTTTACTATCGAAAAAGTCATCTTAAATCTATGTATAGTATTATTTTGAAATATTTATTTTCCATTACAGGTAACTGATGTTGTGTCATTTGTAGTGCGCCGAAAAAACTTTTGTTAAGAAAATTTGCTCTTAAAAAAAGTAAGTTTTTAAAATTTTGTTTCTCTATTTAACTAATTTATTTTTTAGTTTTAGACTGCACCATTGGATTAAGAAAATTACTTTTTAAAGATTATCAAGGAATTAAAAACGTAATAAACATAGCAACTAAGGTTACAGCGAAAGTGAAGAAGGCTTTTGCACCTCTTTCAATAAAAATTGAAGGACAAAATGTTGAACCAATTTAATTTCTAAGTGTATCATCCGACACAAGTAATTTCGGAGCTGCTAAACTATTACCAATACTTATTCAATACTTTGATGTGAAAACAATAGAATCCAAACAAAAATATTGAATACATTAACAATTAAAAATAAAACATCAGAAACTTTGGTGAATACTATTCTTATGAAATTAGAAAAATATTATCTAGAATCTACATAAATGTGTTGTTTTTAGCGGTACAATTGCAATACTAATTTCGGTGGCATGTACAGATACGGTCAAAATTATATATTTGCAAAGCTTACAAGTGCTTTGGATAAAAAAATAATTGGTATTGGTTGTCAATGTCATATAATCAATAACGCAGTTCACACGGGTTGCGATACATTGTCTTTTGATGTGGAATCTATTGTTGTAAAAGTTTACAATCATTTTTCAATTTATACTATAAGAACTGAAACAAAGGAATTTGCGAACAGTCAGAAATAGAAAATGCAAAACTACTTTACAATAGTAAAATATAATGGCTCAGTTTATATCTTGCTACTGAGCGCAAACTGAACTTATTTGAACCTCTGAATAACTATTTTCTGGACCTAGAAAGCACACCTAAAGGCATAAAAAACTTTTTTGAAACTAACGTTGTTAATGTTGTTTTTACTCTTTGTTTCACAATACTTCACTAATGTATCTTAAAGTAATTTATTATTAAAATAATTTATTAAACTAGGCAGTTTTAAGTAATTTTAAAACTGATCATTTTTATTTTAACTTTTCATTGATTTATAAAATTTTAATATTTGATCTCATACTTGTCCAAATCAGTCTTAAGGCTTTTCAGATTTCTGAAGAATATTATCACAAAGCATTAGCCAGCTTGAAAAAGGTTTACGATAACAATTGTCTTATACTTTTTGATAATATTGCAAAACTTTTTGATTTGCCAGAGATCATGAAACCTTCGGCTGTTGCTTTGCGAAGCACGATTAATACAGTTTCTGCTATTTATGATTCATCGTTGTCAATTGGTGATGACAAAAAGGTAGCAAATGCCATTTTAATACATTTAGTGATGTCTAAAGTAGATGCAATCACCAAATCGAAGTGGGAAGAACAACTTGACTTCGAAAAGCTCCCACTGTGATCAGATTGAGAAGCCGCTTTGAACAGACGTTACTGAAGAGTCTTCAAGTTCAAAGACGAGGTTTAGTAAATCTAAAAATGAAAATTTTACTTTTAGAAACGCTAAAACATCATTAAATTGTACGAAATCTAAACAATCTGCTGACAAATGCCTTTTTTGCAAGTCTACACAACATATGATTAATAATTGCCCTTCTTTTACTGCTGAGCCCATATCATAATATCTGTGCCAGCATGTATTTATAAATTGTTTGAAAAAAGGACATACAGTTGCGAGATGTCAATCTTTTAAGTGTAGAATATGCAATGGTTCACACAATACACTACTTCATATATATAATACAAGTTCTGGTAATGCTTCATTTAACTACTCTGAGCAGCCGTCGTCCTCTCATACGTCTGTAAATTATTCAGCGTCAAATGAGCGTATAATTTTAGCGACCGCTTTAGTAAGGGTAAGAAGTAGTTTTGGTCAACTTATAGCGGCTAGAGCTATTTCAGATTCCGGTTCTCAACCTAACATGATAACCGAGGAACTTGCGCAACTGCTACGATTGAAAAGAGAAGGAGGCCAATTAAATTTAAATGGCATCGGCAAAACAACTTCATTTTCAAAGTTTTGTGTCAATTTGACCTTTCTTTGATTTAATGTGTGTTGGCCAAATCAAGTTAGGCCCGAGTCTTTCAGTTCTTCAGAAAACTTCGCTTGGTTGAATTGTGACTGGAAAATCAAATCAACCAAAGGATTCGAACAGCACTAAGGTGTTTCACATAAACACTTGTATAAAAAACGAGAGCAATATCGATTCAATCGTCAGAAAATTTTGGGAGTTAGAAGAACTTCCAAACGAATCTAGGGAAATATATTCAGAAGAGCAGAAAAAATGTGAGAGCGAGTTTATGAACATAGTACGGCGTCTGACGTGAGGACGATTTGCGGTTTCTTCACCCTTTAAATCTGACCCTAAATTATTGGGAAACTCGTTTGAAAAGGAGCATGTTAAGGCATTAATATCTACCGCCTTATTGGGTTTCTTGAAAGAGCATCCGCTACTACGTTACTCTTTCCAGGTTTATAATGGAGTTCATAATTATACTCCTCCAATATGGCCTTTCAACGTTTCATTTTAGCGTTGTTGTTCTTATTGCTCAAGGAATACGTGACCGTATAAGTAGTTCCTTAGGGTATTCAATGCCCAATTATGGCCAACATTTCTTAGTCGTTGGCTAATAGTTTTCTTCCGTTTTATTCAGTGATCAAGTTATGAATGTAATTGGTCTTTTATCTTAGCTAACAACAGCTCCTATCGCATAGTTCGAAGCGTCTGTAGTTAATTCAAAACTTTTATTAAAATCTGGGTAGGCCAATATTACATCTCTTGAAGCTAGAATATTTTTTATTTATTTATTTTCCTGACTGATTTTCGGACACGAGTCCATCTTCCCCTCTTAAGAGGCTTTTCAAGGTTTTGCTATTTTAGCATAATCCTTTACAAAGACACGATAGTATCCAATAATAATGCTAGAGCACTAGCAACGATCGTAAATCTTTGAATGTAGTTGGATATAGAAAATTAAAAATAGCTCAAACTTTTTTTGGGTTTGTTTGTATACCTTGGCGAGAAATAAGGAAACCCAAAAATTCTACCTCGCTTTTAAAAAATTCACAATTGTGAAGTTGAACTTTCATGTTAGCTACATGCAAAGTACGAAATACTTCTGTAATATCCCTGATATGCTGATTCTCGTTAGGGCTAAAAATAATTATGTCATCTATATAGACATAACACCTAACACCAATATGAGAACGTAAAATATCATCCAGCGCACGTTGAAATATCGCTGGTGCATTCTTTAGTCCGAATGGTAATCGAGTGAACTCGTACTTACCATTGTTAATAGAAAATGCAGTTTTCTTTATGTCCTTGGTTTTCAAAGGTATTTGGTGAAAACCATTTTTTAAATCTAAAACTGTAAAATATTTGCTTTTTCCTAACTGAGAGAGTACTTCATTAATTTCTGGTAGGGGATATTTATCTGCAATACTAATATCGTTTAACTTTCGGTAATCTATGACCATTCTAAACTTTTTCTGTTCACTTGCGTCCATTTCTCCTAAATTTTATTCCTCCTAAAATTTTAGTGGTGTACGTCAGCTTTTCGTCCGGTGCTGAAAATATATTAATATTGTTCGCTAAAAAATCTTTAAGTAAAACTTTCTTTCCGTCTCCTGTCTTCATATAGTTATGTCTGGTATGAATAACGGTATCAAGGTCTTTAAGAGTATCGTTTCCGACAATGCCATGAAATATTTTTAATTCCGGTAATAAATAAAGTTTTACTGGTATATATGTTCGTCCAAATAGAAAGGTATTGGTATGAAATCGAATTCCTACTTTTCCTGCAATTGAATTTGCGTAAAAAGTTTCTTTCTTCGGAATCGAATTTTTTACAAGATTTGGTCGTATATAATTCTTATTTGCCCTGTACCTATTACAAATTTTAAAATTTTTCCACTCTCCATCCTACACTCAAAATATGGGAGGGTGGACGAATTTATCTAAAAAATGAATTTCTTCGATACTGTCATGACCGTAGCCCATTTTGTCATTTCTATGTCCTTCTATATAGTCATGTAATGTTTCTTCCGAAGTTTCGTCTTGATATGGTACCTGATTCAAGTATTTATTAATGTCATCCCTCCTTTCCTTTCTTTTAAAACTGCCTGCTTGAGATTTCAAATGAAAATTTCTGCTCTGTTTACGCGCTTCCGGATGTTGTGGCGGTGGCCGTTTTCCGAAAAGATCATTTTTGCTCATCTGTTCATGTAGTTTATGTTTCTAGTCCTTACACTTTGATCTACGTCCATAGGCTCTGGTCGTGGTTAGGGTTTGGGAAAAGAAGGTCTTTGTGGTGCATAGTTATACTGGTGATTTTGATTATATTTTGGAATGACACCTTGATTTTGGTAATTCCTTAAATCTTGAGAAGTTTGATCTCGAAAATAATATGGCCTTTTATTTGGTCAAGGTGGCGTTGGAATGTGGGCTAATTCCAGATAAAATGTATATTGATTGCGCGAAGCAGTGGATATGAATTTCCTATTATGTGCATAATTAGTTCTAAAATTTTGATTCTCTAATTTGAGACACAAGTGCAATGCTTTAGGTAAGTCTGTTGGCTCTTTCATAGCCAAAAGTCTAGGCAGATCTTCCTTTAACCCTCTAATGAAAGTATCAATGGCTTTATCCCTATAAGTTTAAGTTAAGAGGTTTAGTGATTCTTGTCCTATATCCATAGCATTAATTTTATCAAGTATGAGGGATAAGTGATTATATACCTTTTGGTAAATTATTGAACTGTTTCAGATCCTTGGACTAACGTTGTTAATTGATATTCAAGGGTACTGACATCTTTTTTGTCAGCATAATGCAAAGTTAGACAGCGGGATATACTTTCCCAATTTAAGGGTGTATTGTAGGACTCTAATATAGCGTCCGAACTGCCAACAATTTTATTTCTAATTATGCTTAGGATTGGTGTTCCTTTCAAATGTTTATAGATATTGAGAATACGTTCCACAGATTTCCTCTAAGAACTGTATTCGCCCAATTGAACGGCGAACTCTCTTAAACACCTAACCACGTCTGGTACCCTGTCTAGATCACTCAACTGTGCCCTGTGTTCAGGGTTGATAATCTGATCCTGGTCAATTAGAGAATTATTATTATTATTATTTGCAACAAGTTGCTCTCGAATAGATTCAGTTACTATTCTGCGAATTTCTGTCTTTAATTCCCTCATATTAAACGTAACTTGATTTTCTTGTACGGGAGCAGTGGTTAGTACAGGTGGTCCGATTAAATTGTTGGAGTTTGAAATTTTATGTTTATTTTTCTTGTTAAATGTCCTATTTCCCTACACTGTTACATGTGTTCTCTCTAATATTTTTATTTCCAAAATTTCCAAAATATCTTTTAATTCGTATATGAATAAATTTTCAAAAAAAAAAAAAAATATTTTATTATTTTTACCGTTGGAGGGTCTCGTAGGAATCGCAACAATTTTTTTCTTTTTTAATAGATTTCTTATTAACACAAATTTTTGCGTTTTTATAATGTTTGGGTAAATAAATATTTTTATTTTATTATTTCTACTGTCGGAGGGTCCCGTAGGAATCGCAACAGTCCTTTTTTTATTTTTAATATATGTATTTCACTTTTTTAATTTTAACCTTTTTTATGAATTTCCCTTAATTCATTCTTAACATTAATTTCTTAAATTTTTTGTATTTATTTTTAAATATTTGATCATTATATTTATTTTTAATTTAGAAGTTTCTTTTCATTTATTCTTTTATAATTTTCAACACTATCCTCACTTTTAAAATAAATTATACTAAAATAAATCAATTTCAAATATTTGCTTACATTACAAATGTGAATACTTCTGATATCATTTCTATTCCTTCTCTTTCTCTAAATTACTCCTTCTTCCTCGGCTATTCGTTACGCTAGGTAATTCGTTACGTTGGTGAAACGGCTGGTACTCCTGTACCGTCCTGTTTGCTGGTTTAAGCAGCTACTGAGGGGCCTCTCTCTCCACACTTAAAATTTTATGTTTGGACCGACAGTATTTTTTAAGAATTTTTTCTTAATCTCCTCTTTCAGGATTATTTTTGTATTTTGTTTTTTCTTAATCTCCTTTTTCAGGATTATTTTTGTATTTTGTTTTTCACTCACTGCCGGTCCCTGCTCGGGCGCCAGTTAATCAAATTGAGTTATTTTGATTTTCTTAAAAAAGAACTTCGGACCTTCGTCTCAAGAGTTCTTTATTCTTTAATATCTTTTTAATAACTAAACTTTAATTGATACAATTTTTATTACAATAATTATGAATATTAAATAACGCTTAATTAGCTTAATTTACCAAAGACAGAACCTCAGCAATACTTATTATAAAAAATATCATTGCAACATGATTAAATGGAATTGGATTGAAAGTGTAATGACTTTTGATCTAATTACATTGCAATAAATGTTTTTGTTCTTAACTTATATAAAGTTGTTGACGTATACAATACAATGTACAAAAAATATTGCCTGTTGTTTTGTACAAAAATTAGCTGTTATACAGACAACTTCACCTTATTTAATTTCACCATGATCACTATCAAACACAACAAGTGTTGCCATTGTTGGTAGAATTCTACCGAAAATGGTAAAATGTTTTTCGTTTTGTAGGATGGTAGGCTAAACAGAAGTGCAAATTTTTTGTCGAAAAAGAAAACGCCATTGGTATGTAACCAGAAAATTAATTTGATTATAGGTTTATTTCTTTTAATATTACAAAAAGTTAGTAATAAAAATTACTTTTTTTCTGCTTTTGTACCTTTGCTATTATGAACTTAATTGCCTGTGTTATGTTTATTATTCATACAAAAAGATGACATTTCAATTAACATTTTTGGTCATTAGAGTTCTTTAATTCGTCGCTAGTGTAAAATTTATGTTTAAAAATGTGTAAAATATCTGAAGAAATACGCCGTGTGATTCCTCTTGATATAAACAATTACAAGAAGCTGCAAAAACATGCTGAAAAATTGTAAAGTATAAGTATAGGATGCTGTGAACACCAAGCTCAGAAGTCAAAAATTGTCAAGATTGTTTCGATATGAAATATGCACCTCGCTACTACTGGGGCAATAAACATCAACCACATCTTTATGTATAAAAGAGGACTATAAAATCCGTTTTAATTGATGTTCTCTGAAATGCGCCAACCGATTTTGTCTTGTAGGAGCTTAAACGAAAGGTGAAGCTAATACCAGGGTTTTTACGTATATGCAGTTTTTGTAGGTCAATTGGTTCGTGAGTTATTGACGTTAGAGTAAACCACTTTGTAATGCATAAGTTTTACTTGAAAACGAAATTTGTTACAGCATTTAAACTTTGTGTGAGTTAGTAAATATTTTTAAAATTGTGTATATAAAAAGCATATGTAGAAAGCTTTCATTTGGTGAGCGACTTCACTATTGTTCAAATGGATGGTGCCACAACCCCATACAATTTTTCTTTATATGTCTTTATCTTTAAAACGATAATAGAAAGAGTCTCTAAATTTGGTCCAAATAACTTTGTGGTCAATACAAGTCATCAGTAAAAAATTGGGCCAAATTGGATAAGTAGGATTAGCACTTACCATACAAAGTAAATATTGATTTTTGTTTAACTTTTCAACGGTAAGAGTTGAAGGTTTGTTCTAAATAACTTAGTAGTTAATAGACATCATCAGTCATCATCCTTACGTGAGACCCAGGTTTCTGAAAATGCTGATCCACAGGATTTTCATATCCCTGGGTATCACCTTCTGTCCCTTTTTAATTTTCATAGGGGTCTTGCTATGTACATTCGCAATGAAGTTGTGTACCAATGCCAGCAAGCTCTTGGCATGTATGATGCGGAATTTAACTGTCTATAGGTTAAGTTCAGAATCAGGGCACATCTTTTGCACTTCGGGTTTTTGTATAGAAGCCCAAACGCGGGAAGAGAGGTTACCATATCTGGCTTCGACTCTCTTTCCGACTCAATATCGAGTATCCTTTCGAATTATCCGAAGAGTGAAATTGTTGTTGCTGGTGATTTCAATGTTCATAATTCGTCTTGGTTACGCCATTCAGGCCGTACAACTCCAGAAGGCCAATACGTTGAGTTATTTGCCGCGCACAATCACCTCGCGCAATTAGTGAATGAACCTACACATATGTCGTGTGTAGATGGGCACTAGAACAATACCCTCGACCTTTTCCTCACTACACACCCTGAAAAGTATGTAGTTGAGGTTCTTGCACCTCTCGGAAATTCGGATCATTGCACAGTTTCTGCCTCATTCTCGCCCACCGCTTTTCGCGAGGTTACACCCATGGCTATGGAACGCTCTATTTTTAACTACGAGGATGCTCGTTGGGCTGAGCTCAACGATTTTTTTGGGCATTTTAATTGGAAACTTTGTTTCCTTGACTCAAACGTCGATGCCATGGCAGAAATGGTGGTGAATATAATAAGGCTAGGGATGGATATTTTCATCCCATCCAAAAAGCTTTCGATTAAACCCAGAAACAAATCTTGGTTTAATCTGACGTGTAAATTGTCAGTCAGATCCAGAGAGGAAGCAGTCAGGAATTGGCGCAATAACAAATATGCCCATACTGATTTGCTTCGGAAACAGGCGAGATCTTCATGTGCCGCAGTACTTAGACGCGAAAAAGCTTTATACGAGTAGCGCCTTCGTGCTAAAGTTCTTACTTTTCCGCGGGGAAGTAAAAGCTTTTGGTCATTCGTTAGAAGGCTGAGGAACAACTCTAGTTCGGTTCCTGCTCTTATAAAGAATTACCACACATTCACGAACCCGGTTGAAAAAGCAAGCCTTTTGGCTGAAATGTTTGCAAGTAATTCTCACTTGACAGAGAGCGTTCTTCCACTACCCGAACTTGAAAGAGTATCAGTAACTATGCCTAGTATATTCTTTCGAGCTCGTGCTGTAAAAAGTGTCCTTGCAAATCTCAACGTTAACAAGTCTTCTGGGCCGGATGGCATACCAGCACTGGTCCTGAAGCAGTGCTCTTCGACGCTTGCGTGTCCATTAGCTCACCTTTTCAGTGCGTCATATCGCGCCGGTATATTTCCATCTTGCTGGAAGGTTGCTAATGTAACGCCAGTCCCCAAAAAGAGCGAGGCTAGTAACCCTGAGAACTACCGTCCAATAGCAGTTTGTTCCGCACTCTCCAAGATTATGGAGAGTATGATTAATCACCACCTTGTGGGATATCTGCAGTCCAACGATTTACTTAGCAATCGTCAATACGGTTTCCGAAAGGGCCGTTCTACTGGTGACCTGCTGGCGTTGCTCTCGGAGAAGTGGAACAAGTCCATTCATGGTTTTGGCGAGAGTAAGGTTGTGACTCTGGATATCTCAAAGGCGTTTGATAGAGTTTGGCACGAGGCTCTCATTTCGAAACTTAACGCTTTTGGTGTCGGTAGTCACTTCTCTCGATTTATATCGAGGTTTCTCAGAGATCGCTCTATAAGAGTGGTTATAGATGGGGTCTCATCCGACGAGTTCAGGGTAAACTCAGTGGTACCGCAAGGCTCTGTTCTTTCTCCTACTCTTTTCCTAATATTTCTTAACGACTTTATTGTTCTCACTTCTAATCCTATGTACTCATTTGCGGATGACGGCAACATTTGTCACTCATATTCTTTTGATCGTAGACCGAGCCTTTTGGAGGTTGGGGTAAGAAGGATGAATATGAACGTCACACTCACAAGTGACCTGGTGAAGGTCTCCGAGTGGGGTCGTGCGAACAGGGTCGATTTTAATGCACGTAAGACTCAATGTTGTTTTTTAACACACAGGCGTGGTGGTGTGCTGTCATCTGTGTCAATGGGTAATGTGGATATTGAGGAATCAGATGCTCTTGATGTTCTGGGCATGAGAATTCACTGTGACGTTCGTTGAAATGATCACATATTTCAAGTGTCGAAAGAAGCATTCAAGTGCCTTGGTTTTTTGAGACGGTGCAAGAAATACTTCACCCCATCTGATCTCCTTAATATTTACAAGACCTATATCCGTCCCAAAATGGAATACAACTCTCATGTATGGGCCGGTGCTTCAAAGTCTATTTTGGAGCTTCTCGACCGCGTACAGGAGAGGGCGAAGATGCTCATCAATAACGGAATGTGTTCTAACAAAATGAAGGAATTAATTCCCCAGAATCATATATTTTTACGTAGTACTCGTATTTCTCGTAGAGCGCAATAATCTACCAGCGAAAGTACTTCCTGCTACTTACGACATAGTAAATTTAAATCTAACGTCCATAAACACTACTCCCTCTGTCCTCCTTCTAATAACCTATTTTCCTAGTACCAGCACAATGCACTGCATGAGTAGGGGCCATCCCAAAGAAAATCAGTCGAAATATGGGCGAAATTAAATAAATGGGTGTGGCATCTCCCATACAAATTAAATATTGATTTTTGTTTATCTAGAGAACGATTAGGATTCTGAATTTAGTCTAAATGGCTTCTTAGATAGTATAAGCCAAAAAAGGGCATTTTACCTCCCATACAAATTAGATAATGATTTTTGTATACCTTGAGAATGGTTATAGTTGAACTTTTTAAGTTTGGTAAATAACTTGGCAGTCAATACACACCATTATTTTAAAAAAATTTTGCATGTGTAGAGAATGGTAGCAGTTAACGCTGTCTTTATCTATTGACATCAGTCAAAAAGCAGGTACAACACAAAAGCTCCCAGCAACGCGGGATGGATTACTCTAGGTTAATATAAAGAATAAAGTTATTTTTTTAATTTCAAAAACAACAAGTCGCTAAAACATCTTTCCAAAATCGTTGCAGTAGTAGGGGCGTAAAACGGATTACAAAAAAAGTTTTTGCTTATGAATTACATGAAGCGCTTGGATGAAATATGCTACCTAAGTAAGCTTTTTCTGGCAGATGATGGAATTCAAATTAGTCCAGATGAACAAATTTAAGAGAATCAAAATGACATTCAATACTGTTGAAATTATTATTGTATTTACATCGTTACTTTTTTTAAATACCAATTTGTTGTTGTTTTACAGTTTTTATTTAAATATTCGTTTTTACAACACTTTTATTTACGCCTAAGCACGACTTTATTTTATGACAGCAAAACGATAACAGCCCCGTTAAATACCTAATTGTCTACAGTTTGGAAAGTTCAGGAAATGTCTCAAACGCTCTCATATCCCCTATTTTATATCTGTGAATTTTAAACATGTCAGATTGTGTTACCCAAAAATGGCCGAATTGGCATTGCCGACAAATACACAAATCAGTACAACAATACCAAGGTATTCCATTATCAACCTTTACACAAACCAATAGACAAAAATCTCACAATACAATCCCAAAGCACTATTGTGGTGTATTTTCTATTTAGGCATTTTTATTTTCGTAACACTTCCTCCAAATTAAGCCTATTTGTCCCGAATAGGCCCATTATCTTTCTTCCCACTTTAATTTTTGATTGCGGGCTATTGTTCTTCTGTATTCTGTACACGACATCGTTTAACCTTTTGACTACTTTATAAGGTCCATACAAGTAAGTTTGTAGCTTGGGAGATAATCCTTTTTACCGCTGTGGGTTGTAGGGTAAAACAAGTTGTCCCTCATAGAAGACCTCCGTATTTGCTGCATGATCATATCTGGTTTTCATTCTATCACTGACCATTTTAATTCGTGTGCTCACAAATTCGTGAAGTTCATTAAAGCTTTCCTGTTGTTCAGCGAATGTGGCATTCCTCTCTGTGGTAGGCTTAACAACAAACTCTAAGTCACCATGTAATTTTAGCTTAATCCAAAAATAATCTTGGCAGGTGATCGAGATGTTGAGTCATGGACAGCTGAAACTTCGGTAGGTGTTTGTTCTAATCCTTTTGTTGCTCGCTCACTACGTTTCGCAAGTATTTTTCATGGTTCGATTAAATCGTTCTATCATTCCATCAAACTGTTGGTAAAGCGGCGTCGTCAATACCGTATATCTTACACATTTTTTTTAATATAGTAGACTCGAAAATTCTACCCTGATCGGAATGTAGCTTTATTGGAACCGCATAGCAGCATACCTAGCTGTTCGCAAAAACATTTACTTTTGTGTTCGCCTATTGATTGTGTATGGCATGCGCTTCCGGCCATTTGCTGAAATAATCCATCACGACGAGAACATAGTGATATCCGGCATTGCTGACATTAAGTCAGTGGTTTGACATGAATACCTGTCCTAGGACGTTACCTCACGGTGCCAACGCACGAGTGAGTACACTGCGTCCACCAACGCCCCCACCTATGATTAAAATCACCAATTAGTACCAATTAAAAGTTATGTTATTTGGAAATGATCTCACCGGCTATAATGTAACTCCACATCGAGCCAGCATAGCTTTCCCTGCGATTTGGGTTTAAACCACAGCCACCACGTTGCTCCCACTAGGTGCCTCACCATAGTCGGGCAGGAACCGAAGTAACTGGGGCGCCCGACATCCGTGGTATCAGAACTAAACCTCCGGTCAGGCTTCGTAGAATAAGTACTACTACCAGTGTAAGTCCAAAACTAAACCGGACTAGTGACCATGATGATGGTAAACAACAACAAGAAACACTCCCCAACGCAACAATAAACGGAACCACCCTCACGGGAGAACTCAAAGTGACATCGTGCGCCACGGACACAATACACAAGACAAAAACACAACCAGGCAAGGATAGACCAGTACAATACAGCACACCCATGGTCGGCAGCTACGAACTAAAACTGCAAACAGCAAAGCAGCAAGCAGCAAACAACAAGCAGCATAACGCACCAACTATCAGCACACCACCGGGAAAGCGAGCTAGAAAGGCTAGCCAGGAGACCGCTCAGATGGTGATGCGGGATCAACCTCCGCTAAAAGTGTCCTCCTTCTACTCCTAAACACCTCAAGGGCAAAAATGCCCAGCCCACCATAAGTACGATCGTCCAACAATATCCTACTAAAATCCCACACCCACCTAGCGTGAGTGATACCCATACAATCTAAATCCTTAACGTCATCATAGTCCGGGTATGAAGTCAGTACATGCCTCTAGTCCTTAATCTCCCTCTCACACCGACAGTCAGCTGATTCAGTCTGGCCAATCCGATGCAAAAATGCATTGAAAGAGCCAAGTCCCATCAGTAAAAAACCCAGACCTAAGCCAAAGCCAAAGTCAGGGTGTTCCTGTACGAACGTGATGTCCGGAATGAATACATAAGTCACCCTTCCCTTGTTGCTGCAAAGGGTCTTGTACCTATCTCTCCCATTCTCAAGCTCCGAAGAAGAAAACCAATCGTTCGTTCCCAGTGCCACTCCCCTCTTGACCCTGAAAGCAATACTACGACGTACTACTTCCAAGTCAAGCGGTGGTACACCAACAAGGACTTGCAAAGCATCGGTAGAGACTGTTTGACAAACTGGAACACATGCCAAGAGTAGAATTCTCTGACACGTGAGAATCTCGCTCTGTCCAACAACAGACATAACCGTCCTGTGCCACACAGATGCCGCCATACGCTGCACAAGCAACGAAGAATCCATTGTATATGATACGGAGGGCACGTCTGCTGAGTTCCCAATCATTTCTCAATGTGCGCCAAACCTTTCCAACAATGGCTGTCAGTCTATGCCTAACATGGGTGAGATGAACTTGGAAGCTCATACGCTCGCCTACAACTATACCGAGGTACCTGACCTGGGTCACATAGCGAATGCTGTTGTCACCAATTCTAATGAGTGGAGGTCACCCGGTTGACAATGTGCCCTTAAGCAACATCATCACCGTTTTGTCCACTGCGACATCTACACCAACCTCTACACCCAACTCATAAGCGATACGAATGGCTTGAGCACCCCTCCTCGTCAGCTCAGCACGAGACTGGCCTTCGATCAAAATGTGCAAGTCATCCGCATACGCACACAGCTTAAATGTCAGCTCAAGCTGCCTAAGAGTAATGAGGTTCCAGTTGGACCCCTGCGGCAACCCGAACAATCTCCATCCAAACCGTTTTAAACGATCCAACAACACACGCTTTCCTACACTCGAAATAGCTGCGCCATGAAAGATAATCGAAAGCACCCTTGAAATCAGTGAAAACCCCAAGCACATATTTCGAAGACGATTGTTCGACAGAACTCTTAACATGCATTCAAGCGTCTTCAACGCATTGCCTTCCCTAAAACCAAACTGGTGGCATGAGAGGCCCTCGCTGTAGCATTCCAACCATGATTTTTTCCAGTAATTTTCCAAATGCTGGCAGGAGACTGATACCTCGATAAGAACGAGGATTACTCCTCACTTTATCAGGCGACTTAAGAAGCACCACAACACGAGCACATTTTCATGCCTTCAAAAAGTAGCCCTCATTGATTCACCTACCGTACACCGCCACCAGCTATTCAGGGATGGCTTTCCAGATGTTCTTACACATTTCTCCGGTCAACGTATCCAATTCTGGAGACTTCCTTCTTCTCACTCGACAAATACAGTCCGCTATTTCCAACCTCTCCAAGTTTGGAGAATCAGCGATCTCCACCGGAGGGGGAGGATAGCTGACAGTCTCCGCCCTTGGAAAGAAAACCCCCAACAAAACGTCCATGCAGTCCCTCCATGAAGATAACACGGTGTCGCTAGCATGGATGTATCCTATGTCCACCTGACTCTTTCTACCCCTGCAGATACGCTAAACCTTACCCCAGGGTCATCCCTATTGTCCTGTACAAATCTCCTCCACTCGTCCTCTTTAACTGTCACAATCATGTTCTTGTACGTCCTAAGGCTTCCAAGATATTCAGTCCTATGCTGAGCCAGATCATCAACTTTGGGACGCCTATCCCTCTGGAAACGCCTTCGGCGGTGTCGAACGTGCCGCCGCAACGTCTCTAACTCAGGGGTCCACCATTTGACCCTCTTGGGCTTTGCATAACTAGCTCGGCCCAACAATGTACCAATCACCACAGATGCCGTTCGGACAATCTTGTCAACCTGGTCGTCAATCGTCAGTAGCCTAAAGTCTTCAATTGGCACCAATGACAATGCCTCCCTTACACAGTACCGATAATGGTCCTAATCAACGTTACGCGTTCGCCATCGTAAAACGCCAACAGTCTCCCTAGTCCGTTGTAGACAAGTGATCATAACCTCAATGAGATTATGGTCACTTATAGCCCAATCGTCACAAACTCTCCAACTAAAGTCTAACGCAGTAATTGCCGCCACATTCGTAGCCGTCACGTCAATGTCACTGACACTGGCCCATCCAAGGTATATAGCTCTCACTCGGCTCATTCAAAACGCTCAAATCTCGCGAGAGCAACCATTCACTGAGCACTCCTCCTCGTATAAGGTTCGTATGACCAGACTCAAGTCTGCAGATCTTACTGAACCACATACGAGAGGAGGCATTCGCATCTAGGCCGAGGAAAACAGGAATACTACTCGTCACGAATAGTACCGTATCCATATACCCTAGATAAGGCTCCAAAAAAATGCCAGGCCTACAATAGATGCTAGCCAGAAAAATCTCCCCAAACCGACCTTTTACCCTAACTTAGACTCCAACCTGGCTATTAACTAATTTCATACAGTGCACGTTACTGTCCCTAGTATAATCGCGGCATTTCCTACATCGTCAGTAAAAACGCGCATCCCCCCCGAAATCCCCCTAACATCACCATTCAAATAATACTGCTCCTGGATCAGGGCAAAGCTAGCGTCCAGCTGACACATAGTTTGCCAGAGCTCGCACGTCACTGCCTTCGAACGCAGATAATAAAGCTGCAAAAAGCGCAATTCCATTTATGTCTGGCGGTCGCTCTGGCAACCATAGTCGAGTAAGTGGGACACGCAAACGACAGCACACTATGGTCTACTGGCAGACCCCTCAACTCGCAGTTTCGGTACCTCACCGGGCTTACACAGCGGGAGGCCAGATGTCCTATCATCCCGCATGATCTGCACAGATTCTGACCCATCCTGCACTCACGCAGTAAATGATCAAAACCGAAGCAGCGGTAACAGTGCGGGATCGCATCCTGAGGCCGCAGCCTAAAACTAAACAACTTAATGCAGACCCTACCGACATCCAGAAGCGTGTTTATCACACGCTCGCTGCCCTCCAGAACTAGGTGGACCTGTCAGGCAGGGTCAGACAGCAAGGGACTGGTTACCAGCCGAACGCTCTTCTTAAACGCCTTCAAGCTCATGCGCGGGGGAAAAGCAGACAAACCGCCACCAGCTGCAGAACTGTCACAGACAGCAGGAGAACCATCAGGAGCAGCACCTGCACCAGCATCAACAGCACCACCACCAGAAACAGCACCATCGACAGAAACGCCATCAGCACACCAACAGAAACAATGTCAATTAAACGCTCCGATCCGTCAAAAAAATCACTCTTTGGTAGCACCAACCAACACCCACCGCAAGAGTATGGTAACTCCACTCTGCTAGTCCTGTCTATCCTCACTTTTTAAAAATTGCCTCTGACCTTGAAGTCAAAAACTGAGACACCACAGAATTACCCCTTCTAGTCTTAATTTTGCAACAACAAACTTTCACAATTTATTCACTAATACGCCTAAAGCACTTTGTTTTTACACACGATATTTGAATAACGCAAATTTTTTCGCCCTAAAAACCCGTCTTTACTCTCCAACAGCCAAACTAAAAGTAACAGGAAAAGGTTCTGCTACGTCTATCGCTATGCGCTAGAAGTATGCGCCCGAGCTGTATTGTTGCAGCCTAGCCCAGGCTGGCTACATTATTGAACTAATTTAAGACTTTTTCAGATTGGAGGAAGGCAGCACTATTAGTTTGGATGAAGTTTTGCCATCTGCACTTTCCCAATGACGATATTCGCACCCATTAATAAACTTCAAATTGTCCCATCGTGCCCAATACGCTTTTGTAAGAGGACCTCCTGCTGATATTTCATTGCGGGTGGGCCGTCTGTCCTTTTCTTTTGCTGCAATAATCTTTGCCAATATTGGGTCACTCCTTTGCGCACCTTAATAGTCTTCGTTTGCATCTATTTGTGTTAGCCGGATATCAATTATGGATTCCTTCCGCTCAGCTTTCATACAATGTTAAATACCAAATTATAAGGTCGAAGCGAGAGCGCATCAGCATTTACATGCCTAATGCCACTTCGGTGTTAAATGCTAAAGTCATAAGCCCGGAGGCGCTCAATCCAACGAGCCAGTTGTCCTTCAGGGTTCTTAAATTGCAGCAGCTATTTTAGTGCAGAATGATCAGTCCCTAGAAGAAAGTGTCCATATAGGTATTTATGGTAATGTTTTATGCATTTTAGCACTGACAGTAGCTCATGTCGAGTCAATACAATAATTCCGTTCAGGCTTTGACAGCGTGCGGCTATAGTAGCCTACGACTTTTTCCGTCCCATTGATCGCTCCTGAAAGTACACCACCATATCCACTGGATCCACCGTCAAAGATGCATTTTTCACCCGGGACTGAATACGTCGAAACCGGTGCAGCACACAATAGGTCTTTTAGTGTCTGGAACGCCTTTTCTTGTGACACCCCAATGATACGCCTAAGATTTCTTGATGAGCTCATGTAAGCTTGATGCCACGCTCACAAAGTTAGGCACAAAGCGTCTTTAATATATGAAGAGTCCCAAAAAGCTACGTAATTCATGAAGATTCTGATGCTTCAAATATATTTTTGAGGTGTTCGTCGAAAGTTCTGCCCATCATCATCGAGGTAAACCAGACATACCTTCCAATGGAGTCTTAGTACGCGCTCTATAAGTCGCTCGAATGTGGCCGGCGCATTGCAGAACCCAAATGGCATAACTTTAAACTGCCACAGGCCAACGTTCGCACTAAAAGTAGTTTTCTCCTTATCTTTCTCTGCGATCTCTACTTGCCAATACACGCTTTGGAGATCCTGGAGAAAACAGGAGCTTTTTCCTATTCTGAATGCAACTTTATTACCCAAATTTTTATACGTTCCAAATTGAAACACTTTAATTTTCTTTAATCCAAAAATCACTTTTATTTTATAATATATTAGAGTGGACTGTATTGTTCAAAGGTTGCTTGCCAAGTAAAAGTTAAAGTTATATTTTGTACATACATAACTAGAAAAAGAAAAAAAGAAAGATTTAACTGTTTGTCAAAGCTACAAAAAATTCTAGCAAAAATGTTTATTACTTTGTAGCAAACAGCCTATAAAATAAACAATTTCAAAAATATTAATTTTTTATGTTGTTGGTGGCAGAATGAATGGGCTTTGACAAACAATTAAGTCGCAATAGGAAATTTGACATTACAACTTTTAACATTCTCTCCCCTCTTGAAAGTTTAGCTTTCAAAATTATTATTACTACTTTTCAAGAGCAAGTTTACAGAGCTTAGTGATTGATCTTTTAAAAATACTATTAATTGTTTTTACGGTAGCAACACGTACGACACCATCTTCACCGGGGCTGACCTCCATTACTCTAGCTAATGACCATTTGAGTGGTGGTGTGTTATCCTCTTTTAGCAATACCAAATCGTTAACTTCAATATAAGGATGCTTTTTTTTCCATTTTGTTTTTTGTTGTAAGCAATTTAAATATTCTTTTTGCCAACGACTCCAGAAATATTGTTGGATCCACTGAATTAATTTATAGCTTTTTAAGCCAGCCGGTTCAAGCCGATCAAGCTTGTACAGCCAATGCAGTAAGTGTGCACCCTATTAAAAAATGTGCTAGAGTTAGTGGTCTGAAATCATTTGGGTCACTTGAGAGTGGAGTCAATGGGCGACTGTTCAAAATGGCTTCAGTCTGACATATAATAGTATTTAGTTCACCATATGTTAGTAAATAGTTACCAATGGAACGGCATAAATAAAACTCAGCTTGTTTAAATCCACTTTCCCGTAACCCTCAACAGTGCGGTGATCTTGCTGAAATAAATTTCCATTTAATTCCCTCTTGAATACAGGCTTTATGAACGGCTGAATGATGTTCTTCAGATATACAATTTTTTAAAAGAGTTTTTAGCTCATTATTAGCCCCAACAAAATTAGTGCCGTTGTCGGAATATATTGTTACGAAAATAAGATCGGGCATCTCTGCGTTTATTACTTTGCTAAAATAAATAAACAAAAGCTACAAGAACAACTATACATGTTGTTTTTAAATAGCCAGAATAGACAACACCAACACTGGCAGAGATAAAGTAAATAAAAGTAACACAGCAACAACAAAAACTAACAGCATAGAAAACAAGTAACAGACAATAAACAAGCAACAACAAATACTAAGAGCTAAAAGAGGTAGATGTTTACATACGCATGGCTACAAAAGAAATAAAAAGAAATCAAAAGAAAGAAATGGAATCTACCTATTGTTTACTCAGCCATATAAAAAGCACATCGATGCGAACAACAATCAGTTTAAGTAAAGTAAACTCAGCGAACGTGTTATTGGTGTGAAGAGAGTTTGTTGGTTTGAACTCTGTGTGAAGAGAGATTATAAGGAGTAAACTCTTGAAGTGAATCGAGAAATAAAGAACCAGTTTAGTTGGAGCTAACTCAGTAAGGAGAGTTAAGTGTGGATAACCTTTGGTTGAAAAGGTTGTGATCGAACCTAAGTTATAACTACGATCGGTTTGGAAGATCTCTAAGTAGAAAGATCTGTCGAGTAATTGTGTTTTTTACAAGATTGTAAACAGACGGAGTAATTAAGAATAGAAAATTATTGCCTGTAAAAAGGTTACAAACAGTGGTGCACAACACTGTATTGAATAAAGGATTTTTAATTAAAACCCAATACACGTTTTTAAAAAGGTAAAAACCTAACAATATTATGGCACATCGTCCTCTTCTTGAAATGAACCTCTTAAATGCTGAAATAAATGAGTTTGTTGTTAAATCTGGTGCCAATTCCAATGGCCTTTGTTAAAGAACAGATAAATAATGACACATATCCCTTTATTGTAGATCGAAAGGCTACGTGGGTTAAAGAGTTTCAGCATGTAAATTTTTTATATAGTAATACATAATTAAAGTTTTAACAAATAAGTGTTTGTCTGGCAGTAAAATAGAATGCTTTGCTGAAAACGATAACGGAGAGTTTTGAAATCTTCCTTCTACTCGAATTAGACTGTCCTTTATAAATGGTGATAGCTGTAACAGTTTGCGGTTTTCAAGAAAACTTCTATTTGACAATTGTTTGAATTCGTCAGCAAAATATGATCTCTGTACTGTTTTACAACATGATAGCAATGCCATATGTATTTCATCTGATGTTGTTGATCCGGAGTATTTTTTTAAGTAAATATAGTGGTCGATAAAGCGTCGCACATACGCTATCATACGTAACAGTTTTTCATAACTATTTATGAATTTATGGTTTTCAAGAAAGTCATTGGATGTTTTGGTGGCTGATTTGATATTATTATCGTGACGTACGATTAAAGATGTCCTCATATGCTTTGGGTTTGTTAAGTCATTTTTAAAAATATCATTTTGAATTGGCCAGTTTGACTTGTTTTCTTGTAAAAAACTAGGATATTTGAACCAAATGCTTTTTGATGTTATTCCAGCAGCGGTTGTTCCTCTAGATAATAAGTCAGCTGGACTCTGTACTGATGGGACATGTTGCCACTTCACGTCTTCGGAAAGATATTTTATCTTTGTGGATGATTTGAAGATATGCAAGGTATAATGACGACATCAATGGAAGAAATAAAAGCGGTTTTGGGTGATTTTACCAAGACGGAGCATGTATGATGTGATGATATTGAATGATTTCTAAGTCCAAATATTTCCATGTTTCTTTTTTTGGTAGATGGTTTTAAAAATTGAGCCATACGTTTTGTGATGAAGTTTAATTATGAACAAGAATCTAAAAAAGCACGAGCTTTAATAGAAACACCTTTTTCATTGCATAATTCGATTATAGCTGTGGCCTAGATGACAAAACAATTTTTGTTGGCAGCTTGCAGCTTATATCTTGTATTGATTTATCGATGGTTTTATTATTTATTGTAGTATGGTGATCGTTTGAAATTTTTATTATACGAACCTGAGTCTATTTTGTGTAAAAGCGAGTGATTGGCAGTCTGCAATTTAGACAAAGTTTATGTTGTTTTGCTCTAGCAACGCGGTCTTTAATGCTCATTTCGATGAATTTTTCACAACGAAATATATTGTGATTTGGTGTTGACTTACAAATGATACACGTTGAGTGTTGATTTGATGCAATAAATGTAGATTGAGTGCGATGTTTTTGAATAATTGAATTTACCGTAGGTTGATGTTTACTAATTTGCTGTGTTCGTGTTGACAATCTTTAGAGTTTTGCAACGTCTTTCTAGGAAAGCAGCAAGGTTTTCCCATGTGGGAAGTTTTAACATATTGAGTGACAATGATCGAACTAAATTTATTGAGGATTTCTCTTCCCATTTAGCTTGAGTGTCAATATCTAATTTGGAAACAAACATATGTAAAATAATACCGTCCGTAATTTGGGGTTTGGACGCGATCTATTCTAACGCTTTTAAGTCGGCGATTATACTATCAATAAAATCGCGAAAAGCTGATATGTTGGGTCGTCTTACTTTCTGAATTTGAAACATGTGCACCAAATGCGACTGAAAAATTTCATATTTGTTTTCGTATCTGGATATAATGATGTTTAGAGCCTCCTCGTAATTGGCTTCAGTAACTTCAAGAGATTGTATGAGTTTAGCAGTCGAATCAATTAGTCACAAATGCAAGTACTGAAATTTTGATATTGGTGACAAATCCGAATTGTTGTGTACGAGAACACAAGACATGTTGTAAAGATCTAGCCAATCTCTCTGATTCCCATTAAATTGTGTTAATTGTAATGTTGGTAAATTGATCTTGGGCGACTACGCTGCTTGTTAGCGGACACGTGTACTTGACAAAACAGTCTCGGAATGCCCATTATTGGGTCTCATATTAGCCATTTTTTCCAAGATGTATGATTTGACTTAGAAATACGCATCTTCAAAATTATTACGATGGCTTTGTTCGAACTGTGATTCATCTACTGTTTCCAGCTGTGTCTAAATTTTCTCAAAAGAGTCCCATGGACGCTCAACTATAGCTAATTTCACCTCGAGCTGATGATAATTCATTAAATCAAACTGTGAAATATTATTTTTTTTAGAAGAGATTCTCGACAGCATTTTTTAATTTATTAAAAAATTTTGTAACTTTTTTGAGGCTTTGTATTTTGTATAGCCTCCTTTGGCAATAAAAACTGCCTCTATACAACTAAATCCACTAAATTTTTGCAGCTGTGTGGGTCAATGCCACTCCAAGCTGGTCGCACATGTGTCGGTAATTCTTCCAAATTTTCAGGATTACCAAATTTACCAGTTTTGATGTTAAGGAAAAAGTTGTAGTGAGATTCGTTGCTCCTTAATACTTCCTTCTCAATATGTCCATGAATGGGAAACACATTTTTTTCTTGAATTATTTTTGAACCATAAAATATTTGTGTAATTTTGCTTCAACAAAATTTTATTGCAGTAAATTTTCAATTGAGCGTTTTAACTTAAAATTCAAATATTAATTGAATCAATTGTTTGGTTGATTGATCACACAAATAATCCCAAATAATGAAATATTATATATGTATATGTACGTATATATATGATTATTAGCTTAAATTTCTATTCCTTCTTGTTCTCAAGATGATTAGGGGCATATGAACACCAATTTTAATAACTTTCATATTGAAGTGGTTGGTCAAATCATTGTACACAATCTTACAAAGTGTTCAGATAAGTACACATATTATTGTCAAATTAAATCATCAATGCATAAAAAAAGGTTTCTTATCATAGAAATTGATGATTAAAAACTGGATTTAACATGCATTTTTAGATTTTGAAAAGCAAAGACTTGATGACAATTTTGACAATGAAAGTTATCGGGTAAAAGTTTTTAAAACGGTCTCGGTTTTTAAGACGGTGTGATTTGAAAACTGTAATAAATAGTGGAAACAGTTTTTACGAATTAAAATAACAAACACTCAAAAAATCATTTCAATCAGCCAGCAACGAGTTAACATCTATACTACAACAAATTCGTGATTATCGATGTCTATACCGCGTCACTGAAATTCCTTTAACAGACGTTTTTGCAATGCGGTTTTATTACCAGTTGTTGAGAGCTCCAATTTAGTTACCTCGCGTTTGAGTCTGTCCACTTTTAATTCTTGTAATATATATATTTTTTTTAATTTTAATTTTTTTTATTTTATATCGCAATTCCACTTCTGACACCAAAAGTTACGTTTTAACCTTTTTAAAACGTTTGAGTTCGTTTATATTGCGTTAAAATGAAATAAAACACTATTTTTGTTTTAGTTGTTTTACAATCTGTCTCTTTTTTATTAATTCCACTGTACTTTAATACACTGTGTCTTAATACACCAAATTCGCTTTTACAACACTTTTGTTTTAGTACGAAAACGAATCTTCGATTTTTCGACGTTAATTCAAAATGGTCTAAAATAACTTTATAAACACTAAACGTAACCGATCCATGCGTTGGCAGCACTCTTAATTAATGCAGGTAATTTTAGAAGTTTTTAAGCCAATACATTTTTTAGCTAAAAGCACGTAATAAACTCTGACGTGGTGAATTTTGTCTTTAGCATTTTCATTTTCGTAACACTATATATATACATAAGTTTAGTATATTAGTTTATATATGTTAGTTTTAATGAATTTTTTTCGCACATTATTGATTTAATCTTCGTCTTAGTCTTAACACTAAATAATTTTATAAATCTTAACATTTAACGAATTATGTAACTTTTGGTTTTTTTAAATAAGTGGATACATACGTTTTTTTTATTAGAAGAAACATATAACAGTCGACGATTTCGGAATTTCAGTCGTTAATGACAATATCGTCTATGATGTTGTTAACGACAATATTAAAGACAATGTCTTCTACGCTGTCGATAAAGACAGCAATGCATACATGGTCGACTAGGATATCGTTAACGGCAACATAACAGACAATATCTTCTATGTATTCGTTAACGATTATATAAAGAAATATTCATACAAGGTATGTTCGACGACAAGCCCAATGACATTGCCCCTCAGCCTGTCGACATTTGTTTGAAAAAGTCGTTGACGATATGTTCTGGCTGTCGTCCATGTGCCTTGCCGGATTTTCTATTGTCATGCACCCATCCTCGAAGATGTCCTTAAGACGGGGCCAAGTGGCTTACTGTTAACACTTTTCGGCGTACTACGCATAATTTTTGCTCTCTTCAAAATCTCTTTGAAATTTAACAAAAAAAAAAAAAAAAAAAAAAAAAAAAAAAAAAAAAAAAATATGCACTATACGCCTTCTTCGTTGACGGCTAACAAGCAACTGAATTTGTTTGGAATAATGAAAACAAAGCGTATTTTTTTTTTTTTTTTTTTTTTTTTTTTGAAACAATATTATTCAGTATTGTTACTTTATTATATTTTCTTAATTTTTTTTATAGAAAAATAAAACAAAAACAATTTTCCAGGAATTATAAAGGCAATATCAATAAATACTGTATGATATTTAAGCTGAAAGACTATGTAATAAAGGTTAGCGATACAGTTGATTGCGGCACATTTCATGAAAATTGTTGGTAGAATTTTTTTTCTTTTAGCAACCCTGGTTGTAATATTCACGAAGAGAATAAATAAACAGCCGAAAAACTTCGTAATCTGAACAATATGAACAAGCATGTCTGCTATAGATAATTCTCAGCCAGATAAGGCTCAAAAGAGCTTATCTGCTCAACTATGATATATGTACATACATACGTATGTCTGTATGTATATGCCATCGATGCACAAACTGCTTCTTGTTTCTTCTTCGTGCTTTTCCATTAACAAAATAATAGAAAAACGTACATACAGTGTGTCACTTAAAATCGTACAACACCATTTTTTAAATAACTTGGAACAAAACAGGCAAAATTTATTATATAAAAAATTAAAAGACACATCAGTAATTAGAAAAAAGCATGTATTTTAACAAAAAAGTTAAATTCTTTAGAACTGTATTGACAAAAATTAAAAAAAAATATTGCAAAATTCAGCCCTCACTTAAAATCGTACACATACTCGTATATAATCTTATAATTAAGGGGTAAAAAAAATATTAAAGTGAAATTCTTTGATTATTTTATTCAGAACTCTTTTTACTTTTTAGAGTCTTTTAAGAACGGACTCCACAAGAATTTTGAACGTTTAAGAAGTTATTTTATTCCATTCTTCTTGATGTGCTTTCAATAGGACACATTTTACATATGGGTAGTTCATAAATTTTTTTTCTGGTATTTTCCACAGAAGTTCAACAGCGTTCATAGCAGGTGACTGGGACGGCGCTTGAGTTACCTTTAGACAGCTATATCGCATCTAGAGCCGACCAACATGAAGATTGCTTTTAATCTTTATCGACGTACAAATTAAAAGTGTTCGAAGTCCCCATTTTTTTTTTTAATTGTGCTCTTCAACTCTCAATAGACAAATTTATACATATTGCCTTCAACAAATACTAAGTTACCCACTCCAGCAGCTGATGTACGACCCCAAACTATTTGTGATATTCCATTATATTTCACAGTTAATCGCAAGTTGGCAGTATCCATTACTTTATTGAGTTTTATCCACGCCATTTGTTTTCCGTAAGAGTGAAATATATTAAATTTAGACTTTTTAATGAATATTATATCGTTCCAAAATTTTTTTTACTATTTGAGATCTTCACTAGTAAACAAAAGACTTCTAAGTCTATTTTGGTCACTAATATACGGTTTGTTTCTATTAATTCCGCTATGATAGCTTTTAGGATGGAATAATTATTAAATCGTAGACCGCTTACTCCTTATTCCAAATATATTTTCAACTAATTTTGGGGCTAAAAGATGTGACTGCTTTATTTTTCTGATTATCTTGCGCTCATCGTTATGATATATGAAATAAAAATATTTCTTTTTTATAATGAAGAGTTCCCAATTTCCTTTCATTTTCACTTTTCGGATATTTGTTTACTTTTTCCATTCAAACACCTTCGAAAAGCAAATAAGTTTAATAGTAACTTTAGATAAGCAATCTATTAACGCTAAATTACACTGAAAAGTCACTTCACTTGATTAACTGACGTTTAAAATTGGTGATAACAACCACGATTTCATCTGTATGATTTTAAATGATGCATGATATTGTACGTTTTGACATTTTTACAATTTTTTTTAAATATTGAAATTACAGTTGGACCTTAATAAATAATAACACACACAACATAAAATTAACAATTTGAATAATTTCCAAAACAGAAATGGCCTACTTTATATGAATACTTTTCAAAAACCATAGTGTACGATTTTGAGTGACATACAATGTATGTACTTACAGATACACGTAAAATGGGACACACATAAAATCTTTTAAGACTATACTTTAGTCCAGGGCTTGTCAAACGCATACATTGTCATTTTGTTTGTACCTGAGTTCTCTCTTACACAATGTACTTAGAGTAAATTACAGTAGTAAAGAAGTATAAACAGAAATATATTATTACAGTATTGAAATGTACTTGGTATAAATTTGAGAAGTTTTTAACAAATACGAATTAGATAAATATTTTTTTCATTATAAATAAGTTAAAATGTCTTGCTACGCCATATGTAGTACAGCATGGCAACGTGCGTTGGCAGTCTAAACATTTGGGTTTACCAAAAAACATTTAATTAAACATTTCGCTGAGTGTTTTTTGAGAGACTGCTAGTTTGTTGTTATTTTTGTTCAATGTGTGAGCACATGTAGTTGTGAAAGTAAGACAATCAATTTACTCCGCGTAGTGCTTTTGACAAGCCCTGCTTTATTCATTCCTACTCTTGAAGTTCAGCACGAGGTTTAAATCAAGCAAATCTGTTTCTGTTTGGTACAAAAAGATGTATTTTCCTATCATAAAACATAGGCTATTAAAATAACCGTCAAACACTGTGGTCATTCCCTTATAGTATAGGGTTGTAAGTCTGCATCTGGAGTTGGCAAAATACATTTTGTAAACAGGGTAATGCAAGCGAAATTATATTGATAATCTGAAAGAAACAGTTAAGGAAAGTGCCAAAAATTTTGGAAACAAAGACGAACAAGAACATAGCGAAATTAGCTGCTATAAAGTGGCCGAAAGTAATTTATAATCTTCCTCTGTCTCCAGACTTAAATGTTACCTAACATTTAGATGAAGGTAATCAAGGATTTATACCCTAAAGGAAGTAGTAGCAGAAGAATGGTACTATATTGAACCCGAAGTTTGTAGAATCTTGCTTGAAAGTGTACCACGATGTCTTCAAGCTATGATTTCAAGTAATGAAAAGTGGTTTAAGTACTAAAAATATACAAGACGAATACAGTGTTCCATTTTGAGTGTGGGCTTCAGCTTAAGCAGGTATATTATAAAATGTATAATTTTGATGTTTTTTTTTCGGAACTGAAGGATTTTTTTCTAATATCCTTTATATTTGTTTAAGAAATAAAGGTATAATAAAAAAAGTTAATAAATTTCACCAAGCATTTACTGTATTTGACGGTCAAAATATAGCTTTGACAGATTTTCTGTGTGTCCAATTTTACGTGTTATTAGCTCTTTGTATGTTTTAGCTTATTATCTTTTTCGCGATATTGCTCTCTCTGAAAGAGAACAAGAACAACTTAGCTATCTTATGGGTTTATAATAAGTCCACTGCTGATTTTTTTTTGCTGGAAAATAAATGTATGGCAGTGCAACATCTTTATAAATATATAGTCTTTGGTATCGCTCTTTCTGTGGATCCCTGTTATAAAATATTTAGAAATAATACATTATCACATGCTGGTGGAGTTGCTAAAGACCATATTCATAGCAAACTTATATGCTTCTCTAAGAAAGAAGACGGCATAGATTACATATTTATTGAAGTTACTGCCAATGAAATTAAATTACTGATTGGCTGTATATACAGACCTAATAATACTATACAACTAACTAACTAACGTTCCAAAGTTAATAACTTATTCATTATACCGACATCGTTATTGCTAGTGTTTTTAATGAAAGCATTCTAGAGGCACCAATTTGATCGAATCTCTCAGTTCGATTGGATTATGTGTGGTTAATTCTATAAATCCAACTCGTTTTACCTCAACAACTAGTAGCCTCCTGAACATCTTTATAGTTAGCGCGACTTAATTTGTATATTTTATGATTTCAAGTTAACTGCTGCTCAACCATCAATTAGTTCGCGATTTTCGCCATATTTATTACAACTTTTTGTACTATTACTTTGATAGTATTGCTTGGGATGAAATTCACTCACGCTGGAAGAGCTTCATGATGATTATTACACTGCGCTACGAAACGTTAACAAAGTTATCAGATATGCTAAATCTATGTACTATGCTGACCGCTTTAGAACTGCTGCTGATTCTAAGAAAAATGGCAAACAAAAAAGGAAATTAGTGTTGGGAATAAAGTAATTGCTGTTACTAATATCTGCCCAATATTACAGCAATTTCGAATCAAAATATATTAATACGCACAACTGAACAATCATCTGGTTCTCTACTCCACTTTTCCCGTGTATTTCCCCCGCTGTATTGTCCAGCTATTTATCCATAAAGTCTAATGATATGTGCTATGATGAAAAGCATCCTAAGCTTTTGAAACTCTTATTAAAAAAGTTATTATTAGTTATTACTCACATATTTAACACAATTATGATAACCAGTCTTTTTACTAACCGTTGGAAGCATGCTAAAATCATTTCAATTCCAAAATCGGAAACTGAATATCGTCCAGTATCTATTCTTCCGTTCTTGTCTAAAGTATTTGAAAGAAGCCTGCACAAACAAATGAGTGAATATCTTTTCACACATAATCACAAAATACCAATCTGGCTTTAGAAGCAAACATGCATATGTAGCTATATTACAGCACTTATTGACATATCCCATAACCTTTGGCGTTATCTTGATAATAATCATATGATTTTTCTTCTACTTCTGGATTATTCAAAAGCATCTGACTGTGTAAATCATAATTTGATTTGCAGTAAATTAGCTGAGAAATTTAACTTCTTCGGTACAGCCTTTAAATTGTTAGCTACATACTTGTTTAATTTCAATCGGTAATTGTGGGATCTCTAACATCATCTCTTCTACCTGTTAAATCTGGAGTACCACAGGGGTCTATCTTAGGACCTCTGCTGTTTAGCCTTTACATTAATGAGCTTCCGAGTCAACACTAAAATTCACTTATACGCTGATGACATACAAATGTAAATTAACTGTGTTGAAAAGGCTATTAGTGGGTGTATTATTAATCTAAAAGAGGATCTTAAGTGTGTGTATGGATGGTCATCTTCGAATATGCTTCATCTGTACCCCAAAATATGTAAATTCCTACTGGAATTTCGATCACACTAAAAAAAAATAAAAATAAAAATTTTAGAGTCGGCTAAGAAACTTGGCATAATTCTTAACAAAGAACTTAAATGGAATACACATATTAATGTAATTACGGGATGTAAGTATGCTATACTGCGGGCGTTACTATTTGCAAAAACTTATATCATGAGTTAAGTTATATGGCTGTGAGATATTTACTTCCTGCGATGCCGTTAATAAAAATCTACTTAATGTAGCGTACAATGACATATTGCGAGACGTTTATGGAATAAAAAGAAATGATGGAACTTCAGCGTATGCAAAGTCTTTGTTTGGAGTAACATTTAAAAAACCTGCTTAAAATAAGAATTCTCATTTTTTGCATATAATTATTTACACAAAGAAGCCCGATCACCTGTTTAAACGACTCCGTTTTGCGAACTCTGACAGAGTAATGATTCTGATATTTACTCATCATCGCTCTTTAAACTCTAATTGGCAGCCCTTAATGAGTGCTAAACGTTGTTGGAACTCTCTACCACATAGCGTACAATTGATAAGCAATGCAATGCAATTCAGAAATAAATTGTTTTCAATGATTTAGTATAAACATATTAAATTCTTTACTGTCCTTTATTATATTACTTTCTTAAATTTTTTTCCCCTTTTATATGTCTATGTATATGTATATTATTCCTAATTTAAGTTTGATTTTCTTACCTAATAATAATATCAATTTAAGGTCACATGCTGTAATTATAAGATGTTAATCTTGTTGTATGTGACACCAAGAAATGAATAAGGGCCATTATTAAAGTCGGATTTAGTAAAAGGTAACTTTAGCTAAAGTGATATTTAAAATCACCTTTAACTTGTTTTCGTTATTACAACTCACTTGTAAAATAAAGTTAACTTTATAAAAATATGGCAGTGCCTGAGCAATATCGATTACTTTTTCCAAATTATACAAGTTCTCTAAAAACACAGTGGCAACGACTTGCTTTCTTTATTGTTATGTTTGTTCATTTTGTTTATAAAATGTGTGTTGTGGTTTTATTTGTTTTATTTTTTTTGTGATATATATATATATATATATATATATATATATATATATATATATATATATATATATAAAAATATATATAAAAATATATATATATATATATATATATATATATATATATATATATATATATATATATATATATGGCAAGTGATAGCTCAACTAGGACAGACCAATTAAAGAGGCCATAAGGCCGGACATGGGAGAGTCCAAGAACAAAGATCCCCACTTAAAGGCACAAAAATATCAGTTACCTCACTTGAGCCAACCGGTACCATTGACGAAGTTAATCAACTTCGAAAGTGACACATATCTAAGACAGTCCAGATCACGGAAGCGGTATGCATCGATGTGCCTAAGTCTAAGCTCCAATGAAGCAGGATAGTCGTAAAGTTGTTGTACCGATTCTTTCTCCTCTTTATCCTGATAGCTCTCATGATCAGCGCATCAAATGCGATCCGACATGAAGCCCATCGTACAATATCCGACAATTATGCCGGAAAAAATCCCGATCAAACCTAAGAAAAATCGAGTTTTTTCCATGGAAAGAGAAGGTCAAAGCGTTCTGGATATTCTAGAAGTGGTAATATTAGTCCACCTGTTTTCTATTACGCTCAGTGCCCATTTATCCAACAAAATCGACGACGGACTTGGATTGGCATGAACGTCCCATGTACAAGAGACAGAGAGGACCCTATAGTAGTAGCGCACTCATCAGCAATTTCATTCCCTCGGATGCCTGCATGAGAGAACCCATATCAATTCGACATGATATCGTTCCAGATGGGCCAGTGAGCATCGGGTAGTCTGAGATAGTCCCTACATATATATGGCAAGTTCAAACATAAATTTACCTTTAAAAGTTTCAGTTTTCAAGTTTTCCCTTTAGCTTAACACTCACTTTTACCTTATTGTATACTTATAATAATGAAAAACAAATTATCTGCCAGTTAAAATCCTGCCTTTTGGTAAAATCAAGCTGTAATAAATAAATAAATGCTGTGGCGAACATTACGTTCCCACATTTCAAGTATGCTGCATTGAAAAGCGTTTTTTTTTTTTTCAATGAATCAAAATTGACTAAAATATTTACCTATATGTGTTGTTTATGGTGGGCTCAGTATGTACCGTAACTTCTTTTAATTTTCTTTTGTGGTTTTAATTTTTATGTTTAATATATAAAAAATAAGTAATCTGCACTGGGCTGTAATTTAGCACATTTTACAAAATTCAATATTCACTAATTTTTTGTTTAAAATCTCAAATTGATAAATTTTGTGAATGTTTAATTTCTAGTTTTAATAAAAACCATAAAACAATAAATAAAAATATCTCAAGGTAAATGGTGCACAAAGGCATAGCATTAATTAATGCCCAATTAGTTTAGAAGTAGCGTAGACGTGACGTGTCAGCTGATACGATAACTAAATGGAGAATACATACAAATGGTTAGTTGTCCTGTAACGAACGTAAAGTAGACGTGTTTCTGTTTTCAACAGATTTTTTCTACGTTCTTACTTCACACACAACATCAGCTGACATAAAAATGTAAACAAAGAATTTGCGTTGGTATAAAAGTGTAAATAAAGAATCCGCGCTTAAATGAAATAAATAAAGAAAAATTTAAAAGTGTGTGTTTTAAATTATAATTATTAAAAAATAATAAGCTTAAATAAAATGGATGACGAAGAATTAATACTGTTGGTGCAAGAGCATGACTTAAGTTATAATTTATTTTTTATTTTTGTTTCTTTTTTCTTTTCTTGTTTGAAACACAGAAACACATACGATTGACAAATGCTCTTATTAGATTTTACAAAAAAGAGAAAAAAAACTAATTTGAAACAATAAACATATTTAATATTTTATGAATTTACCAAAAAATTTAAGTACCAAAAAAGAATAAAAATACCCCCATAACGTTCCACATACAAACAATCCATCAATATGACGAGCTTTTTTCTAAGTTTATAAATTCGAATGCTATTTCACCTAAACCGAAACAAAAGAATTCATCTAAACAGTTGACGTCATCATCTGAAAACTCGAAAGTTTTAAATGATCCAAAATTGGTGGCTACTGCTCCTTCTACATCCGATATAATTAATGTTTCAAATAAGATTTCATCACAAAGCAATCAGCCTGTAACAGATGCTTATACTCCTGCTTCTTCTCAAAGTTCAATAATCTTCACACAAAGCCATCAAATTGATTTACCTCTGAACAATGCTACTTCCTCTCGAAAGTCTGCAAGCTCTATATCATCTATTATTAGCTTGAACCCCTAAAACAAACCGTCGCAAATTCAATTAAAGACCCACGAGTTAATGGCATTTTCTCCACTACTTCCTACCAATACTGAGCCGATTAACAATTCTTCAACTCTTCAGCAAGGGAATCCATCTGAACCTAAACTACTTTGGGTGATAACGCCGATGAAGACTCTATTCGCTACTCGATTTGCCGCAATACATTAGTAGTTGATGTTGAATTTTACATAAAAAATAATATGAGACATATTTTGTACGATAATATTAAAATCTTTAAGATAAATGCACGAAATAGAGCATCGTTTAAGATAATAGTTCTTGAGGATATTTTTGGTCACCTCGTTAATCCAAAATCTTAGTCAAAAAATACTATCAAACAATTCGTTTCTAGAAACAACGATAAGGTGACTCTCCCAAATGTTACTGAATCCCTTTCAAAAAACTTAACAATGTTTTTAAGCCCTCAAATTAAACCCCTTCTATATTCCTCGTCTACCAGAATGTTTGTGGAGTTAATACTAGGTTACATTCATTTTATTTAGATAGCTTTGGTCTAAATTATGATATAATAGCTTTTACTGAAACATGGCTAAGAGACAAACCTGATAAGAAAATCCATAACTCCGAAACTATGTGCAACAAAATTCTAATTTATAGGCGTGACAGAATTGGAAGGGACGGTGGTGGTGTCATCATCGCTGTCTGCACCATCCGAGGAGGTAACTTCTTCAGGGTTCCAAGACATTGAATTAATATCCACATGTATTAAATTCAAAATCCGAAAAGTTTTCATAACCTGCTCTTATATACCTCCATCCTCGCTTGCAGATATATAATCTACATCTAAAAGTTATGGAATAAATTGCAGGACAATCCGAGTCCCGGGACTTTTTTATTGTACTTGGAGACTTTAATCTATCTTTTTTAACGTGGCACAAAAGTCCAGATTCCAACTTTCTTACTCCTTCAACTACATCTGTTTCTAATGTTGCTTTTGTCGATTTTGTTGCTGAGCTTGGAATTCTCCAGTTAAATAATATACCAAACTCCGTTGGAAGAATACTTGATTTAGTATTTGTAGATGATCCTGTTAATTTTAACTTGCTACGTATTGATCCTTTATTGAAGCCGGAAGACGTTTTTCGATTCGACGGAATAATGATAATGAATTAGTTTTTAACTTTAAGAAAGCTGACTTCAATAAATTAAACAATACTCTTTCAACAGAAAATTGGTTTGGATATACTCTAAGATACAATTTAGAGAGATTGATGCCATTTTAAAGAGATTTTATCACGGTTTTTCGATTCGACGGAATAATGATAATGAATTAGTTTTTAACTTTAAGAAAGCTGACTTCAATAAATTAAACAATACTCTTTCAACAGAAAATTGGTTTGGATATACTCTAAGATACAATTTAGAGAGATTGATGCCATTTTAAAGAGATTTTATCACGGTTTATATAATTCTTTTAAAAGGTCCATTCCAATTATAAAAAGAGGAGTTCATAGAGGTCCGCCTTGGTATTCAAAAAAACTTACGATGCTGAAGGATTTGAAAAATAAACATTGTAAAAAGTATAAGAAACCTGGTCTTAATTCATTTGCTCAATATTCTATCTCCCCTTTGAAAGTCAAAAATAATTTTAAATATAATCCAAAGTCATTTCTTCGTAAACTCTAAACGAAGAATTTTTGTTTCCCGTCAATGATGAAATATGGTGATGCTGAATCTTGTAACGATCAGGAAATAAGCGAGATGTTTGTTGATTTTTTGTCCTCTACAAAAACTTGCAAGCAATTAATTGATTATCCGTATCCAATTCCAGAGCTCGCAGAAATAATATGACCGAAACTACATCGAACTACCGTTACTGAGGCTATACATAAATTAAAAAACTCAGTTGTGTACTATTAAATTGCCTGCATCAGCTTGTTATCCCACTAACATTCTTATTCAGCTTATCTCTCACAACTAGTTATTTTCCAAATGTATGGAAAGATTCATTTATTATTCCATTGTTTAAATCCGGAATTAGGTCCAATATATGAAATTACAGAGGTATTGCTAAATTAAGTGTTATTCCAAATCTTTTCGAGAAAATAGTAACAGAAATTCTATTACACCAAATATCATCATATATGTCTCCCTTTCAACATGGATTTAAAAAAGGGCGATCAACTGTAACAAATTGATTGGAATTTTCCATATCTGTTCTAAGCTCTTTTACTAAAGGCACGCAGACAGATACTACATATATATACTGACTTCAGCAAAGCGTTCGATAAGTTTAATCATGATCTTCTCAGTCATAAATTAGCGAATATTGGATTTTCCACAGTTTTGCTAAAATGGATGTCCTCTTACCTAATTAATAAGTTCCAATGTATTGTATTCAGAAACAGTAAGTCAAAAACTACGTATGTTCCATCTGGTGTTCCACAAGGTAGTCATCTGGGTCCTTTTTCTTCCTCATTTATCAAGTATTCCAAAATTTTAAATTATGCTGACGACATAAAGCTTTTCCTACATATTAACAACTCAAGCCCTTGTAACCTCCTTCAAAAAGACTTGGAAAACTTTTATATTTGGCGAAATACAAATTTAATGGACCTTAATTTAAAAAAATGTATATACATGCTATTTACCAGGGGAAGTCCAGTCATCTATAGCTATAAGTTTGATGCTTACTACCTTGATAAAGTTGATATGTTTCTTGATCTCGGCGTATTGCTGGATAAAAAACTTACCTTTAATCCACATATCTCCCAAACTGTTAATAAAGCAATAGGAGTTTTGGGATTCATAAAAATATGCGGTAAAGAGTTTAATGATCCCTATGTGCCAAAACAATTGATCACTTCATTAGACAGACCAATTAGAGAATATGCTTCTGTGGTATTGGATCCTCAATATAACATTATCATATGCAACATCGAATCAGTGCAAAAACAATTTCTTATGTTTTATCTATGTCAACTTCAGTGGAATACGAACATGATCTTACCACCTTATGAAAACCGTCTTGCACTTATAAAGCTTCCAACTCTTAAAAGCAGAAGAATTTTTCTAAACATTTCCTTCATGAATAATTTGAAAGGTGGTGTTATTGAGTCTAAGTTTCTACTTAATAACCTAGAATTCATCGTTTCGACTCGTCCAACAGGATATTATGCTTTAGAGTTTCAATACTTTCGTTCCAATTACGCTAATTTTGATCCATTTCGAAGAATGTGTGCAGAATTCAACAATCACTATTGATTACTCTACAAATTATGAAGCTTTAAGGAATATAATAATTGATTTCCTTAATATATAAAATGTATAAATTGATTACTTATTATTAATTGGAACTTATGTGCTATAAAAATAGCTAGTACGACAAAATTTATTAGCTTAAATAAATAAATAAAAGTAATTAAAAAAAGACACGTATCAAAGAAGAACTTTAGATCCAGATTTTTTTCCTGTGAGCATAAAAATGCCACCGCTCTTTTGGAAAAATGTCCTGTCCAAATTTTCTCGATTTGGATCTGACGGAAAATGTTCTGCAAACGTGCAACACCCCAGGTAAATATTAATGTCAGTAAAGCATGTTATCGGAAAATTGATGGTATATGTCGCATATTCTGGACACGATGTTGATTCTACAATCAAAATAGATAAGCAAATGGGTCAGTGCGTACTAAGGAAAAAATTTTGAACACAATGACTCCATTTGCAGAGGAAACATACCGCTTTTAGATGCAGCGTTGCCGCTGTGACACTTAAGTATCACTTTAGACCATTTTTCATGCCAATGACCCTTTTTTTAATATATCCCCTTTTGACCCTTTTTGAAAAGGAGTAAAGGTCCAAAATTTCTCACGAAAATTCTCAGTACACTTATCTTTTATATATGTATGTTGTATATATACATAACATGCATGAGTTTTGTGAACATATATATAAAAATTGCATTCAATATTATTATTACAACTGACTTTTATGCAACTGTCATATCACCTGATATAAGTCCCACAGACAATTTATTTGATAAATTGGATAACCTAGTACATAAAAAGTTCTATTAAAAACAAACAAGGCTGTATGACTGCTCTTCCTAAAGAGTATCACAATAATTCAAGTAAAAATATGATAATAAAAATTTATTTAAATTGAATGATTAAATATAGCTCTACAAAATATAAATTAACAATAAACCAATTTTTAACATTTATTTTGGGGATAATTAGTTACCTAATGCTGCAGAGCATTTATACTTTTCCGTGTGAAGAAAATTGAATTTATTCTTTTTTTAAGTTTAAGGGATATGTTATGCAAAAGATCATATACTTTTGTTTTATTTTTCGCGTAGATTTACATTGCATCGTTTTTGAAAGCCCAAACCTTATAGTTCTATGTAAAACCCAGTTTTCGAGGGAATATGTATACTTTCCTGAATTCGTTACATACATATATATTTACTTTGCCTCCTAGTACTGCTTCCGCTAAAAGAATTTTTCAGAACTATCACTGATTACAAATAAACTTAAAATATATATTTACTTGTGAATCCATGCTTTCCTCTCTCAATTTGCTCTAATCGGGGCTGGAAAAATGGACTTCAAGTAAATAATTAATTACAGAATGTAGAGAAAGAGTTCTTAAAAGGTGGTAAACATTATCAAGAGTTTTTGTAAAAGTAACTTCTTTCTTTTTGATAATACGGCTAATATTTGAATGTAACCGTGAATTGTTTTTTAGTTTTAATATTGATTTATAATTAAAGTATGTATAATTAATTTTATTTTAGTTTAATGTATTTAATTAGCTGTTAAAATTCGTTGTCGTTTTTTTTTAATTGAAATATTTTTTTTTTTACAAAAAACTTGACCCTATTTTTTAGAGTAAAAATACCCTTTTTTTATCCTTTTTTTCTCAAATACCCTTTTATGATACTTTTTCTAAATTTTCAACGGCAACACTGCTTAGACAGCATTTTATGCATGGTAATTATCCAAAACACATTTCACTTACAGTGAATTGTTGCTTAGGGCAAAGTAGAATCGACATTTTAAATTGGCCAGCTCAATCACCAGATCTTTATCCTGTAGTTAGCCTATGGAATGATTTAGAGCAATCCATTACTGTTTTTAAACCTACAAATTTTAGTGACTTATGGACAGATATCCAAAACGAATGGTAAGCAGAGCCAAAGGAACGTTGTGTGGGACTTATAGGCAATATGCCGAGGATAATAGCGATTAAGAAAAAGGCTTATCCTACTAAGTACTTAGCTTTGAATAAAATATATAAGTATTTTTTTTTCTTGCTTAAATTAATTTATTTTTTTTTTAATTTGTGCTAAATGCTGTTCTGTGCTGATTACATATGTTTTTATATAAATTAAATGAAAAAATAAAAACCACGAAAGAAAATAAAAAGGAATTACGGTACATACTGAGCACACATAGAAAACACGTGCCGGAAATACTTTGCTCAATTTTGATTCCTAGAAAAAAATTTAAGCTTTTTAATGCAGCATCCTGTATATATGTAGATATTACGAAAGTTTTTCTGCCCAACTACAGCCTATTGTTGTGTACCGCTGTGGTATCGTAGGTAAGACACCCGTCTACCAACTAGGAGGTCTTCGGTTAAATCCCAGGCCAGACGATTTGATTATTTTCAACAAAGGCTGAAAACGCTGGTAACATTTTGGCCCAAATAAGGCTGCAAACGTTCAGACAGAATGCCGTGGTACTCTAACCTATCCATTCGAATGGAAGAAAAGTAGAATTCCTGGGTACCATGTGAGCTGAAGCCAGCCCATCAAACTGCCACCGCCGAATTTCGGTTTGGAAAAAAGACAAGGGCTCCTTCCTTAAATCTTGCCAATAGCAATTGAAACCATCTGGACCATCCAGGTTAAATTTGTTCTCATCAGAAAAAATTACTTACAAACTCAAAAATCTATGGAATATCTTATAACCTTTTTAAAAAATGTTTACCTGATGCCAATCAGTTGCCATGTTGTTTTTCGCAAACTCCTTACGCTTAATCTTATGCTGCTTAGTCAGACAGGCCATTTTTTTTTTAATTTTGCTCGAATAAGGTTTCTCTGGGCGATGATAGCTCTTAGAATTGTGCTTTTTGAAGCTTGTAATTTCAATTCGTCTTTTATTGTTACCGCACTTTTCATGGAATTTGAGGCCTTTCGTGAAATTAGCCGAGTTTCACAAGCAGTCAGGACCTTTGGACGACCCGTGCTTTTTCATTTTCCATAATTTTCTCTGTTTTTAAGAAATAAACATAATATAATGGTACATCTCTAAAAGCAAAACCGGCTTATTATTCACTTATTTGAACGTAGGAGTTTTTCTTAATAAGGTGACCATACGTAACATTTTATAGTTTAGATGAATTGAGCAAATATTGAGGTGACCTTATTATTTTAAAGAACACCTTATGTACAACCTATTGTGAGTGATGTAAATAAAATTACATAAAAAATTTTAGTTGAGTCAGAAGCCAGTACAATAAGTCTATAATTACATGCAAATAGTTTAAATGCTAGATTACCCATCAAGAAGTCTTTTATACAGACAATAAATCAAAAGTAAATTTATGTTTATTTCAGAAATAATGTCTTACTTAGCAATAAAACCAAATTTGATGTGTTTGGGCAGAAAAAACTCATAAAAATATGGAGAGCCTAAAACGAAGAACTTTGAGAACAAAATTTTATACAGTTTAGCTTGGTGGGGATCTTGATACTGATGTAAGAATATGTACGTATATGGCAGTAAGTTGAACTGCAAGTTTAATTTTCACAGATTTTTTAAACATATAATAAAGCAATTTGGTAACCAATGTGAAAGAATGGTTCCTCTTTCGCAATTCTAAGCAACAGTAGTATCCTTCTTAATTGGGTATGTTCTGTAAATAGAAATCGATTGAAATCTAGTGACATTTTACATTGCTATGGTAAAGTAAGAAGCTGCATAGTAGCTAGGAAATATATTAATGTGTTTCTTATATCTAATAACAGCACTTGTGGTCTAACGGTAGTATCGCTCCGGCGATGGAGTCTGCCAACCCTGCTCAGAGGTGAGTGTTTATTTCGATACCTTTTAGCAACTAACCTTAGCGTTTAAAATAGGGACGTCAGACCAACGTTTTTCAAAAGGGTGAGGCACTTCAGAAATCCTAGGAATATGAGCTAAGCAAAATTCAGTGATTTTACTGTAGTTATACAACCCCAAAAATGGGTGAGTTAAGTGGCCCTAGGGATTTAGAAGAATCAATTGGTTTTCTTACTAGGTCACTGAGGGAGGCTTTTCTAATTTAGTGCAGGGATCGGCAGGGACTTAGGAAAATTCACAAAACATGGTGGAACCTACGGTTAATGCAGCTCAGGAAAGTGTGTAGAAGATTGTTCAATCGGGAAAAGAGTGATCAGGATTGTGGAGCTGGGACGAATATCGTCGTGGCTTCAACAATTTCAAAAGGATGACCAGAAGGCCAAAGATGGAATTAAGGGGAATTGAAGAGGAGGCATTGCGTCTAAAAAGGTACTATGTAAGAAACTATGTGCGCCAGGATTCCTAATGAGGCCAGATGGTAGATAGTAGTAAAACTGTTATAATATTGCCCTAAAATCTCATCCAAATTTACAAAAAACCTATTGGAATCTATTTCTCGAAGATTAGATGCTGATATTAGCAACATGCAATTAAAAGAAGGTTTTTATTTATCGTATTTTAAAAGACTGAAATAATAACTACATAGTAGAAAATGAGGGTGTAAACTTTATTTTGAAACTCACAGTATATTAACACATGTAAAGATGTTAATACAAATATTGATTCATATCAAAAATATGTTTTTTAAATACATCAATATTTTTGGAGAGATTATGGTAGAAAACACAACACACACATCTATACATAGACACACCCATTTATAAATTTAACCATGATATAAGAAAATACAAGTTAGTGCCACTCTTTCATATTTTCTCACATATTACCATTTGACAATAAAGGCGAACTGACATTTATGTTGAAAATTGTGCTACCATACCATGCTCACAAAATACCATTTTTCCACATGAATTTGACTTTTGAATTATTAAAAAAATATATATTGCTGTTAATTTTTAAAAGCAAAAAAAAAATAATAATAATCAATATATTAAAGGAAAAATATAAGAATGAGCTGACTTTATCAAAACTGCAGAAATACAAAAACGAACAGCAAAGGTACAGGAACTAAATTTTTTTAAGTTCCACTACAAAAGTTTGTTCGCAAGAAGTGGTTAGATGCCTGCCAAATAAATAAGAGTGATTTACCAATGGAACCTTTGGTATGTTTACATCATTTTCAACCAAGTGATATTCGGCAGAATAAAAGCAATGTCAGATTAAATACAGTAGCTATACCAATATCTGAAAGGTAATAAACGTAATTTTTGGTTTTCAATTAAAGTACACCCAAATTTATATTGTTGCATGATACTTCTAAATGCTTTATTTATATGTATATAAAGCAATTTAAAAAGTTAATTCACCCAGGGGCGTATGTTTGATTCATGTATTTAACGATTTAAAAGTGACTATGTGTAGAATGACCGTTGCTGAAAGTACTAAATTGAAATATCCAACTGCTTTATGTTGCATTACTCTATTAATTGTTTTAATTCATATTAAGCATCCAGCCACACTTCTCTTCAGTCAACTTTCTGATTACTCTGAAAACCGGAAAGAAGAATATCTTGAGTAGTATTTAGAAGAGTTGAATGATTATATAAACGAGTAGGTTCCTTCAATAGCCTGTATTTAATTTCTTTATAATAACAGTATCTAATTTAGATATAAAGAAACAAAAGACAGAATTTCACGCAAAATTGTAAGAAAATATTATATAAGTGTAAGCACTCAAACTGAGTAAGTAATTTCAAATGAATAAATGGTATTAGATTATTGTCTTATAAATTGCATTTAAAATGTAGTATTTCAATTGAAGAAAACCAGCAGATAACAAATAACGAAATGAATAAGCTTAGAAAAGAAATTTCTGCACTGAAATAAGAAATAAATTCCAAATTAGAAAAAGACCAGCATTGACTGAAACCAGTTTATAATAAGCCCATATGCGTCCAACCAAGGTATAAAATGGAAGATATTTCTTTTGCAACTTGCCTTTATTCTGCTGGTCTCCGCGGTTACAGATTTCTTCGTAAGCATAATTACCCCCTGCCATCACCAACAACACTTCGAAGATGGGCAGCTAAAATTTGTGTGGAAAGAGGCCTTCAGTTGAATTTATTAGCTCATATGAGAACATTGCATTTGCCACCAGAAGAGAAATTATGTGTACTCTCCATTGACGAGATGAAATGCAGAGAAGAATGGGCGTTTGATAGAATAAACGATATCGTTAATGATCCCAAATAATGGTACAAGTTGCAATGGTGCCTGGACTTCGTGGCAATTGGAAGCAACCATTTTTTTATGAATTGTGTTAAATATTATAGCCGAACTTTTTAAAAATTCACAGTTGTTGCTGCCGTTAGTGATTTAGGTCCAGAAAACCAGCAGTTGTGGAAGGCAATGGGTGTATCCTTCAAAAGACCGTATTTTAAACATCCAGCTTATAACAGCAAATTAGTTTAAGTTTTTGCAGATGTTCCACATTTAATAAAACTTCTACGTAACCATTTTTTAGACGATGGGTTCCATTTCAAAGACACAATACTTACAAAGCATATAATTCAAGAACTGATTTCTTTGTGTGACTCGGACTTAACAATAACAAAATCTTTGTGTTTGGAAATGTAAAAGGAGCTGGTATGTACACAATAATAATTCTAAAAATATATACATCTATGCTTATTGCATTATCAAATTTATATTTATTTCTGATAGCGAGGCAAAAGGTTAAACTTGCCACCAAACTGTTTTATCACACAATAGCTTCGGCATTAAAAAGAACCGTTCAACTAGGCTTATGTTAGGATGCAGCAAAATTTGTGAAATGTTCTGAACTTTTTCAAGCCATTAACGATTGGTTCGATATATTCAATGTCAAATCCCCAAAAAGAGACTCACGACCACTTATGAGAGCATACGGGCTCTCCACTTCACAGCAAAATAAGGTTTTGGATGAAATGAGCAAGCTTGTTAAAACTTTGTTTCCATTTCGTGCAAAAGGAAGACTCTTGCCATTCCAACGTGCTATTCTACAAAATAATCAAGCACTACCTTCTTTGCTTAAATATGTCAAGGAACGTTATGGAATGAACTTTATCTTAATCAATAAATTAAACCAAGATTGTTTGGAAAATTTCTTTTAGTGCTATACGTGCAAAAAGAGGATTACACGACCACCCATCTCCATTAGAATTTAAATATAGATTCCGGCTAAAATGCAGGTAGAAATGAGAACATTTTATGCTCGGAAGCTAATGCGAAGACTTCAGAAGAAGATAAAATTGCATATGATGGTGACATCACTTTAAGTCGAAAATTTTTTATCCCTATTAATGAAATTCCAATGAATATGGAAGAAGAATTTGAGGCAAATATTTTAACATGCATATTTAATTAAAACAATTTGACGTTTTCGTTTAGGTTACACAACATCAAGAAACCCAAACAATTTTCGGAGAATTAAATTCCTTAAGCGATATTGAGTTTGATGGGTTAGAAAATTTTGCTGGATATATTATTTCAAAAAGATTTTAGAAATAAAACCACATAAAAGACTGATACAAATTATTCGTACGTAAATTTAATATCAGAGGGTGGACTATTTAAACCAAATGAAGAATTTTTGAAATATATGGAGGAGCTAAATTCGATTTTTTTTAAATTATAATGGAAATACTTTGGCCATAAATCGAAATTATTTGAAAGGCTTGTTACATTTATGTAATATAAATTTGGATAAAACAATTGTAGAGAGATTTTTTGTAGGTAGAACTTTTTTTCGCATTCGATTCTTAAATCGTAATATAAAGCAGAATGAAATTTTTAATGTACAAACAATGAAAAAAATGAAAAAAACAAAAACTTAAAACAAATCTTTAATAAAACCGTCAAATTTCCCACTTCAATGCATAGCTTTTAGTATTTATTCTGAAATAGCCTGGGTTGAAAAATATATATTCAAAATAACGTAACAAAATAACGTACATTATATATTCAAAATAAACGTTGGTACTTATGTTGTCGAATTCTAAATAATATTCTAAATTTAAATACTTATATTACACAAAATTGTGATAAATTTCTGGGAATATTGATCCTTTTTCTTCATGTGGCAACGCTTTTTTAGATGTTTACATATATAACAAACTTCAAGAATCTCGTTTATTGTCAAACAATATTGAGTGGAACTACTTTCTATTTCTTATATCATGGCACTACCTTGTATTTTCTTAGATCATGAATTTATGATTTGTGTACAAAAGAAAAATTAAAAACGGTAGAGAAAAAGAGAGAGAGAGCAATTCAATTTTATCATTAAAGGGGTGATACATTGGCAAACATCGTAAATAGCCAATCGCGTACATGGATAACTTACTTTTTCTTGAATGCGATTAGCTATTTGCGATGTTTGCAAACAAATGTTTGCCAATGTATCACCCCTTTTAGAACAGGTGGATGAAATGAGATACCTGCGTGATATTTGACTAGTGCTGGTTAAAGCTAAAAGTGGTGATAAATTGGCAAACATTTGTCTGCAAACATCATGTGCATATGTATGCGTGAAAAGTGAAAAAAAGGGCCACACGCATACGTTGTGTGTATGTTTGAGGAATATCAAAATGCCTTTGATATTTTTCAAATGTTTGAAGCGACTGACGTTGTTTGTGATTGGTTGATGTAATTTTACACTTTTTTGTTTCAGCATAGAAATTTTGGGGAAGAAATAAGTGATAAAATTTAAAAGAAAATAATGCTCCTCTCGTTAAAGGGGTGATACATTGGCAAATATTTCTTTGCAAACACCGCAAGTAGCCAATCGCATACATGGGTAACTTACTTTTCCTTGAATGCTATTTGCGATGTTTGCAAACAAATCTTTGCCAATGTATCACCCGCTTTACTTTCGCAGTTTCAGATAATATGTATGTGTTAATTCTATGTATATATCCTTATTATTTTTAATATGATTGTTGTTATTTTATAATATAAAGAAATTTAATATATATGAATACATATACTCGTATATATTTATTTTCTTAAGCAATGTAAGCTATTTAATAAAATAACTAAACTTTGAATATTAAAACCCAAATAATATTACCATCAGAGTCGAAGGCCTTAATTGCTCGCACTCTAAAGGGGGTGATAGATTGGCAAACATATGTTTGCAAACATCGCAAATAGCCAATCGCATACATGGATAACTTACTTTTCCTTGAATGCGATTGGCTACTTGCGATGTTTGCAAACAAATGTTTGCCAATGTATCACCCCTTTAAGTGAGTATGTATGTATGCGTTTGGTTTGCAAAAAAATGTTTGATTCGGTGATAGACTGTGTCAAACTAGATAATAAAATTTCACTTTTAAGGTTTTGAAGACAACAAAAGTGATTTGTCGCCGTGTAAAATATGCAATTTTAAGCAGTTTTCAATGAACAAAAATTATTTTTTTTAAATTTTTAAGAAAAATATAAAGTAATCTAAACAATAACATTTTATTGCAAATAAAATGAGGAAATTCTGATAATTATTTTATTGTGGATACTTTTGCTTTTCTACATGTCGATACACTTGGAAACAGACTATAAAATTAATGGCCCACGTGACAGTAAAATAGAGACCACGCAACAGAGTTCTATAAAGATAAAAAACAAATCAACATACATATTGTTACGAAAATAAGGTTGAGCACCACAGCGTTTATTACATCGCTAAGATAAACAAAAGCGGCAAGAACAACTATAGGTACTGTTTACAAATAACCAAATCTACAACAACAAACATTAGCAGAGATAAAATAATTAAAAATAACACGGCAACGACAATAATTAAGCAGCAAGAAAACACGCAGTAAACAAGCAACAACCAATACTAAGAGCTGAAAGAGGTAGATGTTTACATACGCATGGCTACAAAGGAACTAAAAAGAAATTAAAAGAAAGAAATGGAATCTACCTGAAATATCGAGAGGTTCGATAGCTTTCGATGTGTTGTTTACTCAGCAATAAGCTTATGTGTCGTAAATTCAGCGAGTGCAGTTTAAGTAAAGTAAAATCAGCGAGTAAAGTTTGTGTGTAGAGAGTTTATAAGGAGTAAACTCGTGAAGTGAATCGTGAAGTAAAAAACCAGTTTAGTTGGAGCTAACTCAGTAAAGATAGTTAAGTGTGGATAACCTCTGGTTGAAAAGGTTGTGATCGAACCTAAGTTATAACTACGATCGGGTTGGAAGATCTTTAGTGAGAAAGATCTGTCGCGTAATTGTTGTTGTTTACAAAGTTGTAAACAGACAGAGTTATTAAGAATAAAAATTGTTATTGCCTGTAAAAAGATTACAAGCAGTGGTGCACAAAACTGTGTTGAATAAAGTAATTTTAAACAAAACCAGGCACAAAATTTATTTTATTTTAACTACAATCTATGAGCTCATAAATATACGTTTTTAAAAAGGTAAAAACGTAACAATATGTATGTATGGAAATGTTAAATTTTTTTACATTATAACATAACACAACAAAAAATAAAAATAAATAATATATATATGTTTACACATTGTTAACATATACATATTATCTGGAACTGGTGAAGTAACGAGATAAGCATTCTCTTTGTCAAAACTTTGTCACACATTTCTTCCGAAAATTTCTACGCTGTCACAAATAAAATCAACCAACCAAAAACAACGGCGGACGCTTCAAACATTTGAAGAATATCAAAAGCATTTTGATATTCTTCAAAAGCATTTTGATATTCTTCAAACCTACACACAACGTATTCGTGAGGCCATTTTTACTTTTACAATGTTTTCACAAACATGTTTGTCAGTGTATCGGCCCTTTTACACTTAAATGTAGAGCGCAATAACAAAAAATACGAAATTTAAACATCAAAAAGATACAAAAATATAAAGTACGAAAGCTAATTTATGGAGTAGGTGTTAGTCAGTCAACCAGTCGGTTAGGTTGGTAGTCGCCTTCTGTTGTATAGGTGGCACAAAGTGCTAATTGTAGAGAAAAATAATAATGCGATTATAATAAAACTGCAATAAAAGGGGTGATACATTGGCAAAGATTTGTTTGCAAACATCGCAAATAGCCAATCGCATTCAAGGAAAAGCAAGTTATCCATGTATGCGATTGGCTATTCGCAATGTTTGCAAACAAATGTTTGCCAATGTATCACCCCCTTAACAATGTATATACGCAAACATGAAAAGGCAAATAAGTATGCATACTTAAGGTAGAATTAGCCGAATGTAAATGTAGAAGCCGTAAATGTAGTTGTGTCAGCTTTATCAAAATTTCGCTACTTCTTTGTGTAGTTTCGGCAGAAAATATTGTTACGTTTTAACCTTTTTGAACAGTTTGAGTTTGTTTAAATCGCGTTTAAAATAAAATAAATACCGTTTTATTTTATTGTTTTACTGTTATATTTTTATTAACTACACAACAATTTTTATACAGTTTACAACAACTTAAGCTTCAGAAATTATTAAAATTTAAATATAAAAGTTTAAAGTAATGTCTTGGTACCATTTAAATAATTTCCGTACTTTTCTACACAATTTCAAATAATGTTCACATATTTAAGTGCCATTTATGTTTTGCATAGCTGTTATTATTTTTTCAATAGACACGTGTTTGTGTTTGATGTATCTTTACTAAAATATTTTTTTTCTTCTTTATGTCAAAAACACATTAGACATTTTTAAGTGTTCTGTAAGTTGCAAAAGGTTTACATTTACGTTACATTTACATTTACGATACATTTACGATTTCTATGTTCGGTTAATGAGGCCTTTACATATACAATACTTTTTAAATGCTTCAACCAAAATAAAAAAAGAAAGAACAAAAGAAAACAAAGAATGATATAAAAGAAATATAGGGCGTTTTTTAGCCCGATAGAACTTAAAGGGTTAACTGTAAAACGAGCTGTCATACTGAGCGCACTTTTGGACATTTAGATTGACGTTTGAACAGCGCCACCAAACTATCCAGATCTATTTCGCGAATCAGTCATTAATTCTCGCAACTTATAAACGAAAAATTGTGTTTAGCTATGAGGCTCATATGTGGCTTAAGAGGCTTGTTACTAAACAAAATTGACGCATAAGTAGTTAAACCAAATCACAACAGACATTATAAACTTAATTACATACTAAAAAAAGGCACCGTTTGGCATCACTAACTCTTATGTTTTCAAAAATTAAGTCTCAGATCTCCTTACAGTAAATAAAAATCGTTACCGCACAATGATCCGTACCTGATGTAGTTTCAACAAGCCGACATTACGATTTCTAGAAATGGGCTTGTAAATTGGCCTCCAAGGTCGCGCGATTTGACACTTTTCCTGTGACGGCATTGGTATCATTGTTTTTACTTTAGATTTAAAGAAAACAATTTGTGAATATTATGCTTTATTAACCTTATTTAATATCCAACTAAAAAGTATTTATATGTTAAAGAACAATTTAAAATTATAGCTTACATTTTTAGCCGAAAACAGAATTTTTAGCTTTTTTTGAATGCGATTTAGCTTTATGCTATCTTAAAATCTGGTCACACTCGTTGTGTGATAATTTTTGATGTGAACGTACACATTGTTACGAAAATAAGGTTGGGCATCACAGCGTTTATTACATTGCTAAAATAAATAAACAAAAGCTGCAAGAACAACTATACATGCTGTTTACAAATAACCAAATCTACAACAACAAGTAATTAAGCAGCAAAGAAAACAAGTAATATACAATAAACAATCAACAACAAATACTATGAGCTGAAAGAGGTAGATGTTTACATACGCATGGCTACAAAAGAAATAAAACGAAATTAAAAGAAAGAAATGGAATCTACCTGAAATATCGATAGGTTCGAGATCTTGCGATGTGTTGTTTACTCAGCCATATAAAAAGCACATCGATGCGAACAGCAATCAGTTTCTGTGTCGTAAACTCAGCGAGTGCAGTTTAAGTAAAGTTAACTCAGCGAATGTGTTATTGGTGTGAAGAGAGTTTATAAGGAGTAAACTCGTGAAGCTAGTAGTGAAGTAAAAATGAGTTTAGTTGGAGCTAACTCAGCAAAGAGAGTTAAGTGTGGATAACCTCTGGTTGAAGAGGTTGTGATCGAACCTAAATTATAACAACGATCGAGTTGGAAGATCTTTAGGAAGAAAGATCTGTCGAATAAATGTTGTTGTTTACAATGCTGTGAACAGACAGAGTAATTAAGAATACAAATTGTTATTGCCTGTAAAAAGATTACAAGCAGTGGTGCACATAACTGTGTTGAATTAAGAATTTTTAATTAAAACCAAACAAAGAATTTATTTTATTTTAACTACAATCTACAAACTCATAAACACGTTAAAAAGTAAAAACGTAACAATATGTATGTCGTTTTGCGTGTTAAACCGCTGATACATTGGCAAACACATTCGCTCACATTATTCGCTCTGAGAGCTCCAAAATCGCTGTCGAACGGACGTTGTTGAAAACCCCCTCCACGTTGATAAATGCAGCTAGAGATTAAAATTTTCTCGCCAAAGCCTTGTCAACACATCCCGCTAAGAAACTTAGTGCAGTCTCAGTCGACTGACCCCTTATGTAGGCGTGTTGAGCACTATTGGGAAGTGTAGGAAAGTATATGGACCGTAGTTCGTTGTCCAGAATCTTTTCCAAGGCCTTCAAAAGAAAAGATGTCAAACTTATAGGGCTGAGATCCTTCGCGGTGGAAATAGAGGGTTTTCACGCTTTAGGGATAAAAACAACCCTCGGCTCCCTCTACCAGATTGGGATATAAGAGTACTGAAGACAAGCATAATAAATTAACCGCAGCCAAGGAATGTTTCCTGATGGTCAGCAGGTATGATGGTCAGCAGGTATGATGCCAAGTCAACTAGCCTCACTGGACTTCTCAATTTCACCACAAAAGGACCTCCATGAGTGCCTCTTCGCCTTCCTTATCGTTCCTGTAACCTCCCGCAGTTTAGCCCTGTAAATAGACCAGTCATTCGTCAACTTAGCCTCATTAAACAGCCTTAGGCACTCGCACCTCAAGGCCGCTATCTCAGGACTCCACGACCTAGCCTTAGCCTTGCCCCTTGTGATTTTCCCTTATTGGTGGCTGTCAGTCTACACACCGTCCTGTCCAGACTATCCCCGTCTTGGATGACAGGTAGATCACCCAATCTCGCAGAAAAAACTGACCTAAAAACCCAGTTAGTGTTCCTCTTATTAGCCACTAGTACAGAGTCCAAGAACCTTACCATGGTTAACCCATGGTTCCTGGATCAGAATAATATCTTCTCCCCCATAACAGAGTCGGAGAAGAAGTGCTGCAGAAGCAGCCTTTGAATGGTGAAGATTAATCTGTAATATCCTCACCATCATCGGCTGCCCTTAATGTAATATCCGAAATCGGACTTTTTCCGCCCGAACGTTCTCGTCACATGGATGACAATACCAGGTCAAGGATTGAGAAGCATTCGCTAGCAGAGTCACCCTCTGCACGCTCAGCCGTGGTTGCCCGAATAAGTTGCACCTCCTCGGGAAGTTTCGTCGCCTCAGCCACCTCATGGGTAGGCTTAGCTTTGACGCCCCTGTCGGCTTTGTATACTTTGAGGTATACTTTGCCGAACCCATAGAAGATGCAACCCTTCAGAGCCTCCAGAAGAGGATCGACTCTTCATTTAAAATGATTAGTGCCTTCTTTAATCAATTAGGCGGTTTTCCAACCTTAGCCAAGCGCCAGTCGCTTACCGGAAAATCATCATTTGACATTCTGATGAGATCCAAGATCGCTTCAGGATTTGCGATGTCTGCAGGCAGCATGACGCAAGACCTAGGTCTGTTAGGAATTCGGTCTTTGGCAACAACATAAAGTTGCGCTCCAGGCAAAATTACCCCAAGGTCTTCAATGGCATGCCTATAAAGATCCACTGAGCGTTGATCCTCACAGGCTACCAGCTTAACATGACCGTGGTACCACCCTGCGTCGAGAACACACGGAGAAGGACCAGGGTTAGCCAGAAAGGGTTTTTGGGGGTCTTGTCCCGTCGCCACATGCCTTTCGCCCGACCGCTGCCTTTTGGGTGCTGTTTTAGCAGTACCATCAGACTTATCCTCACCGTTGCCTGGCGCCTTAGCACACCGCTCTGGTGGGACAATTTTCCGCGCCCATTCTCGTTTTTCCCTATCAGCCTCTGACAGCTGGTTGGATGGAATAGACTCCAGCCTGTACATAATTCGGAGTGCGACTCTCCGATTTCTGTACCGCCTCGTCTGTACAGAAAAGTCCCCCCCTCTCTGGCCGATGAGGGAGGGCCTTTGACAGCAGTAGCTTTATTGCCTGGGTTAATCTTGGCAATCCCACTACTCTGCGAAGTGGCACCTTGCACACTACTGCAAGAGGGTAAAACGAGTTAGGCTGGGCCACAAGTGGTGGTCTTTCCCTAGAAAGACCTAAATTCCCTTGAGCGTTAGGCAATTCATCCGAAGAAGACCCTCCTTGAGGGGTGGATGCCTTGTTCGAGATAGAAGGCCCCTTAAAGGGTTGGGCATTGAAGCAAAGCCAAGAAGCCCTCCCTTTTGGCTGGGTTTCGTATCACAGGCAGTCTGCGAATTATTTGTGTTGTCTAGACTATTTAATTTATTTGATTTAGAATTCATTTTTGATCGCACGAGTGTAAGGTAAAATATGTCGACAAGGTCTAACCTGGCAACGTCATACTTATTTACCGAGGTGACCAGGTATCGGTGAAGCTTCATTCTATTTCTTTTTTTTCCTATCCCACGAAAATGGAGGGCCTCTGGCCAAGCTGATCCTTGGCACGGGTCGCACCGTGATCCAGCACCCCACCTTCCACCATAATCAAGAAGCGAGCTCCAAATTACGAACTATAATGAGTTAGGCCCTGGCACCACCTCAGGATTTTAGCTAAAGCCAGCACTACAAGATGCCCTGTAGGTTTATTACCAGCAGGCACCCTCTTGGAGGGTTCAGTAGAAGGGTTTGCGCCTACCAGAGAACGTGCTAAAAAAGAATAAAAAAAGTTTTCCTATAAATCATTCACTACTCAAGTAGCAAATAAGTTGATTGGAATTTGGGAAAAACTTGGTATGGAAATAATGCCGAAAAATAGTGTATTGATTAAATTGAATAGATTGCTCAACAAATATCAAGCCGATTCAAGCAAAGATACTATAACCCATTTCCAGAGTTTGTAAACTCTCTGAAAAAAATTTTTACATTGGAAAATGTAATGCGATTTGAAGACATCAGTATATACATGCGGATTTGTTCCAGAACGCCTCTAAGAGTTTATGCATGATCAACATAATCAGAGAAGACTAACAGTCGATGCATTTGTGATGGAAAATGAAGTGCATGGCGCAACGGCTATGTCAGCAATGTCAACAAAGCATGCCGATGATTCAACATACGTAACTCCATCGGTTGAAGAGTAATAAAATTTATGGGAAATAACATACTAGGATAGTAAAAGAACCGCATCTTGTTATTTTGAGAGAACCAAGTTCTCAATTGATTGGTTACGTAAGACTGGAACATGAAACGGCTGAATACAAAACAACCAAATTAAATGATTTTTTCAACGATAAAAATATATCAGTGGATGCATTAATTGTTATATGCACTGATGCTGAGCCAACAAACACTGGACCATACGGTGGAAATATACGACGATTTAAATTGCTGTTAAAAAGGCCATTGCATTGGTTCATTTGCCTTCTACACTTTAACGAACTTCCGTTTCGGCATTTGTTTCAAACTTTGGATAAATCAACCAGAACTGGACCAAGATCGGCAATCGGAAAACTGAGAAATCAAACCGAAACTTGTGAAATTCTTCCGATAAGTAATTGCTATCACTCTGTTATAATTGTCAACCGTTTTTAATTATTTGACTACTTTATTTTACTATTCTTAGGTGGTAGCCAGCTTTGAGAAAATTGCGTTTTTCCACCGATTCGAAGTACTTATAAAACATTGCCCATGCAATATCTAGCGACGTGGCTTAGGTGGATCTGGGTAACATCAAACTAGGGGAAATTGTACATTCTCGCTGTGATTGCTCCACTCACTTTTAAATGTTTTAATTGCTTAAGCAAAAATCTAAAATATATCAACCACAGAGCTGATGACCCCGCTCCCCTAGCCACAAAGGTTACTTAAATATGCGTCAAAATTTAAACAATAATATACGTATATTATTGTAATATTTAATGATCTTTGTAAACGTAACACAAAAGCAGAACAACTTAAAGCTGTAATAGTCTTACTGAAATATTCAATTTAATTTACATATTTCACAACAGCTAAAAGTAATGCATTGGAATTGTTAAGGCATTACAAACTTTCATGAATCAGTACAATTAAATCTTTTTATTAAGAAAAATTCTGTAGATTTACTTATGTTAAGTGAAACTTTTCTTACCAATAAACATAAGCTGACATTGCCTGGATACACTGCTTACAGAAATGACAGAAATTCTAATGGTGGAGGCGTTACGTTGGCCATTAAATCAGCAATTAAACACAAATTGCTAACTCCACTTACAACAAAGCTCTTTGATAACATTCATTTATCAATAACGTGGAATAACATGAAAGTTATCTTTATTTCGACTTACTCTTCAAAGTACATAAACGAATTCATTAACAATTTATATCTAATCACAAATATGGCAGGCGAATTCTTCATCCTAGGCGATTTTAACGCCCATCGTCACAACTGGAACTATTCTAAAATCAACGAAGAAAGACACCAGCTGTTCAATCATCAGATGTCATCTAATTACTATATATATTTTCCATTTAGTTCTACTATAATTCCACAAATCGTGTGTATAGAAGACCTTCAACTATGGATCTCCTAATTACTAATTCCTCTCTTTCGTTTACTAATATAACCTGTCATTCTCTTCAACTGAATTCCAATCATGTGCCCATCTCATTCGATATAAATGAAAACTTTTTTGTGGTGAAGAAATTATTCTTTGATTATAGAATGGCTAATTGAAAGTATTTTCAAAGAACATTAATAAACAAAATTATTTTAAACGGTAATATAAGAAGTAATATAAGCTTATCAAATATAAATGACGTTATTATAACTTTTATCAATATATTAAAACTGTTGCTTAGAAACTATACCACAGAAAACTTTTAAACAAAATTCTCTAAATATACCTCATTTATGGAAATAGATGATTGCAATCAGAAATACACATAGAAGATAATATCAACAGTGTTTTGATCCAGGTTTAAGAATCACTTTCGGTTCAATAATTCGTCAACAAAGTAAATTGATAGAAATTTACATAAACAATGCTAGGAAAGTGGCATGGTCTTCTTTGCTATCGAAACTTCCTGCTGCTCACAAAAAATTCTGGAGGTTAACTAAATTTATAAAGAAGGAATACAGGAGTACGTGCTCCTTGGAGGCTGATAATAGAATACTTACGGACTTAACAGTGAGGTGGGAAGAAAATGCCTACAAAAAAAAAAAAGAAATAAATTATAACGAATAAACCCAAAAGAAAAAATTACTAAAATGTTAAAAGAATAAAATTAACAAAAACAAAAAATTTATGTATGTATAAAAAAATACGAATATAGAGTATAAAAAAACTTAGAGTAATAAATCCTAAAAGAGAAAATCAAGGAGACCATTGTTATGGTTGACGCCCAACCAGTCCCGTTTCAATCAAAAATGACCTTTATATTTAAGATGACCACCAATAAATGCTCACGAAAATTCTTTATTATTCTTTAAATACCTTTTTGTATATTTACAGGGTTGCATAAATATGTCTTAAATTAGAGTTGCATTATGATACTTATACTAATAAGGTAAGTATGTTCTTAAGATAAGTAAGTTACTAATGGTAAAAAGGTAAGTAGGTTATTAAAGATAAGTGAGTCAATAAAAATACATAAGTTTAAAAGAATAAATCCTTATATTAATTTATTATCTTACTACATCTTCCCTCTGGGGAAAAAAAAAAATAAATAAATAAAAAATATGAGAACATCGCAGTTGATCAGTCTGCCATGTTCAGTAGTTTTCCTTTTATTATTTTTGTTTTTATTATATAAAAGAATTTTTTTTTCCTAAATTACTCTTATATATGTTCGTAATATAAGGTGCCTATATAATTTTATTGTCTTGATAGACATTTTTTTTATAAATTCATGTATTATTTGTTTACTATATTGCTATTTTATTTCAATCTTTTTTTTCCATCATATGTTTGGTATATTCATTGTTCTTAATAGTTTTTTTTATTTTTATTTATATTTATTATACTTGTATATCAAATGTTATTTTAATTTTTACATTTCTCATTTAGGCTTTTCTTAGTCTATTTTTATGCAGTGTTTTTTCTTTTTTTAAACTGTCATTATATATAGTTACATTAACACCATCAATATTTTTAACGATGAATGGGCCTTCATATATGTTTGTAAATTTTCATTAGCCTCTTTCTTTATATAAACCTTGTCATTTATTGCTAAAGCACATGGTTTTGTAAATTCATCATACAAAAGTTTGCCACGTTCTTTGTGTTTCTCTAAAAGTTGTTTTGCTAATAAATGGGATCTTTGTAGTCTATAACTTATTTCTCTACTATAATTTTCTGCATTATAAAGGGGATCAATTTTATCATTTTTTAAATCTTTTGGCAAACATGATTCTTTCCCGAAAACAAGTTCATACGGTGTAAATTTATTATCGAATACCGAGTTGGTAGTGGTGTTATGGAAATAGGTAAAATATTTTAAGTACGTGTCCCAGTCCGTCAAGTTATCCTTTATATATGCCCTGATGTACTCATTGAACACCCTGTAAATATTTCATTTTTGAATTTCGTACCTAAGTCAGACTTCATTCTACCATAAGTCAAAATAAATTTTCAAAAATAGCTCGCGCAACCGTTCTAGCACTCTTATCTGGAATGGGTATTGTAACTAAATATTTTCTGAAATCACATATCAAGGTTAATGCAAATTTATTTCCATGTTCTGAAGTTGAATGGGGACCAATCGTGTCAAATACCATTATGTCGAATGGTTTAATTGAGGTAGGTGTCAAAGTAAGCTGTTCCCTTGTCCCATTCCTAACTTTATTTACGCTGCACTCCCCACAGTTCTTAATAAACAAGGCGATATCCTTTGTCATACATTTCCAGTAATATTTTGTCTTCAACTTCGCATATGGCCTTTTGCGCCCGCAATGTCCGCCTACTATAGGATCATTATGGGAAATTTCCAAAAGCTTTAATCTTCTATCTGTAACAAAAATTGTCCCATCGGTTCAACTAACATAATCTTTAATGTTCTCAATTTTTAATTTCCATGTATTTTCAAATCATTAATACTGTAGCTACAGAAAAAGGAATCGTCCTTAGGCCATTCTAATTTATAAATATCATTGTTGTTGGCCTCTCTTTCGAGCCTTGAAAGCATACTATCTAAATCTAATGTTCCGTTAACAACCATACTAAATTTAAATTTATATCTGTTGAAAATCTTCAATATTATGTTAGTTACATTACCGCAATTATAAATCATTTCGGACTTTATTCTTGAAAACTTCCTAGTGAAATCGTGTGAAAATTTATCGTAAACATGTATTACTGGTACATCATCATTTTTCTTTACCTCCGAATCTATTCTATTTTGTCTTTTCATTGACCTTGTCGTCATTGCCAAAATTTTTTCACTCTTTATTTCATCAAATGATATACGAGACAAGGCATCCGCCACTACATTATCTTTGCCCCTTATATATTCAATGGAAAAATTGTACTCAGACAACTGAAGCCTTATTTTCTTTAATTTAGAAGACGGATCCTTCATATTAAATAAATACACCAAAGGTCGATGATCAGTTCTTACAACAAATTCTGTTCCGTAGATGTAAGGACGAAACTGAGTAATGGCAAAATGTATAGCGAGAAGTTCCTGTTCAATGATATGCTTTTTTATTTCCGAAGAATTGAATGCTTTCGACGCAAAATACATAGGTAGGTCATGTCCATTAAAACTTTGGCTTAGAATCGCACCACAGCCAGTCTTAGAAGCATCCACTGTAATTAAAAATTGTCTGCTGAAATCCGGATACTAAAGAATTCTCGACGATATCAGCTCTGACTTAAGCTTCTCAAACGACAACTGACGTTTCTCGTCCCATAAGAAGTTTACTCTTTTCCGCGTAATCTGGTTCAATGGCGCTGCAATTGTGCCAAAATTCGGGATAAATCTTCTGTAGTAATTTGCCAAAGCAACAAAACGTTTAACGGCGTCCTTGTCTTTTGGAACTGGGTAATTTTTTACAACCACTAGTTTGGAGTCATCAGGTAGTAATCCATTAGACGTATATTTGTGACCAAGAAAAGTCACCTCTGATCGGAAGAAATCACATTTACGAGGGTTAATCTTCATTATCCAAATGATGTCGTTCACTACAGCCCATAACGATGATGTCATCTATATATAAGAAGGCTTTATTAGGTTCCCAACCCGAGAATGCTAAGGACATCACACGTGAAAAGGAATTGGGTGCCACGTTCAATCCTAATGGTAACACTTTCCAACGGAATGTTCCTTGTTCAGTGGTAAAAGATGTTAAGTCCCTCGATTCCTCATGAAGAGGTACTTGGTGAAACCCTGAAAATAGATCTATTATGGAAAAATACCTAGCTCGGCCCAAGTTATCGAGAATGTTATCAATCCTCGGCAGAGGAAATTTATCCGCAACCAGCTTCTTATTTATAGCCCTGAAATCGACGCACATTCTATATGTTTTATTGCCATTCGAGCTTTTTTTAGGCACAATGATCAGTGGGCTGTTATATTCTCAGGTGCTAGGTTCTATCAAGTTGTTGTCAAGCCATTTTTGAACCTGCCGTTTTATTTCTTCCATAGATATATAGGGTAGGCGATAATTTTTCACATAAACCGAGTCTTTATCCTTTAATCATAATCTTTGCTCATAGAAATTATTCGTTGTCATTTTATCATTCTCCAAGATAAACATATTAGCATACTCTATACGCAAAGTCGTCAAATCTTGTCTAACGTAATCAGGCATCCTATCCCTTAAAATTCCTCGTAGGGTCTGAACGCGCCCAGTATCGGAGGTGGTCTTATCGACCGTGTAAATATGGTAGTTCGAAAGCTTCTCAACCTTGATATTATAGTTATGTATAAGCTTAATGTCATTAGTCGTATTCAGAAGTCTCAACACTGGCCTATCAGAATCCACTATGCATTTACCTATAAACACTCCGTCACAGACCTCTTGACTGTCTGTAAAAACTGGTTCCGCTCCGTTCGACAAACTAACCTCTCTAAAAATCTCGCATCGTGGCGGCAGAAAAAATGAATCTATCTCAAACCCATGAAAAATTGGTACTATTTCTTCTCCGTCAGCTACATAAAACGAAACTGTCATCGTATCGTAATCAATCCGACACTTACTCAATTTCAAAAATCCTTACATATCGTTGCCACGATGACCATAATTTGCTCTATTACCGATTGAACGCATTGCGAGGAGCGAGGATTTGATTCTGGTTTTGCGTGTTGGCCTCCTCGGTGATCAATTTTGCCAACACATCTTTTGGCTCCGCAAAAATACTTGACGCTAAAATTCCCTTGACCATATCTGATTTAACATTGTTTCTGCAAACATTTACTGTTGACTCCATGCATACTGTTGACTCGCTAGCAGAGTCACCCTCTGCACGCTCAGCCGTGGTTGCCCGAATAAGTTGCACCTCCTCGGGAAGTTTCGTCGCCTCAGCCACCTCATGGGTAGGCTTAGCTTTAACGCCCCTGTCGGCTTTGTATACTTTGAGGTATACTTTGCCGAACCCATAGAAGATGCAACCCTTCAGAGCCTCCAGAAGAGGATCGACTCTTCATTTAAAATGATTAGTGCCTTCTTTAATCAATTAGGCGGTTTTCCAACCTTAGCCAAGCGCCAGTCGCTTACCGGAAAATCATCATTTGACATTCTGATGAGATCCAAGATCGCTTCAGGATTTGCGATGTCTGCAGGCAGCATGACGCAAGACCTAGGTCTGTTAGGAATTCGGTCTTTGGCAACAACATAAAGTTGCGCTCCAGGCAAAATTACCCCAAGGTCTTCAATGGCATGCCTATAAAGATTGATTGGTTACGTAAGACTGGAACATGAAACGGCTGAATACAAAACAACCAAATTAAATTATTTTTTCAACGATAAAAATATATCAGTGGATGCATTAATTGTTATATGCACTGATGCTGAGCCAACAAACACTGGACCATACGGTGGAAATATACGACGATTTAAATTGCTGTTAAAAAGGCCATTGCATTGGTTCGTTTGCCTTCTACACTTTAACGAACTTCCGTTTCGGCATTTGTTTCAAACTTTGGATAAATCAACCAGAACTGGACCAAGATCGGCAATCGGAAAACTGAGAAATCAAACCGAAACTTGTGAAATTCTTCCGGTAAGTAATTGCTATCACTCTGTTATAATTGTCAACCGTTTTTAATTATTTGACTACTTTATTTTACTATTCTTAGGTGGTAGCCAGCTTTGAGAAAATTGCGTTTTTCCACCGATTCGAAGTACTTATAAAACATTGCCCATGCAATATCTAGCGACGTGGCTTAGGTGGATCTGGGTAACATCAAACTAGGGGAAATTGTACATTCTCGCTGTGATTGCTCCACTCACTTTTGAATGTTTTAATTGCTTAAGCAAAAATCTAAAATATATCAACCACAGAGCTGATGACCCCGCTCCCCTAGCCACAAAGGTTACTTAAATATGCGTCAAAATTTAAACAATAATATACGTATATTATTGTAATATTTAATGATCTTTGTAAACGTAACACAAAAGCAGAACAACTTAAAGCTGTAATAGTCTTACTGAAATATTCAATTTAATTTACATATTTCACAACAGCTAAAAGTAATGCATTGGAATTGTTAAGGCATTACAAACTTTCATGAATCAGTACAATTAAATCTTTTTATTAAGAAAAATTCTGTAGATTTACTTATGTTAAGTGAAACTTTTCTTACCAATAAACATAAGCTGACATTGCCTGGATACACTGCTTACAGAAATGACAGAAATTCTAATGGTGGAGGCGTTACGTTGGCCATTAAATCAGCAATTAAACACAAATTGCTAACTCCACTTACAACAAAGCTCTTTGATAACATTCATTTATCAATAACGTGGAATAACATGAAAGTTATCTTTATTTCGACTTACTCTTCAAAGTACATAAACGAATTCATTAACAATTTATATCTAATCACAAATATGGCAGGCGAATTCTTCATCCTAGGCGATTTTAACGCCCATCGTCACAACTGGAACTATTCTAAAATCAACGAAGAAAGACACCAGCTGTTCAATCATCAGATGTCATCTAATTACTATATATATTTTCCATTTAGTTCTACTATAATTCCACAAATCGTGTGTATAGAAGACCTTCAACTATGGATCTCCTAATTACTAATTCCTCTCTTTCGTTTACTAATATAACCTGTCATTCTCTTCAACTGAATTCCAATCATGTGCCCATCTCATTCGATATAAATGAAAACTTTTTTGTGGTGAAGAAATTATTCTTTGATTATAGAATGGCTAATTGAAAGTATTTTCAAAGAACATTAATAAACAAAATTATTTTAAACGGTAATATAAGAAGTAATATAAGCTTATCAAATATAAATGACGTTATTATAACTTTTATCAATATATTAAAACTGTTGCTTAGAAACTATACCACAGAAAACTTTTAAACAAAATTCTCTAAATATACCTCATTTATGGAAATAGATGATTGCAATCAGAAATACACATAGAAGATAATATCAACAGTGTTTTGATCCAGGTTTAAGAATCACTTTCGGTTCAATAATTCGTCAACAAAGTAAATTGATAGAAATTTACATAAACAATGCTAGGAAAGTGGCATGGTCTTCTTTGCTATCGAAACTTCCTGCTGCTCACAAAAAATTCTGGAGGTTAACTAAATTTATAAAGAAGGAATACAGGAGTACGTGCTCCTTGGAGGCTGATAATAGAATACTTACGGACTTAACAGTGAGGTGGGAAGAAAATGCCTACAAAAAAAAAAAAGATATAAAACAAAACTAAAATGTAAATGTAAATGTGTAAAATCAGAAGAAGAAACGCTTTAATATTTTCGGTTTTCTATTTTCTATTGAATGGTGTTTTCTTTCTAACAAACATACAACAAAACAAAAAAATACTACGAAATTAAACTGGTTAAAACAATATGTGAAAAAATAAAAAAAAATTTGTAAGAGTTAAATTAATAAAATTAATAAAATTAAAAAAATATATATATACATACGAGTATGTACTGTTTATATGGAGATAAAAAAATATATATACACTAAAAGTGTAAAAAAACATATTAATAAAAAAAATTATAACGAATAAACCCAAAAGAAAAAATTACTAAAATGTTAAAAGAATAAAATTAACAAAAACAAAAAATTTATGTATGTATAAAAAAATACGAATATAGAGTATAAAAAAACTTAGAGTAATAAATCCTAAAAGAGAAAATCAAGGAGACCATTGTTATGGTTGACGCCCAACCAGTCCCGTTTCAATCAAAAATGACCTTTATATTTAAGATGACCACCAATAAATGCTCACGAAAATTCTTTATTATTCTTTAAATACCTTTTTGTATATTTACAGGGTTGCATAAATATGTCTTAAATTAGAGTTGCATTATGATACTTATACTAATAAGGTAAGTATGTTCTTAAGATAAGTAAGTTACTAATGGTAAAAAGGTAAGTAGGTTATTAAAGATAAGTGAGTCAATAAAAATACATAAGTTTAAAAGAATAAATCCTTATATTAATTTATTATCTTACTACATCTTCCCTCTGGGGAAAAAAAAAATAAATAAATAAAAAATATGAGAACATCGCAGTTGATCAGTCTGCCATGTTCAGTAGTTTTCCTTTTATTATTTTTGTTTTTATTATATAAAAGAATTTTTTTTTCCTAAATTACTCTTATATATGTTCGTAATATAAGGTGCCTATATAATTTTATTGTCTTGATAGACATTTTTTTTATAAATTCATGTATTATTTGTTTACTATATTGCTATTTTATTTCAATCTTTTTTTTCCATCATATGTTTGGTATATTCATTGTTCTTAATAGTTTTTTTTTATTTTTATTTATATTTATTATACTTGTATATCAAATGTTATTTTAATTTTTACATTTCTCATTTAGGCTTTTCTTAGTCTATTTTTATGCAGTGTTTTTTCTTTTTTTAAACTGTCATTATATATAGTTACATTAACACCATCAATATTTTTAACGATGAATGGGCCTTCATATATGTTTGTAAATTTTCATTAGCCTCTTTCTTTATATAAACCTTGTCATTTATTGCTAAAGCACATGGTTTTGTAAATTCATCATACAAAAGTTTGCCACGTTCTTTGTGTTTCTCTAAAAGTTGTTTTGCTAATAAATGGGATCTTTGTAGTCTATAACTTATTTCTCTACTATAATTTTCTGCATTATAAAGGGGATCAATTTTATCATTTTTTAAATCTTTTGGCAAACATGATTCTTTCCCGAAAACAAGTTCATACGGTGTAAATTTATTATCGAATACCGAGTTGGTAGTGGTGTTATGGAAATAGGTAAAATATTTTAAGTACGTGTCCCAGTCCGTCAAGTTATCCTTTATATATGCCCTGATGTACTCATTGAACACCCTGTAAATATTTCATTTTTGAATTTCGTACCTAAGTCAGACTTCATTCTACCATAAGTCAAAATAAATTTTCAAAAATAGCTCGCGCAACCGTTCTAGCACTCTTATCTGGAATGGGTATTGTAACTAAATATTTTCTGAAATCACATATCAAGGTTAATGCAAATTTATTTCCATGTTCTGAAGTTGAATGGGGACCAATCGTGTCAAATACCATTATGTCGAATGGTTTAATTGAGGTAGGTGTCAAAGTAAGCTGTTCCCTTGTCCCATTCCTAACTTTATTTACGCTGCACTCCCCACAGTTCTTAATAAACAAGGCGATATCCTTTGTCATACATTTCCAGTAATATTTTGTCTTCAACTTCGCATATGGCCTTTTGCGCCCGCAATGTCCGCCTACTATAGGATCATTATGGGAAATTTCCAAAAGCTTTAATCTTCTATCTGTAACAAAAATTGTCCCATCGGTTCAACTAACATAATCTTTAATGTTCTCAATTTTTAATTTCCATGTATTTTCAAATCATTAATACTGTAGCTACAGAAAAAGGAATCGTCCTTAGGCCATTCTAATTTATAAATATCATTGTTGTTGGCCTCTCTTTCGAGCCTTGAAAGCATACTATCTAAATCTAATGTTCCGTTAACAACCATACTAAATTTAAATTTATATCTGTTGAAAATCTTCAATATTATGTTAGTTACATTACCGCAATTATAAATCATTTCGGACTTTATTCTTGAAACCTTCCTAGTGAAATCGTGTGAAAATTTATCGTAAACATGTATTACTGGTACATCATCATTTTTCTTTACCTCCGAATCTATTCTATTTTGTCTTTTCATTGACCTTGTCGTCATTGCCAAAATTTTTTCACTCTTTATTTCATCAAATGATATACGAGACAAGGCATCCGCCACTACATTATCTTTGCCCCTTATATATTCAATGGAAAAATTGTACTCAGACAACTGAAGCCTTATTTTCTTTAATTTAGAAGACGGATCCTTCATATTAAATAAATACACCAAAGGTCGATGATCAGTTCTTACAACAAATTCTGTTCCGTAGATGTAAGGACGAAACTGAGTAATGGCAAAGTGTATAGCGAGAAGTTCCTGTTCAATGATATGCTTTTTTATTTCCGAAGAATTGAATGCTTTCGACGCAAAATACATAGGTAGGTCATGTCCATTAAAACTTTGGCTTAAAATCGCACCACAGCCAGTCTTAGAAGCATCCACTGTAATTAAAAATTGTCTGCTGAAATCCGGATACTGAAGAATTCTCGACGATATCAGCTCTGACTTAAGCTTCTCAAACGACAACTGACGTTTCTCGTCCCATAAGAAGTTTACTCTTTTCCGCGTAATCTGGTTCAATGGCGCTGCAATTGTGCCAAAATTCGGGATAAATCTTCTGTAGTAATTTGCCAAAGCAACAAAACGTTTAACGGCGTCCTTGTCTTTTGGAACTGGGTAATTTTTTACAACCACTAGTTTGGAGTCATCAGGTAGTAATCCATTAGACGTATATTTGTGACCAAGAAAAGTCACCTCTGATCGGAAGAAATCACATTTACGAGGGTTAATCTTCATTATCCAAATGATGTCGTTCACTACAGCCCATAACGATGATGTCATCTATATATAAGAAGGCTTTATTAGGTTCCCAACCCGAGAATGCTAAGGACATCACACGTGAAAAGGAATTGGGTGCCACGTTCAATCCTAATGGTAACACTTTCCAACGGAATGTTCCTTGTTCAGTGGTAAAAGATGTTAAGTCCCTCGATTCCTCATGAAGAGGTACTTGGTGAAACCCTGAAAATAGATCTATTATGGAAAAATACCTAGCTCGGCCCAAGTTATCGAGAATGTTATCAATCCTCGGCAGAGGAAATTTATCCGCAACCAGCTTCTTATTTATAGCCCTGAAATCGACGCACATTCTATATGTTTTATTGCCATTCGAGCTTTTTTTAGGCACAATGATCAGTGGGCTGTTATATTCTCAGGTGCTAGGTTCTATCAAGTTGTTGTCAAGCCATTTTTGAACCTGCCGTTTTATTTCTTCCATAGATATATAGGGTAGGGGATAATTTTTCACATAAACCGAGTCTTTATCCTTTAATCATAATCTTTGCTCATAGAAATTATTCGTTGTCATTTTATCATTCTCCAAGATAAACATATTAGCATACTCTATACGCAAAGTCGTCAAATCTTGTCTAACGTAATCAGGCATCCTATCCCTTAAAATTCCTCGTAGGGTCTGAACGCGCCCAGTATCGGAGGTGGTCTTATCGACCGTGTAAATATGGTAGTTCGAAAGCTTCTCAACCTTGATATTATAGTTATGTATAAGCTTAATGTCATTAGTCGTATTCAGAAGTCTCAACACTGGCCTATCAGAATCCACTATGCATTTACCTATAAACACTCCGTCACAGACCTCTTGACTGTCTGTAAAAACTGGTTCCGCTCCGTTCGACAAACTAACCTCTCTAAAAATCTCGCATCGTGGCGGCAGAAAAAATGAATCTATCTCAAACCCATGAAAAATTGGTACTATTTCTTCTCCGTCAGCTACATAAAACGAAACTGTCATCGTATCGTAATCAATCCGACACTTACTCAATTTCAAAAATCCTTACATATCGTTGCCACGATGACCATAATTTGCTCTATTACCGATTGAACGCATTGCGAGGAGCGAGGATTTGATTCTGGTTTTGCGTGTTGGCCTCCTCGGTGATCAATTTTGCCAACACATCTTTTGGCTCCGCAAAAATACTTGACGCTAAAATTCCCTTGACCATATCTGATTTAACATTGTTTCTGCAAACATTTACTGTTGACTCCATGCATACTGTTGACTCGCTAGCAGAATCACCCTCTGCACGCTCAGCCGTGGTTGCCCGAATAAGTTGCACCTCCTCGGGAAGTTTCGTCGCCTCAGCCACCTCATGGGTAGGCTTAGCTTTAACGCCCCTGTCGGCTTTGTATACTTTGAGGTATACTTTGCCGAACCCATAGAAGATGCAACCCTTCAGAGCCTCCAGAAGAGGATCGACTCTTCATTTAAAATGATTAGTGCCTTCTTTAATCAATTAGGCGGTTTTCCAACCTTAGCCAAGCGCCAGTCGCTTACCGGAAAATCATCATTTGACATTCTGATGAGATCCAAGATCGCTTCAGGATTTGCGATGTCTGCAGGCAGCATGACGCAAGACCTAGGTCTGTTAGGAATTCGGTCTTTGGCAACAACATAAAGTTGCGCTCCAGGCAAAATTACCCCAAGGTCTTCAATGGCATGCCTATAAAGATTGATTGGTTACGTAAGACTGGAACATGAAACGGCTGAATACAAAACAACCAAATTAAATGATTTTTTCAACGATAAAAATATATCAGTGGATGCATTAATTGTTATATGCACTGATGCTGAGCCAACAAACACTGGACCATACGGTGGAAATATACGACGATTTAAATTGCTGTTAAAAAGGCCATTGCATTGGTTCGTTTGCCTTCTACACTTTAACGAACTTCCGTTTCGGCATTTGTTTCAAACTTTGGATAAATCAACCAGAACTGGACCAAGATCGGCAATCGGAAAACTGAGAAATCAAACCGAAACTTGTGAAATTCTTCCGGTAAGTAATTGCTATCACTCTGTTATAATTGTCAACCGTTTTTAATTATTTGACTACTTTATTTTACTATTCTTAGGTGGTAGCCAGCTTTGAGAAAATTGCGTTTTTCCACCGATTCGAAGTACTTATAAAACATTGCCCATGCAATATCTAGCGACGTGGCTTAGGTGGATCTGGGTAACATCAAACTAGGGGAAATTGTACATTCTCGCTGTGATTGCTCCACTCACTTTTGAATGTTTTAATTGCTTAAGCAAAAATCTAAAATATATCAACCACAGAGCTGATGACCCCGCTCCCCTAGCCACAAAGGTTACTTAAATATGCGTCAAAATTTAAACAATAATATACGTATATTATTGTAATATTTAATGATCTTTGTAAACGTAACACAAAAGCAGAACAACTTAAAGCTGTAATAGTCTTACTGAAATATTCAATTTAATTTACATATTTCACAACAGCTAAAAGTAATGCATTGGAATTGTTAAGGCATTACAAACTTTCATGAATCAGTACAATTAAATCTTTTTATTAAGAAAAATTCTGTAGATTTACTTATGTTAAGTGAAACTTTTCTTACCAATAAACATAAGCTGACATTGCCTGGATACACTGCTTACAGAAATGACAGAAATTCTAATGGTGGAGGCGTTACGTTGGCCATTAAATCAGCAATTAAACACAAATTGCTAACTCCACTTACAACAAAGCTCTTTGATAACATTCATTTATCAATAACGTGGAATAACATGAAAGTTATCTTTATTTCGACTTACTCTTCAAAGTACATAAACGAATTCATTAACAATTTATATCTAATCACAAATATGGCAGGCGAATTCTTCATCCTAGGCGATTTTAACGCCCATCGTCACAACTGGAACTATTCTAAAATCAACGAAGAAAGACACCAGCTGTTCAATCATCAGATGTCATCTAATTACTATATATATTTTCCATTTAGTTCTACTATAATTCCACAAATCGTGTGTATAGAAGACCTTCAACTATGGATCTCCTAATTACTAATTCCTCTCTTTCGTTTACTAATATAACCTGTCATTCTCTTCAACTGAATTCCAATCATGTGCCCATCTCATTCGATATAAATGAAAACTTTTTTGTGGTGAAGAAATTATTCTTTGATTATAGAATGGCTAATTGAAAGTATTTTCAAAGAACATTAATAAACAAAATTATTTTAAACGGTAATATAAGAAGTAATATAAGCTTATCAAATATAAATGACGTTATTATAACTTTTATCAATATATTAAAACTGTTGCTTAGAAACTATACCACAGAAAACTTTTAAACAAAATTCTCTAAATATACCTCATTTATGGAAATAGATGATTGCAATCAGAAATACACATAGAAGATAATATCAACAGTGTTTTGATCCAGGTTTAAGAATCACTTTCGGTTCAATAATTCGTCAACAAAGTAAATTGATAGAAATTTACATAAACAATGCTAGGAAAGTGGCATGGTCTTCTTTGCTATCGAAACTTCCTGCTGCTCACAAAAAATTCTGGAGGTTAACTAAATTTATAAAGAAGGAATACAGGAGTACGTGCTCCTTGGAGGCTGATAATAGAATACTTACGGACTTAACAGTGAGGTGGGAAGAAAATGCCTACAAAAAAAAAAAAAGATATAAAACAAAACTAAAATGTAAATGTAAATGTGTAAAATCAGAAGAAGAAACGCTTTAATATTTTCGGTTTTCTATTTTCTATTGAATGGTGTTTTCTTTCTAACAAACATACAACAAAACAAAAAAATACTACGAAATTAAACTGGTTAAAACAATATGTGAAAAAATAAAAAAAATTTGTAAGAGTTAAATTAATAAAATTAATAAAATTAAAAAAATATATATATACATACGAGTATGTACTGTTTATATGGAGATAAAAAAATATATATACACTAAAAGTGTAAAAAAACATATTAATAAAAAAAATTATAACGAATAAACCCAAAAGAAAAAATTACTAAAATGTTAAAAGAATAAAATTAACAAAAACAAAAAATTTATGTATGTATAAAAAAATACGAATATAGAGTATAAAAAAACTTAGAGTAATAAATCCTAAAAGAGAAAATCAAGGAGACCATTGTTATGGTTGACGCCCAACCAGTCCCGTTTCAATCAAAAATGACCTTTATATTTAAGATGACCACCAATAAATGCTCACGAAAATTCTTTATTATTCTTTAAATACCTTTTTGTATATTTACAGGGTTGCATAAATATGTCTTAAATTAGAGTTGCATTATGATACTTATACTAATAAGGTAAGTATGTTCTTAAGATAAGTAAGTTACTAATGGTAAAAAGGTAAGTAGGTTATTAAAGATAAGTGAGTCAATAAAAATACATAAGTTTAAAAGAATAAATCCTTATATTAATTTATTATCTTACTACATCTTCCCTCTGGGGAAAAAAAAAATAAATAAATAAAAAATATGAGAACATCGCAGTTGATCAGTCTGCCATGTTCAGTAGTTTTCCTTTTATTATTTTTGTTTTTATTATATAAAAGAATTTTTTTTTCCTAAATTACTCTTATATATGTTCGTAATATAAGGTGCCTATATAATTTTATTGTCTTGATAGACATTTTTTTTATAAATTCATGTATTATTTGTTTACTATATTGCTATTTTATTTCAATCTTTTTTTTCCATCATATGTTTGGTATATTCATTGTTCTTAATAGTTTTTTTTTATTTTTATTTATATTTATTATACTTGTATATCAAATGTTATTTTAATTTTTACATTTCTCATTTAGGCTTTTCTTAGTCTATTTTTATGCAGTGTTTTTTCTTTTTTTAAACTGTCATTATATATAGTTACATTAACACCATCAATATTTTTAACGATGAATGGGCCTTCATATATGTTTGTAAATTTTCATTAGCCTCTTTCTTTATATAAACCTTGTCATTTATTGCTAAAGCACATGGTTTTGTAAATTCATCATACAAAAGTTTGCCACGTTCTTTGTGTTTCTCTAAAAGTTGTTTTGCTAATAAATGGGATCTTTGTAGTCTATAACTTATTTCTCTACTATAATTTTCTGCATTATAAAGGGGATCAATTTTATCATTTTTTAAATCTTTTGGCAAACATGATTCTTTCCCGAAAACAAGTTCATACGGTGTAAATTTATTATCGAATACCGAGTTGGTAGTGGTGTTATGGAAATAGGTAAAATATTTTAAGTACGTGTCCCAGTCCGTCAAGTTATCCTTTATATATGCCCTGATGTACTCATTGAACACCCTGTAAATATTTCATTTTTGAATTTCGTACCTAAGTCAGACTTCATTCTACCATAAGTCAAAATAAATTTTCAAAAATAGCTCGCGCAACCGTTCTAGCACTCTTATCTGGAATGGGTATTGTAACTAAATATTTTCTGAAATCACATATCAAGGTTAATGCAAATTTATTTCCATGTTCTGAAGTTGAATGGGGACCAATCGTGTCAAATACCATTATGTCGAATGGTTTAATTGAGGTAGGTGTCAAAGTAAGCTGTTCCCTTGTCCCATTCCTAACTTTATTTACGCTGCACTCCCCACAGTTCTTAATAAACAAGGCGATATCCTTTGTCATACATTTCCAGTAATATTTTGTCTTCAACTTCGCATATGGCCTTTTGCGCCCGCAATGTCCGCCTACTATAGGATCATTATGGGAAATTTCCAAAAGCTTTAATCTTCTATCTGTAACAAAAATTGTCCCATCGGTTCAACTAACATAATCTTTAATGTTCTCAATTTTTAATTTCCATGTATTTTCAAATCATTAATACTGTAGCTACAGAAAAAGGAATCGTCCTTAGGCCATTCTAATTTATAAATATCATTGTTGTTGGCCTCTCTTTCGAGCCTTGAAAGCATACTATCTAAATCTAATGTTCCGTTAACAACCATACTAAATTTAAATTTATATCTGTTGAAAATCTTCAATATTATGTTAGTTACATTACCGCAATTATAAATCATTTCGGACTTTATTCTTGAAACCTTCCTAGTGAAATCGTGTGAAAATTTATCGTAAACATGTATTACTGGTACATCATCATTTTTCTTTACCTCCGAATCTATTCTATTTTGTCTTTTCATTGACCTTGTCGTCATTGCCAAAATTTTTTCACTCTTTATTTCATCAAATGATATACGAGACAAGGCATCCGCCACTACATTATCTTTGCCCCTTATATATTCAATGGAAAAATTGTACTCAGACAACTGAAGCCTTATTTTCTTTAATTTAGAAGACGGATCCTTCATATTAAATAAATACACCAAAGGTCGATGATCAGTTCTTACAACAAATTCTGTTCCGTAGATGTAAGGACGAAACTGAGTAATGGCAAAGTGTATAGCGAGAAGTTCCTGTTCAATGATATGCTTTTTTATTTCCGAAGAATTGAATGCTTTCGACGCAAAATACATAGGTAGGTCATGTCCATTAAAACTTTGGCTTAAAATCGCACCACAGCCAGTCTTAGAAGCATCCACTGTAATTAAAAATTGTCTGCTGAAATCCGGATACTGAAGAATTCTCGACGATATCAGCTCTGACTTAAGCTTCTCAAACGACAACTGACGTTTCTCGTCCCATAAGAAGTTTACTCTTTTCCGCGTAATCTGGTTCAATGGCGCTGCAATTGTGCCAAAATTCGGGATAAATCTTCTGTAGTAATTTGCCAAAGCAACAAAACGTTTAACGGCGTCCTTGTCTTTTGGAACTGGGTAATTTTTTACAACCACTAGTTTGGAGTCATCAGGTAGTAATCCATTAGACGTATATTTGTGACCAAGAAAAGTCACCTCTGATCGGAAGAAATCACATTTACGAGGGTTAATCTTCATTATCCAAATGATGTCGTTCACTACAGCCCATAACGATGATGTCATCTATATATAAGAAGGCTTTATTAGGTTCCCAACCCGAGAATGCTAAGGACATCACACGTGAAAAGGAATTGGGTGCCACGTTCAATCCTAATGGTAACACTTTCCAACGGAATGTTCCTTGTTCAGTGGTAAAAGATGTTAAGTCCCTCGATTCCTCATGAAGAGGTACTTGGTGAAACCCTGAAAATAGATCTATTATGGAAAAATACCTAGCTCGGCCCAAGTTATCGAGAATGTTATCAATCCTCGGCAGAGGAAATTTATCCGCAACCAGCTTCTTATTTATAGCCCTGAAATCGACGCACATTCTATATGTTTTATTGCCATTCGAGCTTTTTTTAGGCACAATGATCAGTGGGCTGTTATATTCTCAGGTGCTAGGTTCTATCAAGTTGTTGTCAAGCCATTTTTGAACCTGCCGTTTTATTTCTTCCATAGATATATAGGGTAGGCGATAATTTTTCACATAAACCGAGTCTTTATCCTTTAATCATAATCTTTGCTCATAGAAATTATTCGTTGTCATTTTATCATTCTCCAAGATAAACATATTAGCATACTCTATACGCAAAGTCGTCAAATCTTGTCTAACGTAATCAGGCATCCTATCCCTTAAAATTCCTCGTAGGGTCTGAACGCGCCCAGTATCGGAGGTGGTCTTATCGACCGTGTAAATATGGTAGTTCGAAAGCTTCTCAACCTTGATATTATAGTTATGTATAAGCTTAATGTCATTAGTCGTATTCAGAAGTCTCAACACTGGCCTATCAGAATCCACTAAGCATTTACCTATAAACACTCCGTCACAGACCTCTTGACTGTCTGTAAAAACTGGTTCCGCTCCGTTCGACAAACTAACCTCTCTAAAAATCTCGCATCGTGGCGGCAGAAAAAATGAATCTATCTCAAACCCATGAAAAATTGGTACTATTTCTTCTCCGTCAGCTACATAAAACGAAACTGTCATCGTATCGTAATCAATCCGACACTTACTCAATTTCAAAAATCCTTACATATCGTTGCCACGATGACCATAATTTGCTCTATTACCGATTGAACGCATTGCGAGGAGCGAGGATTTGATTCTGGTTTTGCGTGTTGGCCTCCTCGGTGATCAATTTTGCCAACACATCTTTTGGCTCCGCAAAAATACTTGACGCTAAAATTCCCTTGACCATATCTGATTTAACATTGTTTCTGCAAACATTTACTGTTGACTCCATGGCCATTTCGAGAGCCTTTCCTCTAGTTACAACTTCAATTATTAGGGACCGCTGTAAAGCGTCAGCCAAAACCTCAATGTTTTTTGCGAAATTTTCGTAATTATTATCTTTAACACGCATACCGGCCATTCGTCCCGCAATTACTTTCGAACTGTCAGGCTTTATCCTGCCACTAAGGGCATTTTTAATTTGTTCTACACTGTCTATGGCGTCCGGCAACACCTCTCTAGCTTTTCCGTCTAATTTCGACTTCAGAAAAGATATCAAACAACGCTGCAAGTTTGGTGCAGTGATTTCTTCTATTAAATTTATTTTATCCAAGAAAGAGCTGAGACTTAAAGGATGGCCACCATAATTATCACGAATGATGCTAGAACACATCGTTATATACTTAGTTTTTTCCTCAATCGAAACCATTATTAAGTTATTATTACTCTCAGTATCTACTTCACCTAATTCAATCTTATTATTGTCGTATCCGGTAGTCATAACATCAACATTAGTCTTAGGCTCCTGTTCTATGTCAGTCTCATGCTCAGAATCACCTACACCTACTTCTTCTTCAGATTCAGACACTGTGAATATATCTCTTTGTATTTCTTCAAATAAATCTACACCCCGCAATTTAGCTTGCAAAAACACTTAAATAATAATTCTCTACAATGTATTATTTTACCATATATTTTCTGTTGTAAAACAATTGACATCTGTTCAATGTGAGGTTTTGTATATGCCAAAATATTATTGTAGGTCGTGATTAATGAATCTATATATTCTTCAATTTTGCTTTCTTTACTTGAAATTGGTCGAATTTGCAATATCCTTTCCTTTACTTTGTAAAAGTTTGATATTAAGTCTTTAAAAATATTTATTTAAAATTCAGTTGATGACATTTACTGGATTTATTTTAATTACAAATCCAATTTAAAGTAAAGAAAGTTATTTCAATATATATTAAATACTATTAACTTTTCCTCAATGCAACTACATTCTATAAAGTCAACGAAAAATGTTGAATGTTTAGGGACCTGTGAATTCTCCAGTATGAGGTCATGCCAATAAACTATGATCAAATTTAAATTGTGAGTTTACGAGTATATAAAGAAATGAAGTTTTTATTAGTTTCAACATTGTCACTTTGAATATGATTTGGTTTTGTTTTTCTATATATAATGGACAGTTTTTTTTCTTCTGTATTTTTTTTTATTATGAGTGTAAAATAATTTGCCAAGACATAACTATTGATTAATGTAATAAAATCAATAAAATAATAATAATAATAATAATAATAATAATAAATATATACTAGCTGCAATTTGCTGAATCTTCCCTCTGGTTAACTTTAGCTTTAATTTTTATTTTATTTTTTTGTTGATGTCGTTGATACTGATGTTAGTGCTGTTTTCTGGTGGTGTTGTTGGTGCTGATTTTGGTAGTGTTGTTGATGATGTTGTTGGAGCTGTTGTTTAAACTTTTACGTAAATGTTTATTTTTGTTGCACACTGTATTTATATATATAATTTCATGAAAGTTTTTTCAGTGTCCAGGTTTATTTTTTGATTTTGTTTTTCAGTAGTTTTTTTTTTTTTTTTTGTTATAAATGTTTTACACAGTTTTCCAAATATATAATTATTGTGTGTATTAAACAAGGTCGTTATTTTTAAGACCACTCACCATATTTTGTTGCAAAAAAAAAAAGAAATGATATTTCATCGGCATAGGTATAACTGTATGTTTTTATATATCAAAAAGTAAGATTGTGTTATATATTTTTTTATTTCTGTAATTACTGTTAATTTTCCCGTTATGTTTAAGTTCATTTATTTCTGTTTTATATATATATATATATATATATATATATATATATATATATATATATATATATATATATATATATATATATATTTTTTTTTTTTGATTTGGAGTCTTAAATTAATTTTTATGCAAATTTTATGTTAATTTTTCTTTTATTTGCTGTTTATTATTCAGTACAGTTTTTTATTATTTTTTCCAACACTGTATATATGTATATAGTATAAATTTTAAGTTAGTTTCTGAACATTTTGTTTATTTAATAATTTACATATTTCACTTGTATGGATGTGTTGAGTCTGTGGTTTCTTGTTGTTATATTTTTTGTATTTTCTTTTCAATAAAAAGAATTCGAATAGCAAAACTTGTTGCTTACGCATTAAGTTTGTACAGCTAGTACCGTTTTATTTTCTATATATCTGGTTATTTGTTGTAAGGAAGCCGTTTTTTTATAAATTTTTGTTTTTCAAGATTTTGGTTTTATTTTGTTCTTTCACAAATAAATTTTTTTTATCAAAATTAAAAAATAGAGTTTTTGTTTTATTAATGTTGTAGTTTATCTTATTTGTTATTTTAGTTTTTTTTTCCACTTTCACGGTCGCCATGTTATGGTTGACGCCCTAACAGTCCCGTTTGAATCAAAAACGACCTTTATATTTAAGATGACCACGAATAAATGATCACGATCATTCTTTATTATTCTTTATATACCTACTTTGTATATTTACAGGGTTGCATAAATATGTCTTTAATTAGAGTTGCATTATGATACTTATACTAATAAGATAAGTATGTTCTTAAGGACAAGTATGTTCTTAAGATAAGTAAGTTACTAATGGTAAAAAGGTAAGTAAGTTATTAAACATAAATAAATAAATAAAAATACATAAGCTTAAAAGAATAAATCCTTATATTAATTTATTATCTCACTACACCATCAAGAAAACCATGTCCACTGGAATCATCACATTAGTGTTTATCATTTCGGTAATTTCGAATTGCGGAGTGGACTTCAAATAGTAGACTACACGACATCCCATCTTATAACAATCAGTAACGGACGAAGTAAAATTCACGATGGAATTTTTAGAATAATACACAAGGTAGTCTTGACACTATATGACAAGACTACAACAGACGAAAAGATACATTGACGAAAACATCCCAGAGTCCAACCTTTTTTACCCTCTCCTTCATCACGACGTTAGCCAGTCATTGGAATTGCTTCAAAATATATTACCATCTAATTATAAGAATAATAATAATAATAATAGTAGTAAAAAATAAGATCAATTAACGTCACTGAAACAGCATGGAAATGTATCGCTGATAGTCCAGACCACAATGATTTTGAAATGTTAAAGTTCAATATGTTTCAAATAAATGAAAACCAAAATAATGAAATAGTAATTAATCAAGCTTTTGATAAAAGAATAAACAATTTAACAAATATAATTAATGGAATTTCAAATAAAATTCGCAAAGATGATTATTTAATTGATGAAATAGCATTGAATTTGCAAAATAAGATAAGATTAATCAAAGAAGATTTAATAAATGTAAAATATGCCATACAGTGGGCAAAGAAAGAAAAAATAAATTCCATAATTTTCAATAACGTGGAAATACAATTAGCTTTAGAAAAATTTAAAAGGAAAAGGACACCATTTGCATCACCCAACAAGCCATAGAATGCGCCAAAATAAATGTTTTATATAATGAATCAATATTGTTATACGTTGTGAAAATACCACTAATTAAAGTTATAGTTTATGATAATGTAATAATTAGACCAGTAAAAAGAAATAATAAAATTGTAAAATTACCTTTCAAAGAAATAATTAAGAACGAAAATAAAATATTTGGAATGAAAAATGAATGTCAAAAATATAATTCAATAAAATTTTTAATATTGATCAATTGTTAGATTTAAGTAATAATACATGTGTACCTATACCTCATAGAAAGCTTAGCATCATCCTGCACCTATAGTAATTGTCAACATGTTCCATCGATTGAAGTGATTACCCCTGGAGTGGTTCTATTCAACGAATACAACGATACTGTACAAATAATACTGTTAAGCACTGCTTGCTTGGTACCTTTCTGCTTAAATTTTCAAACACTACAATTATACACCCAATGGAATCTTTCAAAACCTAGAGGCTCTACAAATTAAAGTTATATCTGCTGACAATCGAAAGCCTAAATCAACTTCATCTTAACAACACAAAGCAAATTACCACTATAAAGTACGGATATATTATAAATGGAGTGTCGAGTGTGTTCGTTATCCTCGTACTTATCGTTATTGTGCTCCTCATGATCAAGGTTTCATGGCGTTGTACAAAATAAGATGCCATTACACAATTTTGGCAGAGTCATACCTACCTGCACCTCCACCAGTGATCCTGACAAATATCCAGCCCACAGGAAGAATATCCACATCAAATGTGCAGCTAAATGATGTCCTATTCATTTAAAATGAAGAGAAAGAAAAAAATTAAATAAAGAAAGAATAGACAATTGTGGACAATTGTTCTTAAGAGGGGAGGAGTTAACGCCAAGAATGTTGCACCATTCTTTTTAAATGAAAACAAACACTTAAATTCCTAAAAGAAAGTCATGTGATGTAAAGCAAAAACGTAGTTAGTTTATAAGACAAAAATTTGTTAGTTTTAAGTTTAGTTGTAATACACAATTCAAAGTGAAATCAGAAGCTATTTTTTAAAAAACGCAAAAATAAAAAAGCGTTTAATGTATATATCTGATTTGAGACCTCTATCAGACAACAATGTTGCTTTTTAGGCCGCCGATAGCGCTTTTATAAGTCATGGCAAGGTTTCAAATGCGATAGTGAAACGTATGCAAAGATCGCTTACATCAGCTCAGAAATTTTTCAATAAATGGAAAATTAAAATAATTGAGGAAAAATCACAGGCCATTATTTTCCGATCTAACAAATCGTCAATGAGAAATCCATCTCGTCAATTCACTATTCAGAGTAGGATTATTCCGTTATCATAGTTCATAAAATATCTTGGAGTTAGACTAGACCATAAACTTTTATTTAGAGATCACTTGAATAATGCCTGTGCAAAGGCCATAAATTGTGGTAGGGCTCTGTTCAATAAAATATGTATTGGGTCGATTCTGACGTATGCTTGTCCAATTGCTCAAAGGGTCATAAGGGAAAATTGCAAATAATTCAGAACAAAAATTTGAAAATAATATTGCTACGTTTTACCCTCTTTAAAACGTTTGAGTTCGTGTAAATTCCGTTAAAATAAAATAATCATCGCTTTATTTGTTGTTTTACAGTTTTAATTTATTCCACTATAACTTTTATACTGTTTGTCTTAATACAACACTTAATATTAGTTTATACAACACTTTTATTTCCGCTTTAACAAACCTTTATTTATTGACAGCCAAACGATAACTAACTACGTAGACAAAGCAGTCTCCTTATATACCTAATTACCTACAGTTTGGAGAGCTCCAAGTCTCAAATGATCTCATATTCTCTTAACATTAAACATGTAAGATTGTGTTACCCAGAGATGATTTAATTGGCAGTGCTGCCAGATACATAAATAAGTATGGCATTGAGAGGGTGACACAAAATATACCAAAATCCTACAATTTAGGCGTTTTTATTCTCGTAACAGTATACAACCTTCCAAGGAGATTTTCGATCAGCGAGTCACATCAAATATCAGGCCAAAGTACAATAGAGACCATAATTAAGGATTTAATTTTGTCATTTTGGAAAGATGCAGAACATCAAACTATGACCACTTATGGAGTTTGACTGATAGTGACTAATTAGGCTATTTAAATATAGTATGTGTATGTAACTATCATCAGCCAGATTCTCCATTCAATTTTTTCTTTATTTTTTGGCTTTTTTTCTTTTTTTTTTTTTGATATAGAGTATAGGTTTTTTCCAATCTTGTTCCTATAACTTTCTTTTTACCATATACAAATTATCATGTTCGACTGAATACACCTAATCACAACTCACTTTACTACAACAACAAACAAACAAACAAATTGATTTCATAATATACTTTTACCTGGTTAATGTTCTACTTTATTTTTCTGCTGATGAACTTAAATTTAAATAAGAAATTTATTGTAATTAAACTTTATTATTAATTAGGTCGAACAAAAAATATTGTAATTGCACATTTTACTAAATTAATTGTGAAACGATACCATAGAGTTAAGCCAATAAAAAGAATTGTAAAATTATTGTAAGCAAAAATATTGTATAAATATAAGAACTAGATCAATAAAATTTTAGAGGTACTACTATACTACAGCGCCGCGATTTTCATTTTAATCCGCATAACTGGCGCCCGAGCAGTGTTAAAGTGTAAAGAAAAAAAACAAAGCAAAAAAAAATGTTTAGTGCAAGTGCTTATAATTACATTGTGAAAACATTCCTTGCGAAATAAAAAGAAAAAACTGTTATCCGTGATAAAGTGTGAGAAAAAAGCACTTCCTAAATAATTTGTGAAAAAATAAATTCTTTCAACGATAAAGATTTCTGCGGAAAATAGGAAGCGCTAAGGAAATTTTGCCGTGCTGCGAAAAGAAGTGTAACATCTCAACAAATAAGAAGATATCGGATCGTGTCGCCACCCGTACCTGTGTAGGACACATCCAAAAAGGACTCCGCGGACCGTCCATCAGAGTGAGTGATGAACTTTAAATAAGCCTATAAAATAATTTTCTTGAAAAAAAAAGGAAATTGAAGTTAAAAAAATCCATAACAGGATTAATTATTTCTTTGGGAAATTTAAAAATATAAACTCGTCAGTTTAAAATTTTGAAAAGGCAAAAATTAAAGGCATATTTAAAATAAATATAATTACAAAATAATTTTGAAAAAAAAAGAAAAATTAAAGTAAAAAATCCATAAATGATTTAATTATTTCTTTGAAAAATTTAAAAATAAAAACTTATCAGTTTAACAATTAATCAGTTCTTTGAATATTAAAAAAAAAAAAAATTAAAAATATACTAACAAATAATCTTATACGTCATTTCCTTAAAAAAAAAAAATAATAAAAAAATCTTTTTTTAGAAATTATCCTAATATAAAAATATTACACATTATTTCTTAGAAAATTTGTAAAAAGGATAATAACCTTTTTTTAATCAAAAAATATATTATTATTATTGTTTCCTGAAAAAGGACAAAAAGATAAATATTTAATTTTTTTTTTTTGAAAACCTTTTACAGTTAGCTTATTACACACACACTTAACATAAAGGTGTATTCTAGTGTGTTTTTTCCTTTTTATTGACATATTTGTTTTTAATGGATCAAATAAGGGAAGCAATAACTCAGTTAACTGGTGCCCTTTATGCCCAGATCGAACAAGCTAAGGCTCTCAATAATAGGTTAACTGAGCATGAGAAAAAAATTCAGCGTCACAAGCCTGATGAAACTGAGCTCCCAATACCACGAACGGAAACGGATCTACACGATATTAGGAAACTACGAGAATCAGTTAGCGACCTTCAGGTTTGTGATGGCAACCCGATTCAGTATATTTCTTGGATCCACAATGTGGAATCCATTTTGAGGGATTACGAGGTTGTAAAGCATAAGCCAATTTACAGGGCAATTTTACAGCATATCCGGCAAAAGGTAAGAGGTCCGGCGGATACGGCTCTGATCTCTTACAATATTTTCGATGAAAGTTGGGAGAAAATAAAAGGTTGTTTGTATTTGCATTATGCAGACAAAAGGGAGTTACATACGTTAGAATATGAGTTGAGTATAATGCGTCAAAAGAATGACACAATTGACGAATTTTATACTAGGATACATCACCAAGTATCGTTCATTATAAATAAAATTAAAACGGATAACTATACGAATGAAACGGTAGAAGCATTAATTTAGAGTTATAGGAATAGAGCTTTAGACGTTTTTATTAGGGAATAAATGGGGAGATTTCACGTATGCTTGCAATACAGAAATCAAAACCCTTGCCCGAGGCATACACATCATGCAATGAATTCCAGAACCTAAATTTCAGGAATATTTCATTACATCCACATTACTCTAGCATCTTAACCAGATGAATAGGGGCAACAAGCCACATTGTGAAGCTCCAATTAACGTCTTTAGGAATCAAATTATTTTCTCTGAAAAATTAGACTCTAATTATTATGAAAATCTTCACAAAAACTTTCATAGGCGTTATGTAAAAACTGGAACGCTCAGTAAGGAAAATTTGACCCAATTATTAAAGGACAAATTAAGTCCTACGGTTTTAAACGGAATTAAAATCCCTGAAAGATATCTCGTATTGCTGCAGGAAGTCTATCAGGAACATTTTTCTAAATTTTGAATAAGAATTACTCAAAGACTTGTAGAGGATATTGGAGATGAGGAAAAACAATTCTTTATTATCCAAAATGAGCACAAGCGAGCTCATAGAAATTCTGAGGAGAATAAAAATCAAATATTGGAGAAGTACTATTTTCCAAAGATAGGGAAGTTAATTAGATTCTTTATTAAATCTAAAAACAAATATGATACGCATCCTCCAAATCCTAAACTTCGGCCAACTCCAATTCCATCCTATCCCACAGAAATACTTCACATAGACATAATGAAAATTCAACGTGAAAAGTTCATAACGTGTGTGGACAAGTTTTCAAAATTCGTAAAATTTTTTTATATTAAGAATAAATCAGTTCTACATATTCGAGATAAAATGATAAAATTACTCCATTATTTTTCCGCACCAAGAATGATTGTAATGGATAATGAAGGCAGTTTCACTAGTCCGATAGTACTTAACTATATAGAAAGCCTAGGAATTGAAACTTATTTTGCACCCCCACAAAAAGTGAGGTGAATGGTACTAGTGAAAGAGTTCATTCAGCAATTATTGAAATGTTAAGATGTCTTCGTGAAGAGTATCCAGATTACACCTTAAAAGAGTTTATAACCATTACTGTGGCCAGGTACAATAACACAGTGCACTCGGTCACAAAGAATAAACCAGCTGATGTTTTCTTTGGTAGGACAAACAGGATCAACTACCAGAATTTAGCTGATTTTAAAGAAATAGTTAATAACGACCTAAGGAATGAAATTGAAAGGAACCAAAAAAATTCAACTTTATAGGCGAAATTGTAAAAGGAAAAATGTTAAAAAGTATAATCCAGGAGATATAATATTTAATGGAACAAACAAATAAAGTCAAAGGATAAGCCATTATACGTTGAACAAACAGTTGGAAAAGATAACAATGTTACAATTACCACAACAGACAACAAAAGGATTCACAAATCTCATCTCAAGAATTAACATATAACTTCTCTTTCAGCTTAATAACGTGCAGCATAAATGCAACCGTTGATGTGTACGAGTACAACAATCCCTTAGTAACAGTTAAACAAGGTATAGGAAAAATCAGCAATTGGAACTTTAGGATAATACACACGATTAACCTTGCAGACTACGAAAAAATGATTAATGATATTAAGACCATAGTTCGCTACCAGATACGGAACACAGGAACACTGCGCCTACAGATAGAGCACCAAATCACCGGAATTGAGAACCTTTTCAATCAGCTTCACGTTAAAAACTCAACGAAACATAAGAGGTCTATAAAGTGGATAGGCTCCGCATCGAAGTGGATAGCCGGTAATCCTGATGCTACTGATTGGGACAATATTTTCAGCCAAACAAACAATGTCATAAAGAATAACAATAGGCAGTACACCATTAACGAGTATTTAATAAAAACAACAAACAATCTTCTGGACGACTATAATAGAATCATAGCCGAAGTGAATACAAATGATACTACCAAATATGCACAAACACTCTGTAACAGGTTAGGATTAGTAAAGGAAGAAGTAGCTCAAATTGTAATGGCGAGTCAACTTGCAAAAAGTGGTATAGTGCATTCTCCGATATTGAACAAAGGAGACATCTCCAATACTCTTTCTCAGACGGAAACGCTCCCATATAAAAATGAAATGCAGGCTCTCCAATTTGCTGAACCTTCAATGGTAATAAAAGATTCTCTCCTTCTGTACATTATATCATTGCCGCAAACAGAAATACTCTGTACAACAATATACTCATTCGCTTAACAGTCAGTAATAACAAGAGGATTTACCTCAAGTTTACAAACTTACTAGTATCCAATACAAAGAAATACGGTATTAAGGACAAATGTACAGTACAGTTGATAATATAACGGTCTGCAAACTAAGCCAAGTCGAAAGTCTGGGATCAGATAACTGTATTGTTAATTTACTAAATGGGGAAAACGCCACCTGTGAATACTAGATGGAAAATAAGCCAATAGTCGAAATGTTGTCGGAAAGCACAATATTTTTGACGAATTATAAAGGAAATATCACCTACAACAATTCTACGCAAAGTCTAAATGGCACATTTATCATAAATTTCTTTAACGAAACCATAACTCTTGATGATGTCAACTGTTCAAATTGGCAAATAACATCCACTCAAGTTCTTCCGCCTATACTGCAGGGAAATTTATTTACAATTATTTACAATATCTACACCATCTTCACCTAAAAAATATTAGACATTCGGATAAACTTTCATATAAGGGTATTATCTCTATAAGTTCAAATTTTGCTTTACTTTTTGTAGGGTTCTCGATAATATTAGTAATTCAATTACACTCTAGATGCAACAGTCGCCAGAAAATATTAAGATTCCCAACTCTAACAGGATTGCCTGAAATCAAAATAAATTACCCATAATACACAATCAGCGGGACGCTGATGCTTAAAAAGGGGGGAGTTATCATGTTCTACTGAATACACCTAATCACAACACACTTTACTACAACAACAAACAAACAAACAAATTGATTTCATAATATTCATGGTTAATGTTCTACTCTATTTTTCTGTTGATTAACTTAAATTTAAATAAGAAATTTATTGTACTTAAAATTTATTATTAATTAGGTCAAACCAAAAATATTGTAATTGCACTAAATTAATTGTGAAACGATACCGTAGAGTTAAGCCAAAAAAAAAGAATTGTAAAATTATTGCAAGCAAAAATATTGTATAAATATAAGAACTAAATCAATAAAATTTTAGAGTTACTACTATACTTTAGCGACCGCGACTTTCATTTCAATCCGCATAACTTACATACATGTAAATTTTAGATACCTATTTTCAAATATATTAATTTTTGATGTCATATCTTTAGATAAGAAGTATATAGAAGTTTTTGCAAGAATTGTCTTTTATAACATTGTAAATATTCGTAGCAAACAAGAAGAAATAGAGCACGACCTTTTTATTTTGTGTAGGGTAAACTATTTTTGTTTTCTTTATGGATAAACAAACAGGGATCAGAAACGAATTGAATATTCCCTTCACAAAATGTAGTTTTTAATGAAAAATCAAACAAGTAGCATTTCAGTTTTTTTTTTTTTTTTGTTAATTCATAGGTTTTTAAAAAATTTCCTTAAAAAATGTAACATTTTTAACCAGATATGCATTTTTTAATGGAAAGTATTACTTTTCACCTATTTTTAAAAATGTTTTTAAAAAATTTATTAGGAAAATGTAACTACAATTTAACAAGGTTGTTATTTTTTTTTTTATGAAAAAGAGAATAAAAAAAGCGCTTCAGGAATTTTGTAAATAAGTTTTCCAAAAAACCCATCTGAAAAATGTAATATTTTTAACCAAGTATGCATTTTTTGTTGTAACTTTAGAAAGCATTGGTATAAAAATTTGTGCCCTAGTGTGTGATCAGAGCACACCAAACAGAAAATCTATCTCCAATTTTGAAATATCTTTGCAAATGCCTTTTTTGAAATTAATGTACAAAAAATGTTTTGTATGTAAGATTTTTTACATTTCAAGATTCTTTTGTTAAAAATATTTAATTGAAGAAGTTGTCAAAAAAAATAATTCAAAAGATAACAGTACATTATTATGCATTTTGCTTAGTTTTCTCATCAATAAATTTTCCTTTAGTCGTTTTTCGTACAGAAGTTTAAAAGTTTCCATTGTTTTGTTAAGACCTCAAAATTGAATACTTATACATTTCATTATAATTTTGCAACAATGTTATTTTTATGTAATTTTTATGTTTGCTAATACATAAAAAATAATGTATACAATAAAATTCTTAAATATTTTTAAGTTTCTTCAGAAATTGTTTTTGGTTTCCGACTTCTAATAATAAAAAAGTTTGCATTGAATTGTCCAGACCTGTATACAACATGTTGCAATTTTTAAAACTTTTGTATTCCTCTTCACCCCTCTAATTTATTTTTTGTATATTTAATCAACTATGAAACGACAAAAGTGTTTAAATGCTAGTGAAATGGACGCTTTCTCACAGTAGATCCCGAAGGCTATCAATAAGAGCGATTTCAGGGTGAGGTATTTTTTCTCTCAACAAATATGATTGCAGGCTTTATTCACAGCGTCAATTTAATGTGGTGAACTTATGTGGCTACACAAAAATTCTTTGGGGCGTTGTGAATTTTGGCCCTAAACAACATCAACATTAACAAGAGAAATGGAATAAATTTTTGAGTTTGATTCACATGATTCTGTTGAGGCAGAACATGAAATATCATTGATAAAAATTCCTGCTAATGAAGCAAGCTTTTCTAATGTCGTCATCAAGATTTCTGAGGATTCTGGAATTATTGTAGAGTTTCAAAAAATAGGTCTTGTTCGCTCAGATCTCCATCGTTCTATGAATTTTATATGTTAAATGCCTATTATTGTTATTAGTAATTAATTCATCCCTTTAAATCTCATTTATTGTATCATAATTAATTCATTCCTTTAAATGCCGTATCGGTTATTAAAGAATTCATTGTTTGCTTTTTCTTTACATTAGTAACTGTTCTTATTTACCACAATGTTAAAAGTAAAATTTGAATTGAAGAAATAAGGAATAGCATCCTTTTCGAGAAATTATAAGAAGCAACATCAAACAAAATGTAAGTCTTTCATTTTTTTTGTCCTATCGAGGTGTTTAGGTAGATATAGGGTATCATTAGATGGCATATCCACCATTACGGTTTCAGATCTGTTGATGTTCATTAGGAAAGCAGTAGATCTGTTGGAAAAACTATAGACCGGAGCGGGGTACAATAAATCCCTTAGTTCGTAGTATCCTGCAATAGTGCCCGATCAGGAGGATAATAATACTAATGGAAAAATCCTATGGAAGACGATGTAGTTGTATAAACCCCTGTAAATACTTCAGAATACATAAAATATTTGTAAAAAAAATATATAAATCTATAATTTTCTTCTAATGAAAAAACTTGATATTTTTACTCCTTTTATGTACAACATTTTCTAAAACTACGCATCGAATGTAAGTTTTTTATCTTATTTGACCCTAAAGTAGTCGGAAACAAAGTCATAAAAATATAGCTCTTCTAGCAAAGTTTGGTGCATGAGAGGGTTAATAAAGGGTGGTCCAATCAAAACGCGCGATGTTAATTGTAAATAAAACAAAAAGTTTTCAGAGAATTATCTTAATATTTTTTATTGTGATAGAAAGATCTATGTGTAAAACAAAATATCGGCCAAATGCTCGTCATGGCTTCGGTGGCATAACTCTATTCATCGGTCCATATTTGCAATGACTCTGAGATATAATTGAGGTTCAATGTCGTTAATGTGCCGAGTTATCTCATCCTTTAGCTATTGAATAGTTCGTGGCTTATTGAGGTACACTTTTTCTTTTAACTATCCCCTAAGAAAGAAGTCCAATGATGTCAAATCATATGATCGTGGCGGCCAATTAACATCGCCACGACATGAAGTAACAGGGCCATTAAATTTCTCACGCATAAGAGCCATTGTTTCGTTGGCTGTGTGGCAAGTGGCACCATCCTGTTGGAACGACATATCGTCCTGGTCATAATCCTCAATTTCTGGCTACAAGAAGTTCGTTGTCATCTTGCGATAGCGAACACCTTTGGCGGCAACTGCTTGGCCGATAAACCGCACCAAACAGTCACTCTCTGGATGCATCGGCTTTTCAGTAGTCTCTCGTGGATTCTTATTTGCCTAAATGCGGCAATCCTGCTTGTTAACTAATCCACTAGGTGAAGTTGTACCTCGTCGCTGAAGATAATCTTCTTTGTAAAGTCACCATTCACTTTTGTCTGTGCAACTAACCATCGGCATATTGACAACGCGTGAAATGGGCGTGTACATTCAAATCTTTATTTATAATTCACATCAGTGATATTCTTGAGATGATCAATTGTTGGGCACAACTACGACTCGTGGTTGACGACTCTTCTGCCAAACTATCTCGAACAACAGTAATGTTTTCCGCAGAACGAACTGAGAGCATTCACAGGTGTTTTCCCATTTCCTACAGACCCAGTTTTCCGAAATTTACGCACTATTCTCCCGATTGTGGACAGATTTGGTCAATTGTGCTGACCGAAAAAATCGCGAAGTGTACGAAAAGCATTTTGTTGACTTTGTCAAACACTAAGCAAAGAAATGTTAAATAAAGTTAGGCAATAAACTTGACGCGAAGGTGTGACTCACAGTTAACATCGTGCATTATGGTTGGACCACTCTTTACCTATTATTATATACCTAGTTGTTGATTTTTGATATATGTACTTCGCTGTGGGTAAGAATTTTAAGAAGCTCCAAGGAGTTTAAATAACCTAAATTAAATTCTTAGTATAAAGAAAATTTCTGCAGTAGAAGAAAATGCTTAATGGAGAGTCTGAAACCAAGCAGAAGATGATTTCTTTTTAACATGATTATTTTATAAATTTTAAACAATTACTGCTCTATTTAAGTATGCAACTAGTTACTTGTTGTTATCTTTACAAAAGAGAATTCCCAAATAACGGTATAACGAAAAAGGCATACACAAAAAAGTCGTAAAAACAAAACTTAACATTTTTATTTGTACAATATTTTATTTATATGCAGGCATTTGTGTGAAACATACGATAATTTTGTTCACAGTAAAAACAACAAAAAATTAATATGATAAAATTAACTCTAGGGTTCGATTGGGATGTTAAATAGATAGATGTCAAATACATTTTTTTAAGCCTAGTGCTTTAAACACATGGACGACAACGAGCATCACGGCAGCAAAACGGAAATGCCGCTCAACAGCATTTGCTCCCATGTTGTTGCTCCCATAGTTTGGATATTTACAAGCAGTAAAAATTAAACAAAAATTATGATTGAAGTAAATTTTGCAAATTTTAAAACAGCAATTGCTCCGAAATATATCAACTCTATTAAAAATAATAGAAATAATAAACAAATATTTAGCAACTTCAATAAACCAAAACAATAATAAACAATTACAATTATGATCAGCTGTTTGTAATAAAAACACAATTTCAGTGGTGCAACTTTCAGTTTTCGCATTTACAAAATTTAAATCGCTTGTTTGCGATATGATAATACATTTTATTAACAAATTTAGAAATAAATTAAGCCAATTTTAAAATAGCGTGTTTAGTTGAAAGTGTGTGTGTCAGTATCACAATTGAAATGAATGGATGGAAACATGTCTGTACTTTTAGTTATTTAATATTTATTTCACAATTAACAATTTATTTGATCAAGGTGATAAATTGACTACAACTGGAATAATATTCATTCCACTTCGAACTGGCAGAGAGGTCAATTGACCATAATTTTCGCAGACAGATTTTTCACTTTTCATGCATTTTATTGCGTGTAATTTTTTATTTACATTTTTTCAGAATTCAAAATGTCGAATTTTTTATTAAAGGCTTTTTCAAAAATCATTCTGCCTTTAACTATGAATATGAATTACGCTTCCTCTCTGGATCTGACTGCCATTTTACACGTCAGATTAAACCAAAATTTGTTTCTAGGTTTAATCGAGAGCTTTTTGAATGGGATAAAAATATCCATCCCTAGCCTTATTGCATTCACTACCAGTTCTGCCATGGCATCGACGTTTGAGTCAAGGAAACAAAGCTTCCAATTAAAATGCCTAAAAAATCGTTGAGCTCAGCCCAACGAGCATTTTCGTAGTTAAAAATAGAGCGTTCCGTAGCCGTGGGTGGAACCTCATGAAGAGCGGTGGACAAGAATGAGGCAGAAACTGTGCAATGATCCTAATATCCGAGAGGTGCAAGAACCTCAACTACATACTTTTCAGAGTGTGTAGTGAGGAAAAGGTCGAGGGTGTTGTTCTGGTGCCCATCTACACACGATATATGTGTAGGTTCATTCACTAATTTTAAAGGTGATTGTGCGCGGAGAAAATTTTCGCCCGCCCACGCACATTGCAGAAATCAGCCCGAAGCCGTCCTGCCATTACGTAAATTGAACCAAATAAAAGAAAAATAAACATATAATTTAACAACGAGTAAACAAAAATCAAACAACCTTCATTTGGATACGTACGACAAGGAAGTTGGTTACTGCTGATTGATTATTCAGCAGCTAGTGCTATGCCTTCGCTACTAAATAATCCAACTGCGACCCCTAAAAGTAGATCGCACCTAAAGGTTTGGAAAAATACAATGAGGGGAAGGAAAAGCACTATTGCTGATGGTAGGGAACATAATTAAATTTTCCACTAGGGCTCAACAGTCTTTTATTTTATTAACGTTTAATCTCGCCCGTATATAAATTGATTATTGTCAAGTGTGTGTTTATTTTTTATGTTAGTGTTTTGTTGGTTGTTTCATTTTTATAATTTTCTTTGATATTCATGTTTTGTTGTTTTCATTTTTGTTGACGATGTTGTATTTTCTCGTTTTATTTATTTATTTTAATATTGTTATCGTATTATTTGTTCCGAAATATATTTTAAAATTATGTTCCGTTAGGAGTGCTGGTCGTTTTTATTTATGCTCCACAATTCTCTTTTAAGAAACTGTTTTATTGAGTTGCTGTTGGTTTCGAATTTTATGTTGATCTTATAAAAAATATTTTTATTTTTTTTTTAAATAATGTTTCGTCAAGAGTTGTGACTTTTTTGATATATACATATATGTTGTGTTAGTGATTTTTTTATGTTCACCTTTGTGTACTTTTATCGTTTACCATTGTTATATTTTATTTTGTAATATTGCACTGTTTTTAATTTATTAGCACAGAAACATCATGGACGGATTAGCAAAACACGTATTGACGGCACCAACTAAAGATCACTATTTCTTTTCAATTTTCTTTTTAAAGTTTTCAGGCTTTTCTGTTAAATGAAAAACGTACACTTGAAAAATCGTTTATATTTAATATCTTGTATTGTATTGGCATTACTGATTGGTTTTTTAGTGCCCATAAAAATAGAAATTAGTCTAAGTTGGACAGCATCGGCAAAGGTTGATGACTATGCATTTGTCGTGCTGCCGTTAAAGTATTCATCTTCTTATAAACGTTTGTATTCTAATTCCGCCATCTTGCTGCAAGCTGCTCGTTGTCGTCTATGTGTTTATAGCATTAACCTATGAACTTTATTTCTATTTACATTTCATGTGGGCTCTAAAACTAAATGTAAGACCTCAGGACGGAGAGGCCTGTCCATATTCTGGGAATCTCCTTGAGACTATTAATACCAAGATCAGATGTGATAAGCAGCATGTTAAACACGTCTGTATTCACGGGAATACATGACTGTTTTCGACTATTGTTTTAACGAAATCTTCTGCAATCTTTACTGCGAGTTTCATCAGAAAGTTGGCTAATGGGTAGAAGAGATGATTGTACAACTGCCGTCCCATGCTCAAGGATCGAAGACTACGCTCTGAGTATAATGCCGATTTTATTTGTAATAATTCAATTTCTCATTTGAAGCATTTTTGAACGCTTAACGAACGCTTCACATAGACTTTGTCAGAAGCATATTGTTACAAAAATCAGGTTGGGCAATCCTGCGACGACTTCCTTGGGTCGCGGTGAATCGAATGCTATTAAGGTCCAGGTTAGTCTAATGGAGACACCAGGTGAGGCTAGTCTGCATGTTACTGGTATAGAACCAAAGGAAACGCGAACAAGTCTTCGGTCTCCCAAACTTCACCACCCCCTGCCAGTGAGGGTAATGCGAAGAAGTCTTCGATTTCTGGATCTGTGGTCTCAGATAAGAAAACGTCCCAAAGGCACATAACTCCTGCCAGAAGGGCCTTCCTGAAGTGACGTGCTGCTGAATGCTTCATTGACAAATTGGGTAAGAAGTCCCCAGAATCCCTTACCTTTGAGGAACTTGTTTCCCTCAACTGGGTCAAATCTTATTTAGCCGAACAGCGTGGAAACCCCCTCTAGCGTCAAAGGGCGCGCCTAAACGGAAACGTTGGCAGGGAAGGGCACGGCCAACAGCCCTGGACTAAACGTCCGAAGCCATCAATGAATGGGTTCTATGGTGAGGCGGCCGAAGGTCATCTCATACGAGCCATCAATGATTGCTCTATTTCCCGGGAGAACTGGGAATTAGTGCGGAAGAAGCTGATGGGAGTGTTCTGGAGAGTCCTAAGTGAAAACCCATGCCCTTGGCAGGCGATCGCCTTTTTGGATAGCCTATGGGAGGGTGCTAGACTCGACGTGGTGTCACTTGATGAGATTCCACGTCGGCCTATGGCCATTGCCCGAATTTCCGACGAACCATCCGATAAGAAGGAGATCCTGGCTCTCATACGACATCCCTTCACATGATTGAATGGTTGCCAAGATCTCTGCATCGAATGGCTCATCCAGGAGGATAATTCTCCTCCTGAACAAGGAGTCTTTGCTACCTTTACGGAAGAAAGGTGGAAGGATCTACTACGGTTTCGAGTCGATCTTTCTATCTTCATTCTATCTGATTACAGCGATGAGATTACATTGTCAGCGGCCTGGAAGACAGGATATGGCACCATTTTTGTAGTCTCGAGTTATATGGCCCACGACCAATGCGAACCTCCACCGAATGAAAAGGTTTGTGGCTTGAAAAATGCGGAAAGAATAGGAAATGCGCTGCTTATTATTGTGGCTGACGCCAACGCACACAACATTGCTTAGGAAGCTCGGACACGAACGCAAGGGGTGAGTCTCGTTTTGATTTTGTTCTTTGTAGTGGTTTAGATATAATGAACACTGGCAGGGAGCCTACCTTTGTAATTTCGAATAGAAGGGAGGTTCTTGATGTCACCTTGGCCAGTTCCAGGAACTCAGATTTGGTTAGAGGATGGAGGCTCTCTGCTCCTTTTCTGACCATCTTTATATTGATTTCGAAATTGCGGTCAAGTCGCCTGGGACTAGGGTTTTCCAGAACGGGAGGAAGACGAACTGGGTTGAGCATCCCAACATCCTGTCCTGCACTCTTCCGGATCCTCCGAATATAAATAGTTAGTGTGATATCGAGGCTTCTGTTTAGACCTTGACAGAAGCTTCGATAGGGCAGCAGGTGAGGCATGGAGACCAAGGGTCTGTAAGGGTAGGAAGCAACCACCATGGTGGAATTCCAATCTAGAGGACACCCGCAGGGAATGTCGCCGCCTATTTAATGAGGCTATGAGGGGGGACTGGTCCACTTATTGATCCTCATAGAAAAAATTTAAAAACCAGATTAGAAGCGCAAAGCGCAAATCTTGGAGATCCTTCTGCAGCAGTGTAGAAGGACACTCCAAGACGAGCCGGTTGCGGAAAATCTTGGCATCATCAACGGCGATCCCTGGTTTTATTCAAACACCATGTAGAAGCTGGACTAAAAACGGACAGGATACCTTGAATGCCTTGCTGGAGGTGCAATTTCAGGGCAGTTTTCCTATGGAGGAGTGTCACGTGGACAACTCACACAATCATACCGAGTCCCACGTTTCAATTACGGAAAGTGGGCTGAGGTTGGCGTTGTGCAACTTTGCCCCATACAAATACCCTGGCACGGATGGCATTAATCCTGCCGAACTTCAGAATAGCGCTGATATGGCGAATACTTGGCTGATGGTTATCTATAAGGCATGCTTGACATGGTCTTATATTCCTGAGCCTTGTCCGTGTACAGGGTGGTATTTATTAAGAAGGGGAGTAAAACCACCCACACGGATCCAAAGGACTTCAGACCCATCAGCCTATCTTTTTTTCTTCTGAAGGCTCTGGATATGTTGGTCGACCTGCATATTCGCGGTACGATAGAGCCTGACCAATTTTATCTGCGTTTTAACGTGCCTACACTAGGGGCAGATCTGTTGAGACTGTGCTTCATTCGCTTATGGAGTATATTGAAAATGCCCTCGAGCACATAGAGCATGCTCTTGTGGCATTCCTGGGTATAGAGAGCCTTTAACAATGTGACACCGGAGGCGATTACGTCGGCTCTGGTGGCACTGAATGTTCATAGGGAGACTCCTGACCAACAAGGTTATTGTGTGCTAAATGGGATCTATAGAGTGGCTGAAAGGGCACTCCACAGGGGGTTCTTTCCCCTCGTCTGTGGAATTTGACTGTTAACACTTTGCTCGTGGGACTTGTTTCTAACCGATTCCAGACTGTAGCGTATGGGGATGATGTTTCTGTAGCTGTGTCGGGAAAATTTCTTGACACAATATCGCAGCGCCTTCAAACATCTCTGGGCCTTCTCAGTCGGTGGAGTACTGATAGTGGGCTGAACGTTAACCCGGGAGAGACGGAATTGGTACTATTCACGCGCACATACAAAGTTCCGTCGTTTTCCCCACCGCGTCTGCAGGGTGTTGAGCGGGGGCTGTCGGGTAGCGCGAAGTACCCGGGGATAGTTCTGGGTTCCAAGCTATCCTGAAGATGGTAGGGACATGGTCGGACAGGGTCTATGGGCATGCGGCCGTCTTTAGGTATTTGGATACGATCCCTGATGGGATAGATTACTGGACACCCAAACGCTTCTGTATAGAATGTTCTCCGTGTGCATCTCACCAGAGCCGGTAATTGGTATATATATATATATATATATATATATATATATATATATATATATATCAAAATCCTTGGAAGAGATTGGTGCGCTATTTTTATTCTTGTGTACATGGTGAGGGAATCCTTTAAACTGCCGGACCACTGCAGTTTCTTACAGGCGGAGGTCTCGGCGATAAAGAGGGCAGCGGACTGGTTGATGTACTACGGGGTATATGACAGTGATATTCGGATCTGTACGGATAGTCAGGCTGCGATCAGGGCGCGCTCTCCGTTGTCTACCGACATCGCTACTGGTGTGTGAATGCCGGGCATCTCTGAACGAGATGGCGAGGCATTCAGACCTGGAGATTATCTGGGTAAGGGGTCACTCGGACACCCGGGGCAACTGTGTGGCAGACGCACTTGCGTGGGTGGGCTATCTTCTCAGAAATGAGGAAATTGACCACTCAGTTGGGATGCCACTCTCCTCTTACAGACTTATGGTCTTGTAGTACATGTTGGGTAGGGCACAGCTACGGTGGGATGATGAGCTCACGTGCTTTGTATCAAGGCAAATATGGCCCCTTTATGATCGGGCTCGCTCGTAGTCTATTATGGGGATGCCGCGGCTAAGGCTACGAACTTTTGTGGCTGTGATTACTAGGCATTGGGTGGCTGGTGCGCATGCTAGGAAATTGGGTCTGCCATTCAATGGCTACTGTAGGGGTTGTCAGTATGAGGAAGAGGAGGAGACTGTCGAGTTCTTCCTGTGACTGTGCCCGAGTCTTTCGGATATTAGGACTGCTTTCCTTGGCAGTCTATTTCTGAACGCCTTGTCGGATCTGGCTGATGTGTATATCACCAGGATCTCTTCTTTTGTGCATGCGTCTGGTTGGTTCGGATCGGACCGGGACGCGGACATGTGGGCTGTTCATTTTCTGGATTACTGCTGGGTATCACAGTGGTATCAATAATGGACACAGGTGGGCTAGACCGTTGTCTGGCTACCCGTCGTAAGGAATTAACTAACTAAACTCAGCGAGTACAGTTTATGTGTGGTAAATTCAGCGAGTAGAGTTTATGTGTTGCAAACTTAGCGAGTAAAGTTTATTTGGTGTAAGTAGAGCTTATGTGTTATAAACTCAGCGAAGGTGTTATTGGTTTGAACTCAGTGTAAGAGAGTTTAGTGTGGTTAAACTCTGGTTGAAGAAGTTGTAATCGAACCTAAGTTGTAACTACGATCGGGTTGAAAGATCTTTAAGTAGAATGATCTATCGAGTAATTGTTGTTGTTTACAAAGTTGTAAACAGACAGAGTAATTAAGAATACAAATTGTAATTGCTTGTGAAAAGGTTACAAGCAATGGTGCACATAACTGTGTTGAATTAAGAATTTTTAATTAAAAAGTAGATACAAGATTTATTTTATTTCAACTACAATCTACGAACTCATATATACACGTTTTTGAAAAGGTAAAAACGTAACAATATCCTTAGTATTTACGTTTACAACACTTAATTTATTGGCATTACTGTACTGTACTATTAGATCAATATATTGTTCATGGGTGAACACACGATCTAGATTAAAATTTAATAAACACATAAAATACATATGCAAAAAAATTTGGCAAAAAAATTGGATTCTTTAAACGTATACGCAATAAAATATCCACATTTACTGCCATAAATATATATAACACTATGATAAAACCATATTTTGAATTTAGCTCAACAATCATACATATGTACATTGTAGAGAATTGTTGCATTTGAAGTGAGGACAATCCACAAGATTTTATCGAAACACCATTACATCTATATAAAATTACTGTTTGGTTCGCTCTATGGGCTGGCGGAGTCATTGGTCCATATGTATTCATAAATTATGATGGTAAACGGTATAGGAATTTGACTAGAAATTCTTTCGTACCTCTCATTAATGACAAGTGGTTTCAACATGCCATACAGCACGCGCTTCAATTGATTTATTCAAAGGAAGTTGATGGAAGAATCATTTTACGTAATGGCCCAATTAACGAACCATTAGATCGTGTGGTTTAATCCCATTGAATCATTTTCTTTGGGGTTATGTAAAGTTATTTGTCTACGTCGATAAACCAGAGGCATTTGAACACCTGGAAGTCAACATTCGAAGAGTTATTAGCGAAATAAGACCGTATATGCGGCCAAAAATTTCTGAAAATTGGTGTTCCATATTGCGCCTTATACGCGCCAGCAGTGGCTGCCATATAGCCCAAATCATTTTTAAGCACTAATGTCATAAGATTCTCTATCCAAAAAAGCCCGTTGCATTGAAATTAAAAAGAAATATATCTTTGTTTTGTTATTACTTAAGCTTGTTGACTGCAGCAAATAAGCTGTGAGTGACTGCAAATTTGAATTAATTAATTTTCAATAAAATAGCTATTTAAGCAAAGGTTTAGCATTCTTAAGTTAGGCTTATTATTTATATTAAAATGAATTTGTTAACTTTAGTTTATAGAAAGCTGACTAATTTGCCTTTAAGCTGCTTTTGGTTTTAGCTTAATATCTTTAACGGAATATCTGAATTTGAAAACCTGAACTCTTACAGTGAAAGTTATTTTTCGCTCACTCTACCTATTTATTGGCCAAATTTTTTGCCTTTTTTCCAAAATTGTCAAGAGTTTGGGTTATCTGTAATATGAAATGTTGTTTTTGAGGTAGGTTTTTGTTTTCCGGATCTTTTTTTAATTTGATTATATTATTTAACTTCATATTTGATTACACCACTCACTTTTATTGCTTTTGTATAACAAACCACTTTATTTAATAAACTCAAAACAAACAAAATCTTCACTGCACCAACTACATATAAACGATGTTAATATTATCGTCAAATGAGAGGAATCACCGTTTAATCAGTGTTGTTTACGAAATTCAAAAAGAAACCATACTGATTTTTTTCTGATTTGTATTGTTAAAGGGGTGATACATTGGCAAACATTTGTTTGCAAGCATCAAAAAGACAATGTAAAGCAAAGTGCAGGGAAAGGTGTATCGCAAGCAATTTCTCAACCAAGACAACGATCCCAAGCAAACAGAGGGTAATGCAAAGGTTTGGTTGATCCGTACCTGACCCAAGCTTACAGAAACTTCTGCTTAGACCCTATAACTTAATGTAATTAATCATCTTTATTAGTTTATCAGAAAAAGTTTAACACATTAGTTCAGCTTCAGGCGGCATTGTCAAAAGTATAGAACTCCATAGAGCCGCAATAATGCTAAGATTTTTTATAATCAATTCCTAGGCACTTGCTGATTGTTCTAGATTACAAAAGATATGTAAAGTATTACTAATTGTTCGATTATTGCATTTTAAGTATTCATACTTTGCTTTGATCGATTATGTGTCAAGATAAAAAGTTAGTTATTTTTGTGCTTCTGGTGGAACTTACAGTTGTTATTGAATAAAATGATGGTCTTGTTATTCATATTTATGTATAATTAACACGCCTATAAGTTTAAGTATTTATTATACTTTTATGTTTAGAGGACTTTCCTATGAGAACAACTCTTGTCCCATTATACTTTGGAGTCACTGTATGTATATAACATTCGTAAAAACTGAATTTTGTGTGTAATTTTTCTTCATACATATGTGTAGTTGTAATGCCGGTTGTGTGCAATTCGTAATGTTGTTGGTGGCAACACTGATAAAAGCAAATATGTATGTATATATGTATGTTGTGTGCTTAAGGGGGTGATGCATTGGCAAACATTTGTTTGCAAACATCGCAAATAGCCAATCGCATACATGGATAACTTACTTTTCCTTGAATGCGATTAGCTATATGCAATGTTTGCGAACAAATTTTTGTCAATATATCACCCCTTTTATAATAATTTATTTTTTAAAAGTAAATAAGGAATTGCTCACTTGACTTGACAAACACAGAGAAAATAATGCTGTTAAAATGTACTTTTATTAAACTTTTTTTAATGGTTATTGGATAGCTTGACAGACTAGTAGATAGTGTGAAGTCTATCAGCGGGGGATTGTGGGTTCGATTCCCACAAAAACTCAGATCTGTTACATTGCAGCGAAAATTTTTTTGCCAATGTCCGAATCTTTCGGATATTAGGAATGTTTTCCTTGGCTATTCGTTTCTGTTTGCCATATCACAGATCTGGCTAAAATAAGTGTCTGCGGACTGTCTTCTTTTGTGCATGCGTCTGGTTGCTTGTTTCGGACCGGGGCACAGATATGTAGGACTACCTGGATGCTACTTTCTATTAGCATCAAATAGAATCAGTATTTGTAATTATTTTTTAATTCAAATTAAATAAATAAATTGTTATTGTTTTGTAGATCGCAATCAATACATTATTTTTACTCAAAAATTCTTAGGTTATATCCTAATGTGGTTCTCTTACGATGTGGTTCTATAATAATTATAATTTAAATTTTGTTAATTGTTAAGAAAACCGAAATATATATCTTCGTAGTCAATATTCATTAGTCAGAGTTGGCGGAATAGGACAAATGGGCATTGTACCTCCCATACAAGATAAATATTGTTTTTTGTATATATTGAGAACGGTAATAAAATTAAATTCTAAATTAGGTTTAATCAATGTCATAAACAAAACACATCATCATTCAGTAACTGGGCGAGATTGAATAAGTGTGCTTGGCACCTTCCATTCATACTAAATATTGAAATTTGTACATACATATATGTGCAGAACGGCAACAATTAAAGCTTTGTTATCTATCTGCATCAGCTCAAACGCGTGTATTGCACAAAGCACACTGGGTAAGAGTTATCTATTTATATACGTATAAAAATAAATGTGTTTGTTTGAAGGCTATATACAGCTAAACAGCAGTACCTGGAAGGAACCATAGGCTATCTCAGTTGTTTGGATTTGGACCGAAAGGGGATAAAGGGCAAACAAATGTAACTATGAAAATAATTAAAATAGAGGTAGCGAAGCTAGGCTAATTTAAGTTTAAATTAAATTTAAAATTTAATTAGCGCTCAAGCATATTTCTCAATTGAAGCTGCTTTTCCAAAAATGTAATTTTAACTATGAGAATCAAAACAAAATTTGTCGTATTAGTTGTCATTTATTCATTGTTTTCGCAGGATATCAACAGCCATATTTGAAAATAGGTGCTGTGTAAGGTTCTAAATTTGATCAAAAAATCATATTTAGCGATGAGACCCACTTCAATGAGTGCGCCACCACATAAAATTTTCGAATTTGGGATGATACGAATATATAGTATACGAGATCCAAGAGCGGCTAATGCTTCCTGAAAGTTATTTTTTTTTTGTAGATTTTAGTCTGGCTATATTTTCACAGAACAATGTTAGTTAGGCCATTACTGACAACAACAACTACCATAGCTCTATACTTACGAACTTCGTATGGACACAAATGTAATGGTGTGGTGTGGTTTCAACAGGACGGTGCTACGTTTCGCACAGCTTATGCCACATTGAATATTCTCATATCACATTGAGGTCATGTGGGCTTTTTTTAAGTAGCAGGCTTATGCAAGTAAGCTTAACTCTACAGCGCTTCTCAAAACCAACATGGCCTATACCATTGACCAAGCTCAGCCTGATTTTTACGCCAGAGTCACATAAAATAAAACATATCGCGAAGCCGAGGCGGACATTTGATATCCAGGGTAGGTGGGAAATAAAATACCACCCGGGTATCGAAACGTGCTCTTCAGTCTATGGAACGTTTGACTCACAGTGAGCGGTTCGTGGTAGACATATCATCCTTATATTGGAAAATGTGGCGTCTGTTCACCATGTTAGGTGCAGTTACGAGCAGGCGTTAATTCTTACATTAGGCGGCTCGCTATATAAATTGAATATGACCGACTTGTTGGCTGCAAACATATCCCACCAGCGGTAATCGGAGGTTGCTTGCAGGCCGGATAAGTCGAAGCATAAAACACAAATTATCACCGAAACAGCATAGATAATAGAAAATGGACTGGAAAACATGACACGTCAAATTGGCTTTCGTACAAGGACACGACTCGGATTATAGAACGTGAGGACTCTACTGGAACAATTTCGCTTGGCTTATGTGTGCAGGGAAATGGAACAATATAGACTAGAGTTTTAAGTACTTTGTGAGGTTAGTGGAAGGATATCGGCGAACTCTGAACAACTGCGGGTCACCATTTTTTCTTCAGTGGGAACCATGATAACTATGTAAATGGTGTCGGATTAATACTTACATATAAGATTAAAAGGATTTAAGCCGATATCCGTGAGACTTTCGAAAGCTCGCATTAGCAATAAATATCGTAATCCCACGCACATACAATGCTTTGTGCTAACGGAGGCGCTACCTTGAGCCGAAAAACTCTTTTTATGAGCAACCTAAGGGCGATGTTAAGCTTGTGATGGGTGATCTCAATGCGAAGATTGGATCCAACAATACAAATTTGCGTACCCTCAGGGGCTGGAAGATATTCGCAACGATAACGGCGATTGTCTCTTGAACTTCTGTACTGGTAACCAGTTCTTTATTAGTGGAACTAAATTCTCCCATCGTTATATACACAAGCATGTGATATATATCACCATATTATGACAAGCGGGAAGTTTTTGCGATGCCAGCTAGATGTGAAAACCATAAGAGCCGCTGATGTATGCTCGAACCAACACTTGTCGGTAATGGCAAAGTACAGACAATCCAGTGTTCGTCAAAAAATTAAATTGTAACGCCTTCAGTAGCCTGTAGTCACAAGTGTCTTTTCCGATCGCCTGAATGGAGAATTGAACCATCTACCACAACCAAGCTGAAAGGGCATAAATGAGGCATATATACAAACTGCACACCATGTACTAGACGTTACCAGACACATCTCAACATCGTGGATTCGAGACGCCACCTGGGTAAAAATCTGGGAATATAGACAGGCCAAAGCGGATCTTCTAGATCCGACGACCAGACCCGGCAAACCATGGAATTGAACGGCAAATTAAGAAAATTGTTCTCTCTGACCTCCGATTAATTTTTAATTACATTACAAGAGTGGCGGAAAACACAGCTTCAGCTGCAATCAGAAAGTTGAGGTCAGGATCATTAGCAATGGTGACGAGCAGCTGGAAAGGTGGAGAGAATTTTTTGCATCAGCTGCTACGGTTAGAAAAAGGTGTACACCTTTCTCTAGACAGAACAAGAGAAAACCAAGAAAAGGGATAAGTACATTTCATCCCACACTCGCTGGCGTAAAAATTGTGATTTGAAGAGATTTGAGAGGTTGAAGAGTGGAAAATCAGCAGATACCTATATGTAGTTGCCCAACTGAATGGAAGGATGGCGCGATAATCATATTGCTCAAAATAGGCGACCTCAGTGAATGACTAAATACAATACAAAAAATTGTCGCATTGATTATATTGGACCGCATATCAACAATCTTCGAGTCTACCGTTCGCAATGAACAGAGTGGTTTTAGACCAATGCGCTCATGCCTAGACCATATCAATACGTTGCGGATAATCATAGAACATTCGGCGACATGAATAGGCTTTCAATACGGTGAACAGAGACTTAAGCGTTACGAAATATAGGTATACCACCAGACAAAATCACCTGATCAGGAAATTATACCGTGAAGCCTCGTGTAGAACACGTTTGAGTGGGCAGAATAGCATACTTGTTTATAACTACCGGTGTCAAACAAGGATTCACACTCTCTCCGGTACTATTCCTGGTCGTACTGGACAGTGTTTTACAACAAACAAGCACAGAGGCACCGGCCGGCACTCGATGGCACCTGAACCACCGACTACATCGATTAGATAATGTCTACGATATCTGTTTGATTTCTCATACGCTAGAAGAGCTACAGAATAAACTAGATAGGTTATATGAGAATGCGCAAGGGGTCGGGCTGAGGAGAAACGTTTCGAAAACAAAATCTATAAGAATTAGAACAATTAACTCTTCCCCTTGGTAATAAAGTGAGTGGAAATTGAAGGCGTTGTTCGCTTCACGTATCTTGGAAAAATTATTAGCACGGACAGTGGTGTGGGTGCGGATATAATAAACCGAACTAATAGGACACGATGTGCATATAGCTTACTTAGTAGAGTATGGAACTCATCACAGATATCGAAACGTGTCAAAATGAGAATATTAAACTATTGAGTAAACTATTAAACTATTGTTCTCTTATATGGTTGCGAAACAAGGTGACTAACTCCAGTGTAGCGAAAACAGAGGTGTTTATAAGCAAATGTCTGAGAAAGATAAATAAAATATTCTACCCAACCGCATATCTATCAATTAAATTCATAATAGAAAATGGAAATGGATCGGCCATACCTTCATCAAAAAAATTGAGGACCAGCCTGCAGGGGAACCCTTAAGGCAACGTAAAGGGTCCGCCAGAGAATCATCTGGAGCAGATCAGTGGAGGCTGAATACCGGAACAAAGTCTATCTTGGTCACATATACGTCATATGACGCAGGACAGAGAAAGCTGGAGAGTCTTTGTGGAGTCTTCATAACTCGGCAGAGAAAGTTGAACGTTCGAAGCACCTACTATTATTTTCGTTGTTAGGAGCTCCACCTCTTGGGCAGCACATAAGAATGCGCAACTCAATATATAATAAATAATAATAGTCCATACATAATCGCATTGTTAAGCCTATTCAAGGAATAAAAAATTTCGATGATACCCCACATACCGCTTGTTTTGTGCAATTTTAATATATTAAGCACTTAGTAGGAGATACTTTCTAAAAACTTTTTATGTGTTGCCAAATTGGATCATTGGGCACTAAGTTAATTCTTCTTATTGGCACTTATTTGTGCATATTTCCAAATCGAAACATTGGGCAGTAATAAGTTAATAACACGAATCATAGTTATTCAATATAACATATGAAAGTTTGAAAGATTTAAAAAATCCATGGCTGAGTGTTACAAGTGTAAAAATTTTATACGAGGAGAGTCGGGTATAAGTTGCGACAGAGTATGCAAAAAGGTTTTTCACTTCTCTGTTAAATGTGCGGGTATATTTATATTTATCAAAGATATTGGAAGCAGATAACTATGTGAGATATATGTGCGAAAGAAAACATATCAAATAGCCAATCAATTTATCGATTATTTTGTTAATAGTATAAAATCTATTAGTCATTCAATACAATATGTGCAATACGTAAACCGAATAGGGGCGATATATAGCAAATTCAAGTCTCGTGCAATAAATCTACTAGATCTAAAAGATATATGTACAAATATAAAAAAAACCTGACTTTGATTAAGGGTCAATAACATTGATAACGGAAAATTGGTATATTTTGAGCAGAGTTTTATCAAATATTATATACAAATTATTTAAAAGAGGAGAATTTTCAGAAAGCTGAAAAATGTCACTAGTAACACCAGTAGAAATTATTACAAAGTCTAAAAGATGTGATGACTTTAGGCCCTTTAATGTATTTAAAGGCGTGTAAGAAAATAATTAAAAAGGTTGTAAAACAACAATTGGAAAATTATTTTTAAGAAAACAAAATATTTTCGAAATTCCAATCAGGTTTTAGAAAGGGCATTTCATGTGAAACGGCGGTAAACTACGTTTATCATTAATAGGTGGGAATATGTAGATAAAAGTAAAAAAAAAATATGGCTATGTTTTTAGACTTTAAAAGAGCCTTCGAGACAATTGATCGGGACTTATTAATACAAAAACTGAGCAAATAAGGAATTCAAGGAAAAGAGCTAAAATGATTTAAGTCCTATTTAACAGACAGAAAACAAATGGTGAAAGTGAACAATGAAAAATCAAACTACATATGTAACGAACATGGTATACCACAGAGCTCAATATTGGGGGCACTACTCTTTATTATATACATAAATGATATGGAAAAAGTACTAAAGAAATGTAAAATAATGTCATACACAGATGATATTCTAATTTTTACAGAAGGGTCTACGGTTGAAAAATGTTATAGCAATATGATACATGACATCAATAATGTTAATGGGTTGTGAAAAATTAATAAATTGAAATTAAATGAGACTAAAGCAAAAATAATGCAAATAAATATGAATTGGAGTTCAATTTTTAAAATTAATGACCAAGTAATAGAGAAAGTCGGTCAAATAAAATATCTTGGTTCTATAATAGATTAAAATTTAATAAACACATAGAATATATATGCAAAAAAGATTGGCAAAAAAATTGGATTCTTTAAACGTATACGCAATAAAATATCCACATTTACTGCCATAAATATATAACACTATGATAAAACCATATTTTGAATTTGGCTCAACAATCATACATATGTACATTGTAGAGAATTGTCGCATTTGAAGTGAGGACAATCCACAAGATTTTATTGAAACACCATTACATCTATATAAAATTACTGTTTGGTTCGCTCTATGGGCTGGCGGAGTCATTGGTCCATATGTAATCATAAATTATGATGGTAAACGGTATAGGGATTTGACTAGAAATTCTTTCGTACCTCTCATTAATGACAAGTGGTTTCAACTCAAAGGAATTTGATGGAAGAATCATTTTACGTAATGGCCCAATTAATGAACCATTAAGATCGTGTGGTTTAACCCCATTGAATTATTTTCTTTGGGGTTATGTAAAGTCATTTGTCTACGTCGATAAACCAGAGGCATTTGAACACCTGGAAGTCAACATTCGAAGAGTTATTAGCGAAATAAGACCGTATATGCTGCCAAAAATTTCTGAAAATTGGTGTTCCATATTGCGCCTTATACGCGCCAGCAGTAGCTGCCATATAGCCCAAATCATTCTTAAGCACTAATGTCATAAGATTTTCTATCCCAAAAAGCCCGTTGCATTGAAATTAAAAAGAAATTTATCTTTGTTTTATTATTACTTAAGCTTGTGTAACAGTAAAAAAACACCCCGTATTATAAATGCGAGATAAATTCCCCTTTGTTCCAATCCTATTCATTTTAGTGCCACCTATTTGTATTTATAAGGAAAATGATAAGACGATCTTTGAAGCCTCCTCCTGGGCGGTGCCACATCAACTCTTCCCGTAGAGTTTATCTTTGAACTTAATGTGCACCTTAATAATAGAGTTCCGTGTGAAAAGTTTGAAGAATATATTTTATAGTTTCCAAGATATATTGTAAAAGCTACTTGTTTCGTAAGAATGGACTATGAACCAAAAAATTCTTCTTTTACCATTAAGGAGCACCGCAAAATAAACAATTTTAAAATGTACTTCTGTACACCATACTTGGTTAACACAATTCCTGTTTCCTTTAATTTTTTTTTGGTGTTATTATGTATTTCTATGGCCTTGACTATGAAATACACAGTTTTTTTATTTTGCAAAAAAAAAATAGATAAAGTAAATAAAAATAACACAGCAGCGACAAAAATTAACAGCAAAGAAAACAAGTAACAGATAATAACAAGCAACAACAAATACTAAGAGCTGAAAGAAGTAGATGTTTACATTCGCATGGCTATATAAGAACTAAATAGAGAGTAAAAGAAAGAAATGGAATCTGCCTGAAATATAGAGAGGTTCGAGCGCTTTTGATGTGTTGTTTACTCAGCCATATAAAAAGCGCATTGATGCAAACAACAATCAGTTTATTTGCAGTAAACTCACGAGTACAGTTTATGTGAAGAGAGTTTGATGGTTTGACCTCTGTGTAAAGATATATTATAAGGGTAAACTCTTGAAGTGAATCGTGAAGTAAAAAACTAGTTTAGTTGGAGCTAACTAAGTAAGGAGAGTTAAGTGTGGATAACGTCTGGTTGAAAAGGTTGTGATCGAACTTAAGTTCTAATTACGATCGCGTTGGAAAATCTTCAGGTAGAAAGATCTGTCTAGTAATTATTGTTGTTTACAAGGCTGTAAACAAACGGAGTAATTAAGAATAGAAAATTGTTATTGCTAGTAAAAAGGTTGCAAGCAGTGGTGCACAATACTGTGTTGAATAAAGTATTTTAATTGAAAACTAAACACAAGATTTATTTTATTTTAACTACAATCTATGAACTTATAAATACAGGTTTTTAAAAAGTTAAAAACGGAACAATATGTTAACAAAATTTCTATTGAACATTATCAAATGATCTTTTATAAGATTTCCTTGAATGAATGACTTTAGGTAGATCTCGCTTCAAACACCAGCAGTAGTCTTTCATCATATGGGAGTCCCATCTTGCCTAATAACGTATTTCTATTGTCCGAAGGTAAAATCCCCAGATTTTATGGAAATCGGTCTAATGTGGGTACCGTAAGTGGATTTTTATACTCATATTGCATCCTAGCTCTTACAACTTTGATGGCATGTAATCAACAGGTTTCATTTTGCCTAGGAAATTACTCATAACCCAAGCAAATCAAATCTAAGTTTTGCGTTCGACTTCACTCATTGATTTGACAAAATTAAGGTCTTTCACAAGCTGCCTAATCTGTGGTCTTGATTACAAAATTTAATTTCAAAGTATTGATGAAACGCATTTTTCACAAAGTCCAATATAGGTTTTCGATATTTTTCAAATATGTATTCACCACAAATATAGCTAAACCAATTTAATGGTGCGGTGGGTGGGGGGAAAGATAAAAGGGAGAGTAAACACAATCACAGAGAATTAAGACTGAGTAAAGTTTATAAAATAATAACAAATGTATGTATGTATGTGTACATGTCATTTTAAATATGTAAGTTTGCATGAGTAGAATTGTAGAATAGAACAGAAATATAAATATAATACGACCTTTTTGTTATGTTTTGTTTTTGTACAGATAAACATACAAGGATCACCACCGAATCGAATATGTCCCTTCACAAATATAATATTCAATGGAAAATCAAACAAGTAGCATTTCTGGCGTTTTCAATAGGTTTTTAAAAAAATTTCCTTAAGAAAATGTAAGACTTTGAAGCAGTATGTATGTATTTTTTAATGGAAAAGTCAAATTTGCACGTATTTTTAAAAAACATTTTTTAAAAAACTAAAGTAATCCCTTCCACGTTGCTGCGAGCCTTTGTGTTGTACCTGCTTTTTCTGATGTGGATAGATAAAGAAAGCTTTAACTGTTGCCATTCTCTACACATGTAAAATTCCATTTTTTTAAGTGATGGTTTGTCTTGACTGCCAAGTTATTTAAACCAAATTTAGAAACTAAAATCATTATATAATTAATATAATGAGAGGTACCATGCCCACTTATCCCATTCCGCTCACTTATTACTATCTAAGAAGTCATTTAGACCAAATTCAGAACCTTTCGTTCTAATCGTTCTCTAGGTATACAAAAATTAATATTAATTTTGTATAGGAGATCCACACCCACTTATTCAATTTCGCCCATATTTCGATTGATGATGTCTATTAACTACTGAGTTATTCAGATCAAATTCAGAACCTTCCACTATTACACACCAAGGATATACATAAATCAATATTTAATTTTTATGGGAGGTGCTACTCCCACTTATCCAATTCGGCCAAATTTTTGACTGCTGAATTTTTTCAAATTTAGCTACTCTTACTATTACCGTCTTAAAGATATAGACATATAAATAAAAATTTTATATGGGCATGGCACCATCCAGTTGAACAATAGTGAAGCCACACACCAAATGAAAACTTTCTACATATTCTTTTTATATACAAAGTTTTAAAAATATTTCTTTTCAAGTAAAACTTATGCAATACAAAGGGGTTCACTCTAACGTCAATAACTCGAGAACCAAGAGACCTACAAAATCCGCATATACATAAAACAATTGGTATTGAAGTTAACTTTCGTCTAAGGGCTTAATTTATCTTTCGTTTGGCGCATTTCAGAGAACATCAATTGCAACGCATTTTATAGTCCTCTTTCTTTGCAAAATGGATGGTTGAAGTGCGACCTAAAACACCGGATGGAAGTGGCAGTTTTCAAGTAATTAAAGAACTGTACGAGATGCAGATAAATTAAGAAACCAAAATGTGCCCAAAATTGACACGGCAACATATTTTCCCCAAATCCTTTGAAAAAATACGCATCAAATTTGTAACACAAGTTTTTAGTAGAACAGTTGCCCCTGTCATTAGTACCATGGCCTAAACCTCAACATTTAAAAAGCAAAGTTTATAAAAAAAATTGAGAGTCATATATACATATATTCAAACATCCCATATATACTTGGACAGAGTGGAGTTTGTTGAATAAAAGAAACGCGCCTTCTTCTTAAGTTCGATGAAGAGTAAAAGGTTCTTAATTATTTAATTGTTAAAAAAAACTTTATTTTATATATTTTCATTATAATTATTACACTTTTATTTTTATTATTTGTTTTTACTTGAATGACTATTGCTTAAAATAAACCCAAACTGAACTGAACTGAACTGATAAACTTAATGACGCTTCGCTGATTTTTAAAATGCCTTATATACTAATAATTATGTCAATTTTAACGTATTCGTTTCGGCCAAATTTAGTAGGAATTATGTCTGTATGAACGCAAACGCGAAAAAACAAAATAGTTTATCAAACTTAATCCTATTGCAAATAGTACATGGTCATCAAATAATTATTATAAAATTGGTAAACAATTTAAGGGACTGTTTTACTACTTTTATTATCTTCACCAAATTTATTGATAATTTTTACGTGTGACCGGAAGTGCAAATAAATAAATATGTGAAAATATAAAAGTGCAATTTGGTTATTTTTTTTGTATGGAGAAATGGAAAACATTATACCATATACATCATATTATAATGGTTGGAGTTAGGCGAATATTAGTTGTCACTATAACTATGAAGCTTACCCTAAACACATTTCTTTTATTTAAAAAAAAAACATTAAAGAAAGAACAAATTGGAAAATACTTTTTCAGTATTGCGACTAAGGAAGGTAATAATAACAATCCCTCTGTAGTCGAACTTAATAATATTTTGACAAAATTTGTTTAGTCGACCTCGTCTAGTAACTGTAAATCAAGCTAAGATGAGACAATGAAAATTGTAGGAATGGAACTTAACATAATGGGTTAAATCGAAGCGAAACATGCGATGTTGAGTTCGATAAACATATTTATGCAGACTATTTTTTGGAAAAGGTTTTCGATAACACTTCTCTTCTAAACGTCGAATTGGCCTCAATAAGATAATTTGTTGCATATGTGGTTTTTAAATTACCATGTAAAAAGTGTTGTAAAGAATTCTAAAAAGTTGATGTAGTACTTACAGCACCAGACTAACTTCTTAAATTAAACGAGAATAAATGAATAGAAATAAAATTTAACTTAAATTACGTATTTATTGTAATATTCTAATTAATTTAACTTTAATATTTTTTTTATAAAATTTAATATAATACTAAAAATAAATGTATACACATTATAATTTTGTAAGCTTATTTCTAGGAGAAAATTTCATTTGGAATTGTTTAATAAAGGGTCCGCCAAATAATAATTTTTTTTTTAAATGCTATAAAAAAAACTACTGAATATTTTCTAAAATTTCTTTTTTTATTTGAAAGCACAATCTTTCCGGTAAATAATGGAAAATAATTTCATTCAAATGGCTGCCTCGGCTGGCCATGCAGTAGCTTACACGATCGGTCCAATTTTTAAGCACATTATCGATTGTGTGTATTTCACCAACGGCTTCACAAATAATAGTCCAACGGTGTCAAATCGCAGCTCGGAAGTGGTCAAACGACATCAGCTCTGCGGCTGATAATGCGATCTTCAACTACAGGGCGCAAAACATCGAGTGTAGCTTCGTCTGTGTGGCACGTAGCGCCGTCCTGTTGATACCAAATGTTGCTACAATCCTCCTCTTCAATTTTTGTGAACAAAAATTAGTTCAACACGGTCCGATAACGATCGCCATTGACTGTGACGGCCACTGCTTACTCATTTTCGAAGAAAAATGGCCCAATTATGCCTCTTGATCAAAATCCGCACCAAACAGTGACTCATCTTGGGTGTATCGGCTTTTCAATGTATGCGTGCGGGTTTTCTGTGCCCCAAATGCGACAATTTTGCTTGTTTACATACCCACCAAGATCAAAATGAGCTTCATCTGAAAAGATGATTTTTTTTTTTGGCAAAATCGGCATCTTCTCTAAGTCGATCGCAGGCCCAGATTCCCAGCGTTGTTCAAGCATATACACAACCATATTCGTTTAGCGGAAGGATAAAACTAATTATCTGTCAAATCAGACATAAGCTAAGTGTTACCATTCACGATATAAGCACTAGTTGAAAAAAAAAACGTTGGATGGCGGACCATTTATAACTGAAAAAATAATTATATGTATATATGTATGTACAGCTATAGATTATAAAAGGTGCCATATATTGGATGTAGATTAATAATATATTTTAGTTTGTATAACAACAAAATAAATATGCTTTTCCCTACATTAACTTGCGCCGTCGTATTGTTTCACTGTATTCTTTATTCATACAAATTTTTGCATTTTTGATTTTATTTGAAATAAATATAAAGAAAAGAAGGACGCAAGCAAGAAAAGAAACACACATATTTGTGCACATGTATGTAATCATAGCCTGAGTGAGAGATCTCAAATTCCAACCGCATTTGTAAAATGCACTAATAATTAGTTTGCTGGACGCTGCTATAAAGCAGTGACGCTCATCCATATTGCTCAGATTACGAGGCTTTTTGGCTGTTTATTTATTCTCTCCGTGAATATTACAACCAGGGTTGCTAAAAGCAAAAAATACTAACAAAAGCTTTATTTGTTTTTGTTTTTGTTTTATTTTTCCATAAGAAACTTAAGAAATTAATAATGCTAAAAAATTGTGTATAAAAGGAACTAATACACAACCACAAATTCAACAAAAGTTATGTAGTTAAGACTCAAAAATATATCAGTAGCTTGTTAGTCGTCAACGAAGAAGGGGTGTAGCGTATGTTTTTACATATGTTTTTTTAATTTTAAGAGTGATAAGAAGTGCTAATAATAAGCTACATAAATTTATGCATGTTTGTACTATGTATGAATACCTATTTTTTTACAGCGTTTTAACTTCAGTGTATTTATCATTTTAAGTATTTCTCTCTTTCTGCGCACCCCTCTTATAAGGAGAGCAAACAATGTAATGTTAAGCTGGGATCACACGATTGTTTTAAATACACCAATCTGATACATATTTATTGTGACAAATTAGCGCACAGTAATAAAAATTCTATATTCACACGGTTGCCTTATTAAAACCGATGATACATTGGCAAACGTTTGTTTGCAATTTCATGTATGTATGCGTTAAAAGTAAAAAAAGGCATACGCATACGTTGTCTGTAAGTTCTCCATGTATGCCATTTTTATTTTTCACGCATCCATACACGGGGTTTGCAAACAAATGTTAGCCAATGTTAAGCGGTATAAAATTTGTTGTCATAAGATGACCGAAACGATGTATTGACAATAATTGTCCCAACGTTGGCACACAATTGTTATAGTTTACGGCAACTCTGTGAATCAGCTGTTGTGCCAAATTAAATTTTTTTTTTTTTTTTGTATTAAATATGGTTCGTTCTTTAAAAAAAGAAAATTGTGTTTTCTTTATTTATAGTACGCGCATTTACTAAACAAACAAATTAAAGAATACGTAATAAAGAAGTGAGAAAGTCAGCTCACAAGGTGTATATAAGAAAAGTTGAAATAATTTCCTGAAATCGATAACCAAAATTTTCTATTTAAGAATTTTTTGAGAATGGATAACGAAACCTTAACGAAGGGATAGTTATTAGCGCCTATCAGTCTTCTTTCACATTCCACCAAACACCATATCGCTTTTTGTACCATCCGTTTGTAATGCAATTTATAAAGTCTTGAAAGATGTTCAACATTTCTGGATACGTTTTGTTAAGTGTGCTATTTTTTTTTTCATTTTATATGTGGGTACCATCAACACCAGAGAAGTGGAATGAAGTAGCTTCAAAATTTGATGAACTGTGGAACATTCCCAACTGTGTAAGAACGGTTGATGGTAAACATTACAAAATTCCTAAAACCAAAATAAATTTGGTTAACTTTATTTGTTGTAAGAATTTTTTGTTGTTTTTTAAAAATTTTCTAAAATATTAAATACAGTGTTCAGTGCACTTTAAAACACTATTATTTCAGTGAAATTAAATTCTTAGCATTGAGGGTGTTTATATATATATGGCACTGACTATATACTTATGTTCTGACTTGAACTTTAAAAAGTTTTTATTTTAAAGCAAAAACTATTTATTTTTATTATTATTTCTATGATTTCTAGCAGTTAATTAGTTAAATTATAATTATATACACAGAAAATATTATTTTGTACTTCAATATCACTTTTTTAACTAAGTTATTTCTTAATTAATAGAAAAAATAGAAAACGAAATAAAAAAATACGAAATTAGTCGTCGTCTAATTCCAACATAGCTTCCATTGCAGCTTTAATGAGGGACATATGTATTAAGTAGACAACTACACTAAGCATAAACATATTATTGGTATAATTTTCCTTTCTGCTGCTCCGTTCTTCCAAAGTAAAAGTTTTTTTGTATTTTCTCAAATAGAAGTAAAAACGTAAATTTTTTTACTTTTCAAAATGAAATTTCTATAAGAATAAAGTAGTAATGGAAACATAAACTTCAGGCTAGTGAGATTATTTTAGCGTTTTTTATTTTTATGTTTAGTCAATGTATACATTTTTATGATGTTTGAAATGGAGGCCATTTTTGGGAAATATGTGGATTGGAAGTAGTGAATAAAGCAAAGTTAAGCGAGTATTTTCCTAAAAATACAAACATTCCATCAACTACTGGTGAAAAAAATTTTGCTCATATTTGCTCCTTTTAAAAGTGAATTGATTTATGTTTATATATGTACATGAAATACATATGTATAAAAACTACTTGATGTAAATTATAACAGAGTATTTTTATGAGTATTACTTTAAGTCGTAAAAAGTCGGCCTCTCAATCCTTCATGGATGGACTCGATTCTTCGAATAGCTTCTAGCACGCTAGTTCTAAAGTTGAAAAGAAAATTATTTCAATTAACGTAGACCGCATACAAACTGAACTTAGACGCCAAATGGGTTTGGTTATTGATCAGCCAAGACCCTGATTTGGAAATTTCAATGACTGCAACACTGCAAGGCTTTCCTTCCAAAATGTAGATATTTCGGCACAAATAACAAACCTTGGCGTCAATTAAATAAAACGAATGCACGTAATAATGGTAACATTTTCAAGTGGTTTTGAAATAAATATTGACATTTTTCGGTAGCTTACATTTGATACCGCTAAATATTTTGTGAAAATGCATCCTTGGTATAATATGTCTCCAAATGTTCACGAATATTTAATTCGACGACGATAATGACGATGTTGCTGATGATGTTAACGACAATGATGAGCATAAGTCCGATGATACTGAATAAAGTCTTTTTCATATACGAGTACTATGATTATTTTTATTACGAGAAGAATGAAATAAAAGAAAATAAAAATAAACAATTTCCTTAGTGGAAATTGTTTATTATATATATCTATAAAAACTATTTATTTATACATCTATAAAAACTATTTATTTATACATTTCTAACTAAAATAGATCGAAATCCATTAAATTTCTCTAGAAAGCTCACCGAATTGATTACCACTTTAAGCATCAAACACCCCACTGTGCGTTGCATTAAATAAGTTTGTTGTTGTTGCTCTTCCTCAGGAGATGAAAAAATTCTCCGTGTACTGCATCATGGAATTATTTCTTTCATATCTAGAGTAGACACTGAGCCCGTACTTTTTGCAGCATCATAACAGCAAAATGTTCTCTGCTCCTTGGCCAGTCTTTGTCTTCATTTTTTTTGATATGCTAAAATGCAGTTTTTAGAGTCATCAATTGCATGTCCGGGATACTTTTCATGAATATCGCTTGTAGTGATCCTTATATTCCGGATACGAATATTTCCAAACGCATAGGCGATCAAATATGTATGTATTTTTCGGTTTTTTTATTATATACAAAAATTTCCCCTGAATGCTAGTGACGACAATTCACATGTTTTTCATAATAAAGTGGACAAATTTGTTTATCTCAATATTCGAAAAGAAAAAATGAAGCAAAGCAGAGAAAGGGAGTTTCGGAAGCAATTTCTCATTCTACTAAGACAACGTTTCCAAGCAAACAGCGGGTAATGCAAAGGTTGGGTTGATCCGTACCTGACCCAAGCTTACAGAAAGTCCTGCTTAGAGCCCAGAACTTAATGTAATTGAACATCTTTATTAGGAATTGGCTAGAAGAGGTTATCAGAGAAAGTTTAACATACTAGTTCAGCTCAAGGCGACATTATCAAAATTATAGAACGCTATAGAGCCGCAAGAATGCTAAAATATTCTAAAATCAATTCATACGCGCCTACTGATCTGTAAACTAATACTAATTGCTCGATTATTGCATGCGTTGAGATAAAAAAGAGTTATTTTTGTGTTTCTGATGCAACTTCAGTTGTTATTAAATAAAATAAAATGCTGGTTTTGTTATTCATATTGATGTATAATTAGCACCCCGAAAAATTTAAGTATTTATTATATTTTTATTTTTAGAGGACTTTTCTATAAGAAAAACTCTTGTCCGGTTATACCTTGGAGTCACTGTATGTATATAATATTCGCAAAAACAGAATTTTGTGTGTAATTTTCCATCATAAGTATAATAGTAATGCCGGTTGTGTGCAATTCATAATGCTGTTGGTGGCAACGCTGGGAAACACATAATTTTTTTTGTTTTGTTGACTAGAATTTTAGAATTTTTAAAGAAGAAATATAAAAATAATTTTATAATAATATTTTGTATGTATATGAATTGCTAAATATGTATGTACGTATATAAACCGTTTTTGAATTAGATCCATATTACTTTTATTACTAAATATAGATCAATATTTTCATCACCAGAAATATTCTTATTATGATTAAAAGGAACGGTCAACGAGTTTTCAGAAGTTTTTTTCGTGCAAAATAATTTGTCAATTAGTTGTTGGTGAGGTTGAATTCTTCAGTTGTTTATACAGCTTCTGATATCCAGAAAATAGATCGTTAAATCCACGTTGAGGTTCATTACTTGTTCCGTATCCACATTGAACATTTCATTTTGTACAGCATTTATTTTGTTAAGAGCTTCACAAGTTTTTTTTTTTTAAGTAAGAAGTTCAACTATTTCAATCACTTTTGCGTTGATTGTCATCGACATTATCTGTAGTTAAATTAATATTTTTGTCATTGGATACTTCTACGAGCGCTAGTAATAAGATGGGGAAAATAGTGCCAAGGGATTTGAAGACACAACCAAGAATTTATCTAGCGTTACCTAACATTTCGTTGGAAATGCTTATATGTAGGCTGATATCAGTGCTTCTGTTTTAAATTAAAATGTGAAATAAATAATGACAATTTAAAAATCGCATTAGCTGCGTCTGTGTTCCAAAATTCATTAAAATAAGTTCAGTCGTTAAATTGATTTTGACGGACAAACAAATAAGCAAATACATACATACAAATTTTAACATAAAATAAAAAAAAAAAACAGAAAAACTCAAAATGATTAGCCTAAGATAAAATTAGTTTATGGTCGTGGTATGGCCTGAGTGAAGAATTCGTTGAAAATTTGCGCAAACGTAAAAGTGAAATTTTATTCTGATAAATCCTAATCAATATGGTTATATAAACAATTTTAAATTATTGACACTTTTTGTTGATGAACTATCATAAATTTGTTTAATTTTTGTTATAACATATCAAGTATTTAATATTTTTAGTTTAATCATTTTATTATTTTAACTTTAAATGTAATAATTACGCACCACCCTAATATTACATTATTTTTTTGTTAATATTAATATCACTTTTTTCGGATTAACGGTACAATCACTAAGATTTTATTTGGGTGTTTCTTTCTGCCTTAAATTTGTTGTTACAAATTTGAAAAATAAAATCATTCCTGTTTAAGCAAGTAAATGAAGTACAACGTCTCTTCTTCTGTAGACTTTTTGGTGACCCGGACGGGAAAGGAGTTCCCGTTTATCACATAAAAGTGTTTTAATAAGAAACTTTGTTCTTAAACCTTTAGAGAAAATATACGATTAGTTCCAAATCCTAGATATCAAAATGTCTGCTTCTACAGAAAATTTTCCTTAAAGAAAAACTGAATTAGAAGAGTTAGGAGTCAGATATTTTCGTATGAGAAGTAAATATAAAGAAATTATTGAATCTTTGCTGCAGTCCCATTACCTCAACAACTATGCAGCAAGACGCTATTAAGAAATTTCTCGAAACGCTTAGAAAGGCTTTCTTTAACAGCCAGCACCATCAACGTCTCAAGTTGCCCTAAGTCAAACGATGAATAACACTTCAACGAACCCTGTTGACGTACGGCTTCCGTAATTAAATGTGCCAATTTTTGATGGTAAATATTGAGAATTCAAATCTTTTTTATTTGTTTAACAGCTTCATCAACAACTATAATATGCCATCTGCTGCTAAAAAGTTTCAATATTTGAAAGGTCTCTTAAAGGACGAGCCAGCAAATCTTACACGCCATCTAACTGTGTCTGACCAAAATTATGAAGAAACTTTAAAAAGCTGCAAGATGGATATGACAAAACGTCTCTTGTTGTTGACTCGTTGAGTGAGACATTTCTAAGTATTTCGAGTTCAGATACACCCCAAGGTTTAAGCAATGTTTCTAAGGTATCTGATGAACTGTTAAGAGGTCTGCGTGCTCAAGGTACATATGCTGAGAAAAGATATCCTTGGCTCATACACATACTGTATAAGAAAGTCGACAGGTTTACGCTACAACACTGGACCCAACATTGTGTTATGATACCGTTTATAAACAAGAGATGTGATGCTTTGGAGCGCCTGTCAGCATCCAAAAATGACCAAAATCTTGAACCATCTCAAAAGGTGTCTCAAAGGTCGGTTCGTGCTCATACTGGTATGATGAAAAAAACCTGTGCTGCCTTCTCACAAAACCATCATTTGTCCCATTGACCTACTTTCTGCAAAATGAATGTATCCAAACGTATAGAGTTTATAAAAAGTAAAAATGTATGCTGTAATTCTTTAAATCCAGGTCACAAGTTCAAGACAGCCTTTCTAAACATCTTTGTGAACCTTGCGGCTGACATCATCATTCATTGGTTTATGTAGATAAAAAATTTTCAACGATCTTGCCGATTGTTAATACGTCCAACCCTCAAAACAAATCTGCTGATAAGCCAAAAGTTAATGCAGCTATAAATTAAACATTTAACATTTCCCATCATGCTTCCTTTAATTTGTCCGCATCATCGAAAGTGAGAAATTTTAATTTGTTGTTGCCCATTGCAAATTTATTAGTAAAAGATAATATATGAACATGAACTTTCAGATCCCTGTAGTCAGAATACTTTCATTGCTGAGAAATGTATTCAAAGACTAGGTTTGCTCCGTAGCCCATCTAAAATTTTTGTGAGTAGTTTGGGCAATAATAACGCTGGTGCAACTAGAGGTACTGTTCAGCTACAATGGGAGTAATGAGAGTCTCTACATGCTTTTAACAACTTTACGGTGAAATAATCCTCTTCACAGCTAAGTATTAATTATTGGGACGAGATAAAAGATCTTCCACTAGCTAACGATAAATTTGATACACCTAAAGAAATTTATATTTTTTGGTCGCATTGTAGAAAAACAATAACTCGTTGGCACAGAATACAGCATTTGGATGAGTAGTCTGTAGTGGATGCGCTGTATAGAAAGCGATTACGGTATGTCACGTATTAAGCTATACCCAACTTGAAGATCTAAATAAAACTTTGCGTATATTTTGGGAGATGAAAAATGTAAAACTATAAAAACCACACTTAAATGGTAAAGACCAAAGAGCCGAAGATTTATATACGACGAAATGTGTAAAAGATATTCCGTTAGATTACTGTTCAAACAGAGACCTGATATTGTTGAATCCTACACTGGCGCGTTAAGGCTCAAAACGATGGAACAAAAGTTCAAATCAATTTTTGACTTACATAGTAACTTGATTACTAAGTTGAGGGTAGTTTTTTTTATATAAGATCAGCATCCAGGGGATGGCCCCTACTCATGCAGTGCATTGTGCTGGTCCTAGGAAAATAAGTTATTGGAAGGAGGACAGAGGGAGTAGTGTTTATGGACGTTAGAATTAAATTTATTATGTCGTAAGTGGCAGGAAATACTTTCGTTGGTAGATTATTCCACAACCGAACAGTGCGACCAAAGAACGAATTCTCCCTATAATGCGTTGTGCGATTTACTGGACAATCAACTACAAAGGGATGCGCTCTACGAGAAATACGAGTACTACGTAAAAATATATGATTCTTGGGAATTAATTCCTTAATTTCGTTAGAACACATTCCGTTATAGTACCGATAGAACAATGAAACACACGCCACATTGCGACGGTGCTCCAATGAATCGATAGAGTTGGCTACCCTACCGTCATTGATGAGCATCTTCACCCTCTCCTGTACGCGGTCGAGAAGCTCCAAAATAGACTTTGAAGCACCGGCCCATACATGACAGTTGTATTCCATTTTGGGACGGATATAGGTCTTGTAAATATTAAGGAGATCAGATGGGGTGAAGTATTTCTTGCACCGTCTCCAAAAACCAAGGCACTTGAATGCTTCTTTCGACACTTGAAATATGTGATCATTTCAACGAACGTCACAGTGAATTCTCATCCCCAGAACATCAAGACCATCTGATTCCTCAAGATCCACATTACCCATTGACACAGATGACAGCACACCACCACGCCTGTGTGTTAAAAAACAACATTGAGTCTTACGTGCATTAAAATCGACCCTGTTCGCACGACCCCACTCGGAGACCTTCACCAGGTCACTTGTGAGTGTGACGTTCATATTCATCCTTCTTACCCCAACCTCCAAAAGGCTCGGTCTACGATCAAAAGAATATGAGTGACAAATGTTGCCGTCATCCGCAAAAGAGTACATAGGATTAGAAGTGAGAACAATAAAGTCGTTAAGAAATATTAGGAAAAGAGTAGAAGAAAGAACAGAGCCTTGCGGTACCACTGAGTTTACCCTGAACTCGTCGGATGAGACCCATCTATAACCACTCTTATAGAGCGATCTCTGAAAAAACTCGATATAAATCGAGAGAAGTGACTACCGACACCAAAAGCGTTAAGTTTCGAAATGAGAGCCTCGTGCCAAACTCTATCAAACGCCTTTGAGATATCCAGAGTCACAACCTTACTCTCGTCAAAACCATGAATGGACTTGTTCCACTTCTCCGAGGCAACGCCAGCAGGTCACCAGTAGAACGGCCCTTTCGGAAACCGTATTGACGATTGCTAAGTAAATCGTTGGACTGCAGATATCCCACAAGGTGGTGATTAATCATACTCTCCATAATCTTGGAGAGTGCGAAACAAACTGCTATTGGACGGTAGTTCTCAGGGTTACTAGCCTCGCTCTTTTTGGGGATTGGCGTTACATTAGCAACCTTCCAGCAAGATGGAAATATACCGGCGCGATATGACGCACTGAAAAGGTGAGCTAATGGACACGCAAGCGTCGAAGAGCACTGCTTCAGGACCAGTGCTGGTATGCCATCCGGCCCAGAAGACTTGTTAACGTTGAGATTTGCAAAGACCCTTTTTACAGCACGAGCTCGAAAGAATATACTAGGCATAGTTACTGATACTCTTTCAAGTTCGGGCAGTGGAAGAACGCTCTCTGTCAAGTGAGAATTACTTGCAAACATTTCGGCCAAAAGGTTTGCTTTTTCAACCGGGTTCGTGAATGTGTGGTAATTCTTTATAAGAGCAGGAACCGAACTAGAGTTGTTCCTCAGCCTTCTAACGAATGACCAAAAGCTTTTACTTCCCCGCGGAAAAGTAAGAACTTTAGCACGAAGGCGCTACTCGTACAAAGCTTTTTCGCGTCTAAGTACTGCGACACATGAAGATCTCGCCTGTTTACGAAGCAAATCAGTATGGGCATATTTGTTATTGCGCCAATTCATGACTGCTTCCTCTCTGGATCTGACTGCCAATTTACACGTCAGATTAAACCAAGATTTGTTTCTAGGTTTAATCGAAAGCTTTTTGGATGGGATGAAAATATCCATCCCTAGTCTTATTGTATTCACTATCATTTCTGCCATGGCATCGACGTTTGAGTCAAAGAAACAAAGTTTAAAGCCCAATGAGCAGCCTCGTAGTTAAAAATAGAGCGTTCCGTAGCCATGGAACCTCGCGCAGAGTGGTGGTTGTTGCTGGTGATTTCAATGTTCATAATTCGTCTTGGATAATTCGAAAGGATACTCGATATTGAGTCGGAAAGAGAGTAGAAGCCAGATATAGTAACCTCTCTTCTCGCGTTTGGGCTTCTATACAAATCCCGACGTGCAAAAGATGTGCCCTGATTCTGAGCTTAACCCATAGACAGTTAAATTCCGCATCATACATGCCAAGAGGTCCCAGCATTGGTACAGAGATATGAAAATCCTCTGGATCAGCATTTTCAGAAACCTGGGTCTCACATAAGGCGAAAACATCCGGCCTATGGAGACAAATGTGCGCATACACGGAGAAAAAGTTCGCCCGTAGCCCACGCACATTGCAGAAGTCAATTCGAAAGCGTCCTGCCACGTAAATTCAACCCAATAAAAGAAAAAATAAATATATAAATTAACCACGAGTAAACAAAAATCAAAAGTAAACAAAAATCATACAACCCCCCTCCGGATGCGTACGACAAGGAAATGGGTTACTGCTATGTTGATTATTCAGCAGCCAGTGTTATACCTTCAGTACTGAATAATCCAACTGCAACCCATCCAAGTGGTTCACACTCAAAGGTTTGAAAAGGAATAATGAGGGGAAGGGAAAGCACTATTGCCGATGGTAGGGCACATAATTAAATTCTCCCCTATGGATCAAACAGTCCTTCATTTTGCCGATGTTTAATCTTGCCCGTATTCGAATTGGTTATTGTCAAGTGTGTGTTAATTTTTTTGTGTTAGTGTTTTGTTGCTTGTTCCATTCCAATAATTTGTTTTGTTATTAATATTATGTTGTTTTTGTTCTGTTGTATTTTCTTGTTTTATTTATTTATCTTAATATTGTTATTGTATGTTCCGTTAGGATTGTTGGTCATTTTTGTCTATGTTCCACAATTCTCTTTTGAGTAATTGCTTTCTTGAGTTTTGTTGGTTTATAATTTTATGTTGTTCTTGTAAAAATATATTTTTCTGTTCTGTTATTGGTTTTTTATGTTCACTTTTGTGTACTTTTATTGTTGTTTATCATTGTTATATTTTATTTTGTAATATTGTGTGTTTAGATTTATTGACACAGAAACAACATGGACGGACAAGCGAAACACGTATTGACGGCACCGACGACAGATCACTACTGATAGCTCTAGCAAAACAACAAATGGAAAATCTCCAAAAGACAATCTTCTAAATTGTCCTGTTTTGTAGCAATATTAGATGGCAGTTATACTGGGATACGAGTACAGATGATAAAAGTTTTGTTTTGCAGCAGACATGAAATAAATGTTTCGTTAGATCGAGATTCAAGAATGTGATAGATATTTTCAAAGAATATTGTGGAGAGATAATATTCATGAAGAAGTAGGTCACTATAGATTAAAAACTGTGACTCTCCTGTAGATAAGTGATGATGAAATTGAAAGATTTCCATTGGCAAGTGAAGCAATAAAAAATTGTTTTTATGTGGATGACTCTATGGCATATTAGAAGCTGCTCAAGAGCTAGCAGGGTATTTAAAAGAATTGCTTGCGGCGGGAGTCTTTCAATGAAGGAAATGGGAAACGAATGAAAGTAGATTCATAAAAATATTCCTCGGACTGAGAAAATTTAAAGTATTGTTGATATTCCTACGGAGCTAACGGTTGTTCTTTTAGGCTTAATTTGGAATACATTAGCTAATATAATGATTTTGATGCGCTGAATTCAAATACGTTTTAAGTTTTTTTTTCATCGGGCTCAAATTTTTTTTATTGGAGTGGCGAATTTTTGGCACAAAATATTGTAGTTATAATTTTAATCCAAGTACAAGCAAATGTTTAGGAATAATTTTCCCATAAATCACCTAAATAACATTTTTTTTTTGTATTTTCAGACGTTTCAGAGTTATTCATAACTTAGTGCTGAAAAACAATATGTGTTGCCTAATAATGTATTACACATCTGTCCAAGCTACACTATGCCACAAAAGTCTACGAACGACATTGAAAACCGCATTTTTTAATATATGTCTAACAAAAACACCCCATGTTTTTATTTTATTACCGTAATATTCATTAAAAACGTAAAACAAACAATTTTTTCACAATAAAATATAGTATAAGTGAAAAATTAAAAAAAGTTAAGAACTTTGGATTCTTGGAATTCTTGGAATTCAAAGTTTTTAACTTTTTTTAATATTTTCACTTATTCTATATTTCATTGTGAAAGAGTTGTTTTTTTTTTAAGTTTTTAATGAATATTACAATAATAATATATAAACATGGATTGTTTTGGTCATACATATATTAATAAATACAGTTTTCAATGTCGTTCCTAGACTTTTGTGGAATAGTGTAGGTACCTGCCTTTGTTGGTTATTTTACTTTCAACATATATGTCTTTCATTTAGATGCTTAAAATGTAAAAGTTTTATTTTAGGAATTTTTGTATAACTTTATGTAACTAAAAGAAAAAAATATTCCACTAATTTTGCAAGAAAATAATGTTTCCGCTAATTTTGGTCAAAGTTAGATACCTGTATTTAATTTTAAATAAAATCAGCAAAAACCAACCGATTTTTAGCTTATTTTATTCTCAACATTTTTAGTTTTAATTTAAATGCTTAAAATGTAAAATTTTCATCTGAAAAATTGTTTATGACTTTTTGTAAAAAAAATTGCTCTAAGTTTGCTCGAAAAAACTAAGTTATGAATATCTCCGAAGATATTCCGAAACTGTTGAAAAAAAAAAATATTCATTCAAAAAATTTGAGTCCGATAGAAGAAAACCGAAAACGGATTTGAATTCAGCGCATTAAAATTATGATACTCCATATAGTTTTATTTAAAGGATTGGTTTCGCCAGTAACCATAGCCGTCAAAATATGCAGAAGCTATGGCTACTAAACTTAGATTGGGATGATCCTTTATCCAACGATATTAACACAATAGTTAAAACATTGTTATCAGAACTTTAGTTGTTAAATAAGCACCCTTTTTCTGCGTTTCGATTCGAATCGAAATTTTCTCCGTTTGTCAAATTTGGTATTCTGCATTTCGATTCTGCTCAGTTTTCTTCGATTGTATGTACTCTGCATTACGTTGTTAAAGTTGCATTCTAAGTTGTTAAAGTTGTAACAAAGTCTTTTTGATTCTTGTTTTTTAGTCCAAAAATTTATTATTTGGCTATAAAGCTTATATTATATATTTTTATTAAACACGAAATGCAAATACACAAAATGTAACATAAATTTAATAAAAATATTAATTTATGCTTATCCACTTGCATGAAAAAGACAAACGAAAAATAAAAATATAGTGTTTTCTTATTGAACTCCTAAGTACATGCAGTATTTTTTTTAATTAAAATTTACTTATTTTTCTTTTTCTATTTCATACTTCATATGCTTTTGAGAACATTATTGTCTTCTTCTTTTTCTGTCGATTCAGTTTTTTGTTGGAATACCAATTTTCAAAAAAAAAGGAAATGGATTCTTTTGTGGGAACAGGTGCTGAATGCAGAAAAAAATGTTCCAAAATGTAAAAGGTATAAAAAGTATTTTTTTACAAAAGAAAAATTAGTGTATTGACACGGTAGTAAAACCGTATCGCAGCAATGTATTTTGGAATTCAGCCGATGTCGTTCTTCTACGAAATGAAAATATAGCCTGTTGGAAACTTGGTTGTTGCGCCGTTAATAATTACTAATGTTGACTTTCATTCATTTCATTTCTTTTTTCAATTAGTGCTTATTTCGTGAATGGTAACACTTTGCTCATGTCTGATTTGACAGTGTATACGCTTGAACAACGCTGGAAATCTGGGCCTGCGATCGACTTACAGAATATGCCGATTTTGCCAAAAAAAAAAAAAATCATCTTTTGAGATGAACTCATTTTGATCTTGGCGGGTATGTAAACAAGCAAAATTGTTGCATTTGGGGCACAGAAAACCCACACGCATACATTGAAAAGCCGATACACCCAAGACGAGTCACTGTTTGGTGCGGATTTTGGTCCAGAGGCATAATTGGGCCATTTTTCTTCGAAAATGAGCAAGGAGTGGCCGTTACAGTCAATGGCGATCGTTATCGGGCCATGTTGAACGAATTTTTGTTAACAAAAACTACGTGCCACACAGCCGAAGCTACACTCGTTGTTTGCGCCCTGTTTTTGAAGATCGCATTATCAGCCGCAGAGCTGATGTCGTTTGGCCACCTCGGAGCTGCGATTTGACACCGTTGGACTATTACTTGTGGGGTGCCATCAAAGATAAGTGTTACGTCAACAAGCCAGAGCCAATTGACGCTTTAAAGGACAATATTCGTGAAGCCCTTGGTGAAATACAGCTGCACACAATCGATAATGTGCTTAAAAATTGGACCGATCGTGTAAGCTACTGCATGGCCAGCCGAGGCAGCCATTTGAATAAAATTATTTTCCGTTATTAACCGGAAGGATTGTACTTTCAAATAAAAAAAGAAATTTGTGAAAATATTTAGTAGTTTTTTTATAGCATTTTCAAAAAAAAAAAAAAAAAATTATTTGGCGGACCCTATCTATGAATTAATAAAGTAAATGAATTAATAAGAAATATATGAAAACCCTAATGTTAAGTAAATTTAAGTCCAATAAGCACATATGTGTATAAATAAGTAGATTAAGATATAAATTGCTAACGGAGTTGCTAAATAGCTGAATTCATGTATATTAGTTTTAAGTAAACAGAATAAAAACACTTGAAAAGCAATAACCGTTTGAACCGATCGTGTTTTTATTTCGATTCGTCTTACTTAATTTTTCCGAATCCCTACTTTCTTTTTTTAATTATAAGTTATTTAATTTAAAATATCCCTAAAAACTATTAGGAATTTACATTGGTCGGGTTGCTGAAACCCACGCTGTAGCGACGGTCTAGTTAGAGTGGCTACTGTCAAGACTGCGAATTCAATCTTTCAAGGACTAATTACTAAAACCTTTCCCTTGCCGAAGGATGATTGAACCTCATGAATGTAATCAAGGCTGGCGGTATGTTGATGAGTTGTCATAAATTTTGTTTATTGTTTGTAATAACATATCAACTATATAATATTTTTAGTTTAATAATCTTATTAATTTAACTATGAATTTAATAGTCTGAATTACATACCACCCTAATATTACATTACTTTTTTATTAATATTAATATCAATTTTTTTCGGACTAACGGCACAATCATTAGCTTTTATTTCAGTGTTTCTTTTTGCCTTTATTCTGACTAAATAATTTAACGTTTTAAAAATAAAATCATTCCTGTTTAAGCAAGTAAAAGTACAACGTCTTCTCTTTTGTACACTCGTTCTTAATAAGTAATTTACTTTTTAAGTAATTGTGGTCGAGAGTAAATTTCAATGTGGAGCAACTAAAATTTTTTTAATAAATTATAGCATAAAAATTGTATTTAAAATATCCACTAAATTAGTCTTCTCATTCATGTTTTGAACTAAATTCTGTAATATTAAAGTCTTGATTCTTCTATTTTTATTTTTATTCTTATTATTTTTATAAATTGTTTCCACATTAAATTTTAATTTTTGTAGGTACCTATTTTTTTATATTGTTGTTCTCTTATCAATTTTCCAAAAATCTTAAGTGTTCTGTAGGTGTCAAGTTATGATTTTTGTTTTTTTATTTTAATCCTTGAATCAAAATCTGTTCGTCATTCGTAGAATATACATATTCATGCATGTTTGTTGGGTTGGTAGGGATCATACAATACATACATATGTGCATAAGGTTGTCACTTATATGACCAAAAAATTTTTATTTATAATTTTGAAACGCATAACATTTTTTTACATACATATATAAAACTATAGTTAAATATGAAATTTTGTCTTTCTATCATGATTGCAGCCCGCGCCAAGTGAAACAAAATGTTTTGCAAAATGCAGTATGTAAGGCAAATGAAAACAAAAAAATTAAAATTTAAGGGCATTTATTTATTTTAATTAGCTGAGATAACTTCTTTTTAAGGTATTTGTTCTACAGTCTGGGTGAAAATTTCTGTGTTTCTCAACACAGCACAACAAGAATTGCTTTTGCTCTTCATCCGCTGTAATGAGTCCGTGAAAATCTTCTATTAATTTGACAGCTCTTTCAGAAGTATCATTAGCTTCTAGAAATTCAGTATTATTAGGCCAAGATGATACATTTGTGTGAAGAAAACCGTCATCGATCTGTAGTCGATTTAGAAACACTTTGCTTTGGTTTGATGCAAAATTATTTAGTGTTTTATCCAAAATAAAGAAATCTAAAATTAAATATTGTTTTATGAATATCATATTAAAAATTTCACAAAAAAAAAAAAAATTAAAACCCACCAAACAAAGTTTTTGACATTTCATCATCTAAAGGAACAAATCGTGTGTTAAAATCTGAAATTGTTTACCTGTTTAAGTTGAACAGAATATTTGTTTTTGTTTTATTATCAACTTTGTTGTCAAATAGTGATAAAATGACTTCCCCTTTATTTAAGTACCGTAAATGATCGATACATTTACTAATGGCAACTTTTGAATTTGTTTTATCTACTTCATTATAGGCTCTTAACGCTTTCAAAAAGCACAAATCCTGATTAGATGCTTTTCAGCATCTGTACGTTCGAGCCATGGCTTTACGTAAATTATAGCAACAGATGTCCTGTAGAGCAGTTTTATATTAAGCAGCTATGTTGACTTGAGACTGAAGCAAACAAATTTTTAAGAAGTAAATCGCTCTGGCTATTCATCGTGCGTGATACAAAGCACCAGGCGGCTTTATTTTGACTTTTTTTCTGGATCGCCACCGAAATATATATATATATATATATATATATATATATATATATATATATATATATATATATAATTAAGCAACAGGGTTGCTGAATAGTTTTAAGTTAGAGTTTAAGTAAATAATATTAATGTACGTAAATAAATAAAACATCACTTGAAAAGCAATTAATAAATGGAACGGTCGTGGTTTTATTTAGTCTCACTTAATTTTTCCTAATCCCTATTTTTATATTTTAAATTATAAATTATTTAATTTAAAGCGTTCTTAAAAACTATAAGAACTTTGGCGCCCGAGCAGAGATTGCAAAAATTAAGTGGTTACAGTGGCAGTAACTTTATAAGTTAATTGAAATTAAAAATGAAAAAAAACACATATTATAATTTATTTGAAATTGTGCGAAACATTAAATTTTATAAATTAATTTAAATTTCAATAAAAAGTAATTGTGTGTTAAATAAAAACTCAAAAGAAAAAACAATATAAAAACACGAACAAATAAACAGTGTAAAAAACATACAATATACAAACACAAACAAATAAACAATAAACAAAATATAAAAACAAAACATAAAAACAGTATAAATATATAAAAGTGAAGTGTTTCTTTTTTAATAAACAACAAGAATAAAACAACAATAAGGAATCAACTCCATTTGACCAGACGTCCAGAAGTCCAGATGCCCCGTTGCCAAGTATCAGTTTTACACTCTGTTTCTTAAACAGAATTTCGAATCTACTTGCTTGCTCTGAACATACTTACTGCAGTAGAGTTGTATTATTCTGTATTTGATTGCAATAATTCTTACTTGCTGTAATAGTTCCTATTGGCAAAATATATAATTATTATAACATGGTTGGTGATAAAAAAACATCAGACAGAACACGGTGCTGAAGAAATAGCAAAATTGAAGCAAAAAAAAGGCAAGAGTAATTGAGCACATTTCGAGAATTCGCAAATCACCAAATCTTTGATTTTAAGTTGGCAGGCAAAGAATCATAGACCTAATTTGCTGAAAACGCCTTTCAACTTACAAGGTCATCAATCCCGATTATCGAATATGCGTCTTCCTAAATTTAGTGGGAGATATTCCGAATACAAAAATTTATGAGTTTTTTCGAAAATTTAGTCCATCGTGATCCTACTCTCACTGATATTGCAAAATTTAATCACCTTATTTCTTGTTTTTCAGATGAGGTTTTAGGAACCGTTATAGCATTTCAGGTTTCCGAGGAAAATTATCCAAAGGTATTGACCAGTCTTAAAAAAGTCTACGATAACGATTGTTTAATATTTTCTGACAACATTTCAAAACTTTTCAATCTTCCGGAAGTCACTAAACCCTCAGCTTCTTCTTTGCGTAACATGATCGGTAGAGTATCTGCAATTTACGACTCTTTATTCTCAATCGGTGATGAAAAGAAAATCACAAATGCTTTATTAATTTATTTATTTCAGAAGTGGACTCAGTCACAAGAACAATTCGACTTTGAAAGACTTCCATTATGGATCGACTGCAAAGCAGTATTAAACAATCGTTATCAGCATATTGCTGCTGATGAACCATCAACCTTAAAGCATAAATCATCAAGAGGCGAGAGTGATCACCTTCCTAAAAATATGTTCTAAACCAAAAAATACTGCCGAGAGCGTTTATATTGTAAATCGCCTCAACATAATATATATAATTGTTCCTCTTTTGCGGCAGAAACTGTTCAACGGAGATTTGATTTTATAAAATCAGTTCCTACATGCATTAACTGTTTAAAAAGGGGTCACACAGTTTCTAGATGTAGTTATCATAAATTTAAAATCTGCAAGGGATCACACAACAGACTGTTGCATTGATTTGGATCCCAAACTCAGGTAAGTGACCCAACTTACCGGCTTTGTGTGAACAAGCGTCTACGTCTCAGTCTACACTTAATCTTTCCTCATCTGAAGCGAACATTATTCTAGCCACTGCATTGGTCAAAGTAAAAAATGCTTCCGGCAGCTTTGTTCTTGCCAGAGCTTTATTAGGTACTGGTTCTCAGGCGAACTTAATTACCGAGGAGCTCGCTCAGAATAAAAAGAGAGGAAGGAAAATTAAACTTATGTGGAGTTGGTGAGAAAAACTCGTCAGCTAAATCGAACCTTGAAATAACTTTGATATCAACAAATAATTCTGCTGAAATTAATTCAAAATTTTGGATATTAAGTTCAATTAATTAAGTTCAAACCAGAACGTCCTATATGCACGGTGGCTTGGAATATTCCAAGAAACATAGAATTTGCTGACCCATATTTTTATAAATCGCAAAGGGTAGATTTGTTGATTGGTAGCGAATTATTTTTTGACCTTCTTTGCGTTGGGCAGATTAAACCTAGTAGTAACCTTCTCTTAAAAAAACCCTTTTGGGATGGATTGTTGCCGAAAAATGTAATCAATCTAGGGAATATAACTCAAAGGTGTTTCATATTGGTAATGTAGTTGAAGATGAAATGCGTGTGGTCTCTATTGTAGATAAATTTTGGGAGTTAGATGAAATTCCGCGATGTGTCACATATTACCGTGAGGAACACTGCGAATGCGAAAAGAAGTTTCGGAATTCAGTTGAGCAATTATCATCGGGTCGACTGGTTGTTTCTTCACCCGTCAAAGGGAACCCATCCTCACTGGGATCATCCTCCGATATTGCTAAAAGGGCTGCTTATTTCTTTGGAGTGTAGGCTGCTCAAGGATCAAACAACAAGGAAAATGTATAACAAATTTATGAAGGAATACATGGATTTAGACAATATGGCGCCATAGATGGAAGCATTCCCGATAGCCCTTATTACTTTATTCCCCATCAATGCGTGGTTCGCCTTCACAGTACTACTATGAAGCTTCGTGTAGTTTTCGATGCATCGAGTAAAACGTCCTCTCTAATATCCTTCAATGATTTGCTTATGGTTTGTCCGACCATACGAGAAGATTTGTACTCAGTATTAGTCGGGTTTAGACTTCACAAATTTGTTATTACTGCAGATATAGTAAAGATGTAACATCATGTACTTGTAAGAGAAGCTGACAGAAGGTTTCAGCTAACAGTTTGTAGAGAAAATCCTACTGATTCATTGCGTACATTTCAATTAAATACTGTTACGTTCGGTACTTCTTCAGCTCCTTTTTAGCTCCTCGATGCCTTTTTATTCGAGCGAAATATATAAGAGTAGTTTACCAATAGGCTCTGATGTTATTCAAACGGATTTCTATGTCGATGATTTATTGACTGGTGCAGATAACTTAAAGGATTTATTGATCATACGCAATCAAGTAACCACAATTTTAGAATTAGCCGGTTTCAAGCTAGCTAAATGGTTTTCAAATTACGCTGAGAAAAATGACACGGAAAGTGCAGAACAATTGTTACTAATTGAGACGGATTCTGCAAGAGCCTTGGGAATGCACTGGAGGCCAAAAAGGATACATTCACGTTTCATTTGGATGAAAACTTTAAAGATTTAAAAGCCACGAAACGAAATATTTTGTCAATAACTGCTCGACTTTTTGACCCTCTTGGTTTTTTATGTCCAATTGTAACAAAAGAAAAAATGCTGCTTCAAGAACTTTGGATCCAAAAAGTAGACTGGGATGAGTTAATTCCAATGCGATTAAATACAGCTTGGGCCGATTTTAGAGAAAATTTATCAAAGATTAATAGATTTGTTCAGACATTAGGCGCAAAAATGGAAGTGCATATATTTGCTGACGCGTCAATACGTGTTGACGGCTGCTGTATTTACATTAGAAGTACTATAGAGGACAAGACATATTGCAGATTGCTCGCTGCCAAATCAAAGGTAGCACCTCTTGAAACCAGGATTCTTCTCAGACTTGAGCTCTGTGCTATTCATTTACTACAATTATTTTTGTTTTATTGTAAAATCATAATGAACCAACATAAACCGATAATGAAGCAAAATCATTATTAAAAAATGTTGAATATATATATATATATATATATATATATGTATATATATAAAATGTTTATTGAGTTACGTAGTGAAAAACAGCCAATTTTTCTTATCGGTATGCCTATTTATCAAATAAATGCTGCTTAGCTACCATCTAATCGACAGGATGTTGCTGTATTATTTTACAATATTTGCGAAGTCAAGCTAACTCTTAGTGAAAGAGCAAATCTTACGATAAGATAATGTGTTACATATACTTTGGGAGAAGAGAACAATTCCAATAAAAGCAATTTCAAAATGTGTGAAGAAACTTTTAAATAAAAATCAAAAAATTAAAAAAGAAAGAAAGAGCTTTAAAAAATGTCCTTTATGATTGAAATATTATTGACAAGGCAGAAGACAACAATTCCAATAAAGGCAATTTAAAAATGTGTGAAGAAACTTTTAAATACGCATAAATTTTATAAGAGAGTTGCAAAAAAACAATAAGAAAAATCTGGATATTTATAGAATCCGCGAAAATGATTTTGAAAAAGTTCTAGATAATCTATTTGATATTGTACATGCTTATGAAAATACAAGAAGATAAACTATTTTTGAAGTTACAGAGAGAGCCACGTAGACCAGTCTGCTTAGCTGGTGTAGAGAAAAAAATTGGCAGAAAAGAAGTAAGGTTCAGAAAAAGATTATTGAAAGCAGAGAGAAGAAAATTAAGGTAGAAAGAATTATCAGCAGTTGTACTGACTTCTACATCTGAAACACACAAGTTTCTGACGAGGGCGAAATACTATATTATGATATAGAACATACACAAAATTTCTACGAATGCGAAAACCTTAATTCTGAACTCAGCTTGTAGAGGCATGCTCTTCTCAGTGTGAAATAAGTTCGAAAAGATGTAGAAAAAACCTGATAACACCTATAATCGCCGCTGTCATAGACAGGTGCCAGCTAAGTATCAGAGATTCTATGTATATTATTCAGGTGGCTGTAGAAGCACTAGGATTAAGCTGCGATGAATTTGCCAATATTAAATCTTCAATTCAGCGAATTCGTAAGCAGATTAGACAGTCCAGGCAGAAATTATTGAGGCTTATTTGAAGTACAAAGTACCTAATGTTGTAACCGTTCATTGGGATGGTAAACTATTACCAGACTTAGATACGAAATGCCAAAAAGAGAAGCGACTGCCAATTATAATTTCATATAACGAGACGCAAAACTTCTTGCAGTTCCAAAACTAGATAGTTCATCTGGTAAACATCAAGAAAGAGCTTTTAAAATGTCCTTTATGATTGAAATATTATTGACAAGTGCAAATACTTTGTTGTGATACCAACGAATACAGAACGATTTCATGAAGTTTGTGCTCTCCTAGAGCAAAATTTAGAAAGAGACTTGGTGCTTTCTCTTGTCGTCACCATGTTTACGAATTGGTTCTAAAAACTGTATTTGAAGCCAAGATTAAGCAATTTATCGGAACTCCAGATATACCGCTCTTTAACCCTCTCATGCGCCAAACTTTGTTAAAGCAGCTATATTTTTTTAAACTTTGTTTCCAACTAGATTGGGGTTAAATAAGATAACAAACAAACAAATGTTCAATTTACACTCGAAGCGTAGTTCTCAGAAAATATTGTACATATACAACATGGCGCAAAAACGGAGTAAAAATGCCAATGTTTTTTATTAGAAGATAATAGATTTATTTATATTTTTTCAATATATTTAATGTATTTTGAAGTTTTTCAAGGGGATTATACATTTACATCATCTTCTACAGGATTATTTCATGTTTTCTCAATTTAAATTTTTTGGTGCACTTTTTGATACTCCACCTTAATTCTAGAGTCTCAGAAATTGTATAGTCTGTTTCCCTTAGCTGTAAACACTGATATTCTAATTTATCGGGCAGTTCAACCCTCTTCGAAAATATTACCAAAAATGTTCGCATTCATCAGCATGAATTTTTATCAATAATAATATTCAGATTCTGCCCCCCATTATCAAAGATTAGGATAATCAAACTCAAAAATTTGTTGCATTCTTATTGCTGTTTAACACTCTTATCGTTTCAAATTGGCTAAATGTCCAAAAAGTAAGTAAAGGACTGGAAAAGAATGCAAAAGTAACAAATATTACAATAAAGAATATAACAAGAAATACCCCGTTTATGCACCATGTGTTATATATATAACAGATAAATTATAATTCCAAAATATCGTCTGACTGAAATGTCGAATTTATTTTTTTTTATATATATTCACTGAATTATCTTCAGTTGTTCTAAAAGAGATAGGCACTTATTTTTTCACAAAATAAATATCAAAAAAATCATCTAACTTGACCGAAGGAAAATTATAATAAGAAACACAAACATTTTTTTCCGTTGGCGAAGTTAGTAAAAATCTAATCTAAAGGTATAAAATGTCATTTTAAATTACTTCGTTTAAAACTAAAATAGCGGAGACATGAGAAATGTGCTCTTAAATAGTAATGTTGTATATAAATAATAACTGCATGAAAAAGATAAAAAGATCAGAGACAATTGGAACCACATCGACTCATATAGTATTGAACCATCTGTAAATTCTTAATAGTGTTTAAGAACGCTTTAAATTAAATGATTTATAATTTAAAATATAAAAATAGGGATTAGGAAAAATTAAGTGATACGAAATAAAAAGACGACCGTTCTTGATCTGTGTCGGAACTACTTCACAAGTTATGTTCTGCTTTACAAAGAATACAGCGGCAACGGGGCATCTGGACTTCTGGACGTCTGGTCAAATGGAGTTGATTCCTTATTGTTGTTTTATTCTTGTTGTTTATTAAAAAAGAAACACTTCACTTTTATATATTTATACTGTTTTTATGTTTTGTTTTTATATTTTGTTTATTGTTTATTTGTTTGTGTTTGTATATTGTATGTTTTTTACACTGTTTATTTGTTCGTGTTTTTATATTGTTTTTTCTTTTGAGTTTTTATTTAACACACAATTACTTTTTATTGAAATTTAAATTAATTTATAAAATTTAATGTTTCGCACAATTTCAAATAAATTATAATATGTGTTTTTTTTCATTTTTAATTTCAATTAACTTATAAAGTTACTGCCACTGTAACCACTTAATTTTTGCAATCTCTGCTCGGGCGCCAAAATGTAAGTTCTTATAGTTTTTAAGAACGCTTTAAATTAAATAATTTATAATTTAAAATATAAAAATAGGGATTAGGAAAAATTAAGTGAGACTAAATAAAACCACGACCGTTCCATTTATTAATTGCTTTTCAAGTGATGTTTTATTTATTTACGTACATTAATATTATTTACTTAAACTCTAACTTAAAACTATTCAGCAACCCTGTTGCTTAATTATATATATATATATATATATATATATATATATATATATATATATATATATATATATATAGATTGCAAAAATTAAGTGGTTACAGTGGCAGTAACTTTATAAGTTAATTGAAATTAAAAATGAAAAAAAACACATATTATAATTTATTTGAAATTGTGCGAAACATTAAATTTTATAAATTAATTTAAATTTCAATAAAAAGTAATTGTGTGTTAAATAAAAACTCAAAAGAAAAAACAATATAAAAACACGAACAAATAAACAGTGTAAAAAACATACAATATACAAACACAAACAAATAAACAATAAACAAAATATAAAAACAAAACATAAAAACAGTATAAATATATAAAAGTGAAGTGTTTCTTTTTTAATAAACAACAAGAATAAAACAACAATAAGGAATCAACTCCATTTGACCAGACGTCCAGAAGTCCAGATGCCCCGTTGCCGCTGTATTCTTTGTAAAGCAGAACATAACTTGTGAAGTAGTTCCGACACAGATCAAGAACGGTCGTCTTTTTATTTCGTATCACTTAATTTTTCCTAATCCGTATTTTTATATTTTAAATTATAAATCATTTAATTTAAAGCGTTCTTAAACACTATTAAGAATTTACAGATGGTTCAATACTATATGAGTCGATGTGGTTCCAATTGTCTCTGATCTTTTTATCTTTTTCATGCAGTTATTATTTATATACAACATTACTATTTAAGAGCACATTTCTCATGTCTCCGCTATTTTAGTTTTAAACGAAGTAATTTAAAATGACATTTTATACCTTTAGATTAGATTTTTACTAACTTCGCCAACGGAAAAAAATGTTTGTGTTTCTTATTATAATTTTCCTTCGGTCAAGTTAGATGATTTTTTTGATATTTATTTTGTGAAAAAATAAGTGCCTATCTCTTTTAGAACAACTGAAGATAATTCAGTGAATATATATAAAAAAAAATAAATTCGACATTTCAGTCAGACGATATTTTGGAATTATAATTTATCTGTTATATATATAACACATGGTGCATAAACGGGGTATTTCTTGTTATATTCTTTATTGTAATATTTGTTACTTTTGCATTCTTTTCCAGTCCTTTACTTACTTTTTGGACATTTAGCCAATTTGAAACGATAAGAGTGTTAAACAGCAATAAGAATGCAACAAATTTTTGAGTTTGATTATCCTAATCTTTGATAATGGGGGGCAGAATCTGAATATTATTATTGATAAAAATTCATGCTGATGAATGCGAACATTTTTGGTAATATTTTCGAAGAGGGTTGAACTGCCCGATAAATTAGAATATCAGTGTTTACAGCTAAGGGAAACAGACTATACAATTTCTGAGACTCTAGAATTAAGGTGGAGTATCAAAAAGTGCACCAAAAAATTTAAATTGAGAAAACATGAAATAATCCTGTAGAAGATGATGTAAATGTATAATCCCCTTGAAAAACTTCAAAATACATTAAATATATTGAAAAAATATAAATAAATCTATTATCTTCTAATAAAAAACATTGGCATTTTTACTCCGTTTTTGCGCCATGTTGTATATGTACAATATTTTCTGAGAACTACGCTTCGAGTGTAAATTGAACATTTGTTTGTTTGTTATCTTATTTAACCCCAATCTAGTTGGAAACAAAGTTTAAAAAAATATAGCTGCTTTAACAAAGTTTGGCGCATGAGAGGGTTAAAGAGCGGTATATCTGGAGTTCCGATAAATTGCTTAATCTTGGCTTCAAATACAGTTTTTAGAACCAATTCGTAAACATGGTGACGACAAGAGAAAGCACCAAGTCTCTTTCTAAATTTTGCTCTAGGAGAGCACAAACTTCATGAAATCGTTCTGTATTCGTTGGTATCACAACAAAGTATTTGCACTTGTCAATAATATTTCAATCATAAAGGACATTTTAAAAGCTCTTTCTTGATGTTTACCAGATGAACTATCTAGTTTTGGAACTGCAAGAAGTTTTGCGTCTCGTTATATGAAATTATAATTGGCAGTCGCTTCTCTTTTTGGCATTTCGTATCTAAGTCTGGTAATAGTTTACCATCCCAATGAACGGTTACAACATTAGGTACTTTGTACTTCAAATAAGCCTCAATAATTTCTGCCTGGACTGTCTAATCTGCTTACGAATTCGCTGAATTGAAGATTTAATATTGGCAAATTCATCGCAGCTTAATCCTAGTGCTTCTACAGCCACCTGAATAATATACATAGAATCTCTGATACTTAGCTGGCACCTGTCTATGACAGCGGCGATTATAGGTGTTATCAGGTTTTTTCTACATCTTTTCGAACTTATTTCACACTGAGAAGAGCATGCCTCTACAAGCTGAGTTCAGAATTAAGGTTTTCGCATTCGTAGAAATTTTGTGTATGTTCTATATCATAATATAGTATTTCGCCCTCGTCAGAAACTTGTGTGTTTCAGATGTAGAAGTCAGTACAACTGCTGATAATTCTTTCTACCTTAATTTTCTTCTCTCTGCTTTCAATAATCTTTTTCTGAACCTTACTTCTTTTCTGCCAATTTTTTTCTCTACACCAGCTAAGCAGACTGGTCTACGTGGCTCTCTCTGTAACTTCAAAAATAGTTTATCTTCTTGTATTTTCATAAGCATGTACAATATCAAATAGATTATCTAGAACTTTTTCAAAATCATTTTCGCGGATTCTATAAATATCCAGATTTTTCTTATTGTTTTTTTGCAACTCTCTTATAAAATTTATGCGTATTTAAAAGTTTCTTCACACATTTTTAAATTGCCTTTATTGGAATTGTTGTCTTCTGCCTTGTCAATAATATTTCAATCATAAAGGACATTTTTTAAAGCTCTTTCTTTCTTTTTTAATTTTTTGATTTTTATTTAAAAGTTTCTTCACACATTTTGAAATTGCTTTTATTGGAATTGTTCTCTTCTCCCAAAGTATATGTAACACATTATCTTATCGTAAGATTTGCTCTTTCACTAAGAGTTAGCTTGACTTCGCAAATATTGTAAAATAATACAGCAACATCCTGTCGATTAGATGGTAGCTAAGCAGCATTTATTTGATAAATAGGCATACCGATAAGAAAAATTGGCTGTTTTTCACTACGTAACTCAATAAACATTTTATATATATATATATATATATATATATATATATATATATATATTCAACATTTTTTAATAATGATTTTGCTTCATTATCGGTTTATGTTGGTTCATTATGATTTTACAATAAAACAAAAATAATTGTAGTAAATGAATAGCACAGAGCTCAAGTCTGAGAAGAATCCTGGTTTCAAGAGGTGCTACCTTTGATTTGGCAGCGAGCAATCTGCAATATGTCTTGTCCTCTATAGTACTTCTAATGTAAATACAGCAGCCGTCAACACGTATTGACGCGTCAGCAAATATATGCACTTCCATTTTTGCGCCTAATGTCTGAACAAATCTATTAATCTTTGATAAATTTTCTCTAAAATCGGCCCAAGCTGTATTTAATCGCATTGGAATTAACTCATCCCAGTCTACTTTTTGGATCCAAAGTTCTTGAAGCAGCATTTTTTCTTTTGTTACAATTGGACATAAAAAACCAAGAGGGTCAAAAAGTCGAGCAGTTATTGACAAAATATTTCGTTTCGTGGCTTTTAAATCTTTAAAGTTTTCATCCAAATGAAACGTGAATGTATCCTTTTTGGCCTCCAGTGCATTCCCAAGGCTCTTGCAGAATCCGTCTCAATTAGTAACAATTGTTCTGCACTTTCCGTGTCATTTTTCTCAGCGTAATTTGAAAACCATTTAGCTAGCTTGAAACCGGCTAATTCTAAAATTGTGGTTACTTGATTGCGTATGATCAATAAATCCTTTAAGTTATCTGCACCAGTCAATAAATCATCGACATAGAAATCCGTTTGAATAACATCAGAGCCTATTGGTAAACTACTCTTATATATTTCGCTCGAATAAAAAGGCATCGAGGAGCTAAAAAGGAGCTGAAGAAGTACCGAACGTAACAGTATTTAATTGAAATGTACGCAATGAATCAGTAGGATTTTCTCTACAAACTGTTAGCTGAAACCTTCTGTCAGCTTCTCTTACAAGTACATGATGTTACATCTTTAATATATCTGCAGTAATAACAAATTTGTGAAGTCTAAACCCGACTAATACTGAGTACAAATCTTCTCGTATGGTCGGACAAACCATAAGCAAATCATTGAAGGATATTAGAGAGGACGTTTTACTCGATGCATCGAAAACTACACGAAGCTTCATAGTAGTACTGTGAAGGCGAACCACGCATTGATGGGGAATAAAGTAATAAGGGCTATCGGGAATGCTTCCATCTATGGCGCCATATTGTCTAAATCCATGTATTCCTTCATAAATTTGTTATACATTTTCCTTGTTGTTTGATCCTTGAGCAGCCTACACTCCAAAGAAATAAGCAGCCCTTTTAGCAATATCGGAGGATGATCCCAGTGAGGATGGGTTCCCTTTGACGGGTGAAGAAACAACCAGTCGACCCGAGGATAATTGCTCAACTGAATTCCGAAACTTCTTTTCGCATTCGCAGTGTTCCTCACGGTAATATGTGACACATCGCGGAATTTCATCTAACTCCCAAAATTTATCTACAATAGAGACCACACGCATTTCATCTTCAACTACATTACCAATATGAAACACCTTTGAGTTATATTCCCTAGATTGATTACATTTTTCGGCAACAATCCATCCCAAAAGGGTTTTTTTAAGAGAAGGTTACTACTAGGTTTAATCTGCCCAACGCAAAGAAGGTCAAAAAATAATTCGCTACCAATCAACAAATCTACCCTTTGCGATTTATAAAAATATGGGTCAGCAAATTCTATGTTTCTTGGAATATTCCAAGCCACCGTGCATATAGGACGTTCTGGTTTGAACTTAATTAATTGAACTTAATATCCAAAATTTTGAATTAATTTCAGCAGAATTATTTGTTGATATCAAAGTTATTTCAAGGTTCGATTTAGCTGACGAGTTTTTCTCACCAACTCCACATAAGTTTAATTTTCCTTCCTCTCTTTTTATTCTGAGCGAGCTCCTCGGTAATTAAGTTCGCCTGAGAACCAGTATCTAATAAAGCTCTGGCAAGAACAAAGCTGCCGGAAGCATTTTTTACTTTGACCAATGCAGTGGCTAGAATAATGTTCGCTTCAGATGAGGAAAGATTAAGTGTAGACTGAGACGTAGACGCTTGTTCACACAAAGCCGGTAAGTTGGGTCACTTACCTGAGTTTGGGATCCAAATCAATGCAACAGTCTGTTGTGTGATCCCTTGCAGATTTTAAATTTATGATAACTACATCTAGAAACTGTGTGACCCCTTTTTAAACAGTTAATGCATGTAGGAACTGATTTTATAAAATCAAATCTCCGTTGAACAGTTTCTGCCGCAAAAGAGGAACAATTATATATATTATGTTGAGGCGATTTACAATTTAAACGCTCTCGGCAGTATTTTTTGGTTTAGAACATATTTTTAGGAAGGTGATCACTCTCGCCTCTTGATGATTTATGCTTTAAGGTTGATGGTTCATCAGCAGCAATATGCTGATAACGATTGTTTAATACTGCTTTGCAGTCGATCCATAATGGAAGTCTTTCAAAGTCGAATTGTTCTTGTGACTGAGTCCACTTCTGAAATAAATAAATTAATAAAGCATTTGTGATTTTCTTTTCATCACCGATTGAGAATAAAGAGTCGTAAATTGCAGATACTCTACCGATCATGTTACGCAAAGAAGAAGCTGAGGGTTTAGTGACTTCCGGAAGATTGAAAAGTTTTGAAATGTTGTCAGAAAATATTAAACAATCGTTATCGTAGACTTTTTTAAGACTGGTCAATACCTTTGGATAATTTTCCTCGGAAACCTGAAATGCTATAACGGTTCCTAAAGCCTCATCTGAAAAACAAGAAATAAGGTGATTAAATTTTGCAATATCAGTGAGAGTAGGATCACGATGGACTAAATTTTCGAAAAAACTCATAAATTTTTGTATTCGGAATATCTCCCACTAAATTTAGGAAGACGCATATTCGATAATCGGGAGTGATGACCTTGTAAGTTGAAAGGCGTTTTCAGCAAATTAGGTCTATGATTCTTTGCCTGCCAACTTAAAATCAAAGATTTGGTGATTTGCGAATTCTCGAAATGTGCTCAATTACTCTTGCCTTTTTTTTGCTTCAATTTTGCTATTTCTTCAGCACCGTGTTCTGTCTGATGTTTTTTATCACCAACCATGTTATAATAATTATATATTTTGCCAATAGGAACTATTACAGCAAGTAAGAATTATTGCAATCAAATACAGAATAATACAACTCTACTGCAATAAGTATGTTCAGAGCAAGCAAGTAGATTCGAAATTCTGTTTAAGAAACAGAGTGTAAACTGATACTTGGTGTTGAATTCTCAAAATTTACTATCGACTTTATATTTAATGGATGCAATATCTTCTCATCTGATGTTGCAGAATCCGAGTTACTTTCCTTGTCTTTCCTACAGAGTACACAACAACAGCGTGGCATTTGAACACAATCGATTTCACAAACAACTCGATATAAATGATCCTTCCAAGATCGTCTTAAGTTGGCTTCTCGCTTATACGTGATATGTTGCTTTCTCTTAAACAAGATAACTACTTTGTAGTAAATTAACAAAGCATACAATTTTACTTCGCAATAAGTTAGTGAGTTAAATTACAATTTAATATTGAAAAAGAAAATAATTTCCCTGCTCGTGCGCCAAATGAAAGGCCTTAATAGATTTTAAGGTTATTTAAATATTAAATATAAAAGACACAGCTTTTCTTTTTCAACAGCATCCAAGTATTTTACGCAACCTGAAGCTTCCAAATTAACTTCAATTTTCCTGCTGAACACCCATGCTTTTTTCTTCGGTTCACGTATTTTTTCCAACCACTAGGATTTGCTTTTCTATCTCGTGGTATTTCTAAAAGATGAGAATATTATTGAAAAGGTATTTTAAAGAAACGTTAAATAAACTGCGTACGTACTTTTATTTCACAAGGAGCATTTTCTATTTTATCTTTTTAGAATTCAATATGAATTTATTTATTTAAAAATTTGTTCTTGCTTTTTTTGACATTAAAAACTATTATTTTGATCAAAAAAATTAAATTGATAAAAATTAATATGCACAATTTTGTTTTAACATTAAAAATTTTAAATCAACACTGCTTAATATTTAACTAACACGTTCAGCTATTAATTTGTCGAGAAACAATTTTTAATCAAATTTTTTTTCAGATATTTACAATAATATATTAAAAAGTTTTTTCATATTGATTTAAATTTGGTTATTTTCTGTGTGTACATATAAGCATATGAAAGCTAATTAAAAGCTAATACATACATATAGAAGGATTTTGCTTTAAAAATTTGTGACCGCCACTAACAATTTAAATTTTGTTATGAAATTTCTATATGCATAAAGCTGTCGTTATACGTTGTATACTTATTACTAAATTTAAATAAATAAATGTGCGCCGAAAAATCATGAACTTATTTTCTAGTTGTTAACATTCAGTCTTATTACTGTTCTCGAAGTCGAATTCGGCAAATTTGTAATAGATTAAAGGCAATAGACAAATAATTTCTTTAATTTTTAATAAACTATCGAATTGGATTCGTCATTGAGAACCGTAATAAGGTTGGTTATTCTATTCTAAATCGCAAAACGGTACGGACTGCCATTCTTAGATAAAGTTAAAATTTTTTTTATGATATTTTTGGTCATTACGAAAAAATGTAGGGGGTATGCGGGAAAAAAGTGGTTTTCGAAAAATAAGGGACACCCTAATGTACATGCATGCATATGTATACATGTATGTATGTGCCAAAATAGTGTGTACAGACATAACTAACAATAGCAACAATGAAAAATAAGTAAATAAAAAAAACAATAGAAAGTATAAATTAAACCTAACCTGCAGTTTTGTCCAAAATGCTAAGTACTTGTTTTGTTATTAGCAGATGTTTGTTTAACAACTACAACTTAACGAAAAGAACAAACAAAAAATAATGAAAAAAAGTATTTATGCGCATATAATATACACTAAAAACTCGAAAAAACGATCTTAAAATTTTATAAATGTGCTCTAAATAAAAATTTCTTCTTTATTAATAGCAAAAAGCTTTATTCTCAAATTCAATACATATCGTCATATAAAGTTAAAAAGAACTTAGAAAGTTCAGGATACGCGTACTTTTTTTATTCAATGTACTGCTTACTGCTTACTACCTACAATAGTACGCTAAAGTGCTTTTTTTGTTGAACGTTTTTATTAAGCAAAGATTTTTAGTTTAGAAAAAGTAACATTTCGATAAAATATATACAACACCGTTATAGAATCCATATAAAACTTTCTTTTTTCGACTTTTATTAATCTAAGATTGATAGAGTAATGTGGCTTCAAATTTTAAATGTGCAAAAACCAAAATGTTTAAAATTTTAACTAAAGGTATGATCATATTGAGGAAAATATTTGACAAAAAAAGCGTAACCACTATTTTATAGAAATATATGTCATTACCCCTGAAACCGAACCGGTAATGAAAGCCAGTGTACCAAATCTAGGTGACATAGGTGTACTTATCGAGGTGATGATGGGTCATCCCTAGTAAGCAGCGTAAAAACTGTATGTGGCGATGAGTCAGCAATTTGGCTCTACCGAAGATTGCGCTGGTACTGAAAGTTTGTCTCTGTTATCGGACACTAGCAAATTTATTAAACTCACACTATTTAAGAGAAGAAGTTTCACAAGAGCAATCAAGAGTGTCAAATCAAAAGAAAGGGCTCTGGAAATTGCCAGAAAATCCCTCATTGAAAAGGCGAAAACGTCAAAAATAACCTCAGGCGCACTTACTGGTGACTTTAAGCGGCAGAAGTCAGAGGACAGCCCACAAAAAGTTACCGCGAAAAGGGCAAAACATGCTCAGCCTGGAAAAAAGCTGGCAGCATTCGAGGTGCCTTGGTTTCTCTGGAGATCGTCAATGCTCCCTTTAATTCCATACAAATGGGACAGGTTTAAGAGGCGATCGTTGATTTGTCAATAGAGCAGAGGAGTGGACAAAAAAAGTTACAATTTTTAAACTGCCAATACAAGATTGAATCACATGTAAAGTGGAAGTCAAAGTGAGTCTGAAGGAGGTAAATGAGGAGTTCTCCAAACCACATATTGTTTACGGCTACTTCCCCCAAAGTCTAGACGTATGCACGGAAAAGATTTTGGCGATTACAAAACCGCAGAACGTTGATTTTCTAACGTCGACCTGGGGCGTAATACAGAGGACGATAGATAAAGACTTTCTGCACCTCGTCATCGTAGGAATGGCTACAGTAGATCGCCTTGGTGCCATCGAGGGTAGATTTGATTAGGTTCTATGGGTCGACTTACGAGTTCACTCGGAGGCTCTAAGGCACATTGTACTACCCCTTACGGAACAGACCCATTAAAGGGGCCGTACATGGGAGAGTCTTAGAAAAATCTCCATCTAAAGACTCAAAGAGTTAAGTTCCCTCACGTGAGCCAACCAGTACCCTTGACGAAGTCAATCAACTGCGACAGTGACACGTTCTTAAGACAGTCTAGATCGTGAAAGTGACATTCACCCAAGTGCCCTGGTAAAAGCTTCCATAGAGCGCAACAGTCACAGAGAAGGTATTGTACCAATTCCTCTTCGCCCTAACAGTTTCTAGAGTAGATATGACCATGGCGTTCCATACGCTCTGATATGCGATCTATTATACAGTGTCCGATGATATCGTCCAAAAGTAGCCCGATCGATCCCTTTCTAAACCATAGCCCTTCCCATAACGCCAAAACCTTCTGGATATTCTACAAGTGGTGATATTGATCCACCTGTGTTCTATATTGCTTAGTGCCAATCTATCTTCAAGCTCGACAGAGCATCCAGAGGGGTATGCGTGTTCCCTTCACGAGAAGCAGTAGCGCACTCATCAACAATTTCATTCCCTCGAATACCTGCATGACTCGGTACTAGTGATGAGAACCAATGTATAGTGATCACAATGGATGTATACCGATAATGTATGATTGATATATGACAATATATTAAGCTGGCTGATTTGCTGCTTATTAGCTTCTCAATGTATTGTTTTACGCTTTTAATTGCATCTGTTATAGATTTTCGAATAATAGGTGCTGGGGTTTCTTGAGTGAATGGTAGCAATCCTCCGCTTTCAGACAAAGTTTACTTTTTTACTAGTTCATCATCTAATCTGTTAAAACCGTACACTAGCTCAACAGATTGACTTATTCTATATGACAAAACTTCATCTGTTAAGTATTTCTGAGCATTATCAGCATTTATAGCCAAAATAACCAACAGTTACCATATGGTAACGCAAAATATGTTGCTACGATTAAATCCAAGCCAAATTAGGAAAAGGTTATTTGATGCAAAACATTTGTCGCTTCCCAGAAATATAAAGGTTTTTCTTTTCTGAGTTTAATTAACGAAGTTATCTTATGTCAAAATGAAGTGACGAAAAAAAACGTTAACCAGGTTTTCGATAAGCACGTCAGTAAGTGTACACTAGAGAATGACAAAAGTATGGTTTTGTATACTTTTAAAGTATTTGTGGCTACATATGTTTGAGTGAGTAAAGTTAAAAATAGAATTGTACCCATACACAACATCTTCAAAGTCAGCGCAACTTTAATAACTACAAGTAGGAGTTGCGCGAAGTGCCTGTCATACACGCACTTATAAGTGTAAAGTGTTTATGAGCATGGGTATATTTGTACTTGGGTATGTGTATATTTCTAATCGAGTATATACAGAGTATACTTACAGTACATTTCTACAAAATAAAATCTTTTGAAATCGCTGTGATACAGTTAATAAAAGTGTTTTATATTTGGCCTTTTACTAATGTTAATATGAGTAAAAATTGCTTGTTTTGTATAAAAAAAATAAAAAACTTGAAAAGTTTTGATAAAATTAAAATCACACAAAATTCATATGGTAAAAAAATTCTCTAATAAATATTTGTATGTTTAAGCAAAATTTTGTTTATTGTTTATTCCATTTAACTGTAAAGATATTCCACAAGGATATAAAAACAATGCTGCTTTATGTAAAATAGTGCGGCATTATTTTAATCTTTAGAGCAGCGATTTCAGCTTCTTCATTATTTTGAAAATGGCAAATCATTTTTATTTTATTAAGGGTTGAAATAACGACACATAATGTAGGAGACAAACTTGCTTGAACTTCTGTGAAAATTATTTCGAAGTCCTTGCAAATCTCATCATGGAGAACAGAATAATTAAAATTTAACATACTTAGCCTTTGAACATTATCCGCAAGAACTTCGTTGATTCAAATATTGCGAAATTCCACCTTGTATGATAATTGCTCTTCAAAGTTGTTTCCAGAATGTGCTGCTTATTTGCCTTTTTAAAGTACTTTACTATTTATTTTGCAAGCATTTGTAGTCCCTTTATCGAATTCTTCAAAAAGGTTGCTTATTTCTCTTTTATGTCAACTGCTGTATTAGACGTAATATTCGAAATTCACTAGGATGTGTGAAATGGCTTACAGGTAATTTTTCTTAATGACATCGTTGCTCCACATTCCAATTGTAACTTCAGCATCACCATTGGTAATAAGATTCTGTATGTGTATTTTTATTTCTTTTCTTTTCTCTGTTGCCATCGATTGCGTTTTTCGTTTTCCTTGCGCTGGAGGCAAAGCTGACTAAATCAACATTTTTACCACACTTTTCACCAATTTGTAGATACTTTTGAAATAATTTACGAAAACCGGAGCCTTCAATGCTACTGAAAGGACGACAGTCTTCTATAGCAAAACTCCTGAATGCTTCAACGCAAGCACTGTTCTCTTCGGTATTTATTTGAATTGGTGTACTGTCATGAGGCTGTGAATGAACACACTTACAAATTTTAAAATCTTTCGGCTCTCCAGTTTTGTATACTCCTTCAATTATTTTAAACTTGTATAACGTTCAAATACTAATGAAAACTCCAATTGGCTTATTATTTACTGTCTAATTTCGGAGATTTCCCACATTTTTATTGCCCCATATTTTTGTAGAAAGAAAAAAAAAAAAAAAACATTACATTGCAATGGGAATTAAAAAATACAATATCAAACGCAATTAGCCTTTGATTTTTCTATGCTGAAGTATCAGCTATTTTTAATAAATGGATTTTTAATTGCTATATAAAAAATTCAAAGAATTTGCTTAATGTTTAAAATACAATTTTATCTGTCTTGGATTGCTTTTTGGGCATGTCACTAAAACAAAAAATAAAGAAGAAACACAAAAAATTATATAAAAGCATGCCATTGCTTTTATTCATCTATACACGCTTGTCTAAAGTACTCATTATACACATGAGTACTAATGTACTTTCAAAATTATTCCATTTCCAGATTATTCATTCGACAGCGAACGAGTGAAGACATAGCGCAAGAGCGAAGAAGTGTTTATTGCATTTATTTTGTGCTGCATATTTTTTCTACCTGCGGGTTGGAAATTCCGAATAAATCAATTGAAGCAGATTGGGTTTTAGGGAATAAGCGGTGACGTGTTCGTATTCTACTGATAAGAATACAACGCGAATATAATGGCCGACGAGGAGGCGACCTGCCCTAAAAAGAGGCCGCGAGAGGTGACTGCGGAAGAGCTACTCAGTATGTTAGAACTAAAAGAGAAAGAAGTGAATTCAGGGAGACATGAAAACGATCATCTCAGGGAGGCCACGGAACAGATGATGTCAAGATTCATTGAGAAATTTTCTGACTAGTAACCTCAACAAACTTTTGGGGCACAAGGAGTATAACTTAAAGATCTTAGGCGCAAATGTGACCAACGTAGAAGTCTGCACCTTGGCATATTATGAGAAGGTGAGGCGATGTTGAAGAAGAGTGGTATATCCTCCTACACCTATACACCGAAGGACCAGATGATTTCGCCGAGTACCTAAATGGACTGGGCATTAAGATGAAGATTTGAGTCTACGGAAACTGAATGGGGACAAGTGGATCCTCAGTCTGAGCTAGAGACTCGGACTGGAAATCGTTTCATGGCATTAGGTACATTCTGCACTGTAGAGTGTATATTGAAAGACCGAAAAGGAAGGGTCTGACGCAGTAGCACAACTGTCAGCGGTATGGACATGTGTCGACCAATTGTAATACGCCGTACAGGTGCGTTAAATGCGGAGGTTCCCACAGACCGGGGAAATGCATGGTCCCACCCAAGGGGGAGAGTAATGCGGAGAAAGTAGTGACTCATCCGACCACGGGCCAGGCTGTGGGAAGGTTTGGACTGCCAGTGAGGTGCGCTAACTGCAACGTTGAAGGACACGCGGCAAGCTCTACTGAGTGCCCAAGACGTCAGGAACTACTGAGGGATGCTGCTAACAGAAAGTCAGCTGCCAAAAATAGCAGCGTTACGTCTGCAAGAAACTGCTCGTACGGGTGTATCGTACGCTGATGTGGCTGGGGGTATTGGAGTACCCCAGAGGCCCCATCCGGCTGCGGCTAGTGACCTTACACTGGAAGCGGTGAGGGGGAATTTTAATCTCATCAATGGAGATTGTAGAAGGTTTTTTGGAGGGGGTTTATTACACTGCTTGGACAGGATAGGAGGTTTTGCTCTTGAATACGGCATATTTAGGACTGATAAGGATAAGTCCAAGGACCTCATAGGAATGCTGTTTAGTCTTCGGAATGGTTCGCACAATTAAGTGTATCTTCGTGAATGTCAACTCGATAGTGTCCAGGCACAGGAGACACATCTCAACTTGCTCCTGGAGGAGCATGGACCGGATATTCTGATGGCGACTGAACATAAACTGTCTTGGAGGCATATTTTTGAGGTATGAGGATACACGACCTTTAGGTAGAATCGTGGGAATGGACAGGGTGGGGGTGCCGCTGCACTTGTCCGTGAGAGTGCACGCTGAGAGAGTGCCGTTGGATATGGGGAATGTAGAGTATACGGCGGTGAGGATTCGTCGTTCTGGTGTGGTGGCATTGACTATTGTGTCAGTGTATCTGCGACCCAGGGACACTCTTCGGTGGAAGAAAGTGCTGGTGGGATTAGAACTCTGCACTATGAGTCTGAACACAGGGCTGTAGAGTTGATTTTTCGGACTTTGTGGTAGAGAGCAGCGATATCTCTTTGACTTCGATAGGATGAATACGAGAGTTTTCAACTCGATACTGTCTCGTGATTTGCCTGACTTCATGCTCCCGACGGATCGGAATGTGACCTCCCGCGAAATTGATGACTGCATTGAGTCTATGACTGACGTCATTAGATCTGCGATGGAGGAATCGGTTTCCAAAATACCAGTGCGTCATGCTAGCGTGCTAAGACTCCCAGACAACATCGTCGGCTTCATATCGGCAAAAAGGAGGTTAAGGAGGATACTGAGGAGAACGGGTGATGTCTCAAGGATTCCCATATTGAAAGCTGAGATAAGAAACTTGGAGAGGATAATCCAGGGGGCGATTACTGCATTTGAGCAGAATCATTGGATGGAATATATATGGAATATTAAGGTGGACAACATGATTTTTCTGAAGGTGAAGGGTACTGCAGATGTGGTCTAGGACCCAATTTTTTCACAAAGGTCATCATAACAATTTAGAAGGCACATAATGCCTACCTCATTCGACCCTCAGCATCATGCCTTCATGAGACTTTCGAGTCCGAAATCATGCCCAGGTACTTAGCCTCCATTGAGAATTTTAGGGTGATGCCGCCCAATTTCGACAGCCTAAACTGCGGTATCTTATACCGCCTGGTAAACAGAAGAAGTTCCGGTCAATACATAATTCATACAGAACATCGACTATGTGGGATATATTCACATTTGTAAAAGCACCCCCAATATCCATATTAAGTGTTTCCTCAATTACCAAAACATCATACAGGGCTGATTCCATAGACCTTCCCCTGAGACATACGTGCTGTGCTCCACAGAAGTTGTCCGGATTTTGGATGTCCCTGCCATACATATGCATCAAACAGTCTGTCCAGTGTTTTTTAGTAAAAACGATAATAGACTGATTGGTCTATAATCCCCTGCTTAAGCATGGTTGAACCTCCCCGCCTTAGGGATAAACAACTTTCTAATCTCTCTTCATTCCTTAGGAATATAACCCATTTTCCGTTTACCATAAAAATTCTGATCAGCCATGGTATGTTGACCGATATTGACCGCTGGTGCAGTAGTGGAAAAATTCCATCCGGTCCTGTGGGCTTATAGAGCTTAAAGGACCAAACCGCCCATCTCACTTTCTCCACGGTCACAATCGAGCAAAGTAATTCTCTTATCCAGGTCCGAGAAGCCGCGAGAAAGTCAGATTCCGAGTCCTCATTTTCACCCTCTCTACACCCCGAAAAAAGTGCATTCACTCGCTGTTCCAAAATTTGGTCGCTACTTACAGTGAAGTTGCCATCTTGCCTGGCATTGGTGGTAGAATCTTCTTCGAATTTGGCAAGGTCCATCTAATCTCACGGCACCTGAAGTCTGAGAAATCTTAGGTATTAGAAGTGTCCGAACGCCAATAAAAGCTACTGTTTCAAAGACGCAGGTATTCGGCCAAGGAGAAGTCCTCCAAAGGTGGCTACAAAAACCCAGAGTAGACCAAAGAGGATTGAGAGCAATACCCCAGTCTACTCAAGAAAGGCTGAGGCATCGAAGTTTGCTGGTCAATTGCGCCAAGCAGAGGGAAGAACACAGCAGCGCTGTTATAAGCACACATAAGGGGCATCATCAAAGTACTTCAGGCGAACCTACACAGAGCTAAAGGTGAGACGAGTATATTAAGTCGTAGGTTTCCAATGATAACATCAGTCTATGTCTTGTACAGGAGCCATCGGCTTTTGGTGAGAAAGTCAGAAGACGCAGGACAAATCGTGTAATTAAAGGATGTTGAATCTGTTCCCCCACTTGGAAGTACAAATCTCAATAGAGTTCTGTCGAGTTAACTACCACCACTACATTATTGACGCAAACTCTCAATGTAGCGTGGGGTAGCACGGACAACAATGGTAGGTTAGTAACAATGTAGCTGTGGCCAATAAGGGCGTATTACGATCGGCCAATCTCATAAGGGACTGGCATGTGTCGGACGAGGTCTCCCTATTCGATTATATGCATGTTAGATTTGATTTGGTAAATGTTGATAGGTCTAATCTCTTCTTCTCTGTTTGCCAAGCATAAATATCACATAAATATTCAAATTTTTTGTTTTCCCTTTTAGACACTCTCTAACACAAGTAAAGATGAAGTAGATATTGCCCTTTAAAAACGAAGGATATTTGCTTATAGAGAATTCTCTCTGGAAATCAAGACCAATCACACTAGTGCCAATTTTTCTGCCAATCTACTTTAAGCCAGCCAGCGGTAAAGCAAACTTGGCTTTAAATATATTGCCAATAACAATGATTCAATCACAAATATCTTTCGGATTTAAAGACAGAAAAGTTCCCGTCCAACACTAAAGGGCGCAACAATATTTTCAAATATGAAAATCAAGTTACCGTTATTAAATAAACGCAATATCCTCATATGCTCCAACATGTCACGAGCTTTCTAGCTGGAAATACTTGTTATTCTAAAAGGACTATTACAGGCCTCTTCCATCACTGAAATGTGCAATGGAAAAACATTGCGGAACGGCATCAAGCGCAAGTGTGTAAAAACATATGAATGACTATAGAACTTTTATAATAGAGCTTGCGCATCGTTTGCTCTATTTTAGCAGCATAGCAAATATTGATCTTTTTAACGTAATAAAAGATAATCGCCTTGTTGGTAACAATGGACAAGTGAGCCTTCATATATAAACAGGCCTATTTTTTTAATGCAGACTTAGAACTTGTTTCGCGTACTATATCTATAACCGAATTTGTAATCTCATCGACTTCTTAATAACCATACTAGACTGTACAAATGTATGAGAAATCAAAAAGGAGAAAGAAGAGAACAAAAATAAAAATTTTAAGGCAATAGGCGTAAATTTGTACACAATTTGTAAAATGCAAAACAACAGTTACACGCATTATAAGCATACCTACTATTTCAACTTCCGCTTTTCGTACGTTGCAATAATTTTTATATTATTTATTTAATCGATTCGATTCCACTCCTTTTTTAATTTCTTTCCTATATTTTACTCTTCGTATTCTGTTATTTTTTTATTTCTATTATGAATGCGAAATGGGTGAAAAATAATTACTTACATTTGACTGCCGTATAACAATGATTATGCGAATTAACAACGCAAGCACAGACAACATCATGCTACAGGGCTAATTAGTCTACTACGTAGATAGTTTATGTTGTCTATAGACAATACAGTGACAACGAATGCCTGCGCAGAAACAGACGTAAACAATAAAAATAACACTGTGCTTGAATTTGTTATTCTGCTGGTAAGCCTAATTTGAGTACACAGCTCTTGTTTTCGAGATATACCGTTATTTCGAAAATAGAGGAGGTTGCACAACATACATATATTCGCAGATTATTTCAGTGAATAAACTAAAAACACTGAAATTCTGCAATAAAATTTAATTTAAGTAAGGCCAGAACTCTTTTAATCTGCACATTCGTTTTAGAAATATAATTTTTTTTGGCTAAAAAAAAAATATTTCTTGGAAAATTTCGAAATTTTTGTTTTTTAAACGTATTCTATTGTTATAGCTGAAACAGATTGTCCCGGCTTACATTTTTTTAGAAAATGTGGTCATGAAGGTTTTGCTAGGTACTCTGATTACAAAAATCATACTATAAATAAGAGTTCCACAACTCCTTCTTTGTCCTATGACAAGTGCTTGCGGAAGTGAATAGTGAAATTTTTCAATAAAAAATAGCTGTTACAATTTCGTCGAAGAAAATTATAAGAATAATTATTACAATAAGTCCACAGCTTTTTAACTGTTTTCAGGACAAGGTTTTTCCGACAACGAAAAAAAAAATTGGTTACCAAAAAATATATTTTTTATTACCATAAACATAAAAATATACACGTAAAAAAATTAAAATTTAACCCCTCAGCATCATTAAATTCTTCTTCAGAAGAATCGTATACTGTGTAGTCTTCATTAGAAAAAACAATTAACCTATCAACTCTATTTATATTTACATTACACGTCAGGTCTAAAGCTAAATCTAAGACATCAGTAGCGCGATTCAGTAATTGTTAACGATATGAAGTCGAAAATTTTTGTAGCTTGCAAAAATGATTATGTGATTAACTACTTACACTTTAACGGTGGTCAAGAACTCTGTTTTTCTATTGGCAACTCTGTTCAAAAAGCGAAAAGAACAAAGAAGAATTGAAAAAAAGACAAATTGATTTTGAGGCACAGAAGCAGGATTTAGCAATTTTTCACATGATAAGTTGAGTAAAATGTTTATTTATTATTTTTATTTATGTTTAAAATTTCCTTTAGTCATTACGTCTACCACTGCTTTCAAAACAAGCTGCGCCACAGCCGAACAACAAAATCAACTTTATGATCAATTTTACGATTTTTCGATTAAGTACACAACACCAAAATTTTTCTCGTTAGCTTACGACAACAGCGTACATTACCTATAGCGATATCATAAATAAAAATTACTGAATAACAAAATCGACAATTCTGTTGTTTACTGTTAAAAATAATGCGATTATCGTAAAAAACAGTTACTGAATCGCGCTACAGGAAGGATTGACCTTGTTCTTTTTCTGTGAATCTACCTGGGACTGTTATTAACAGTATCAGACGTGATAAGCAGCATGTTAAACAAGTCTGTATCTACAAGTAGAAACTATTTGCAATCTTTGTTGCGAGCTTCCTGAGCTTCGTCAGAAAGTTGCCTAGTTGGCAGAAGAGATGATTGTATAACTTCCACCCCACGCACAAATATTTAGTGTACTGTACCACGAATACAGACTCAAGTAAAATAACCTGGTATCTTCAGAACTTCGATATTGATCCAAATCATCAATACGTCTATATTCTTGAAAGAAGAATTACGTAGGACTTTCTTTGGTCTTCTAAGGCAAGCTAGAAAGAGCTGATATGATGTGGATCATCGTATAACGTACGAAACGTGGTATCACCATCTAGCTATGCTTTAATAGATGTTAGAAAGCGTTTCTGAGTTCTTCTGGAATTCTCCCACTTTTTCCAAAAAATATGCATATGTCAAGCTATGAAGCCAAGATTTAGACGGAATATCAACAACAGATGTACCAACTTAAAAAAAAGCTCAAATCGGAACGATGGGACCGCCACACGGGGGTTATTCCGGAAACTTTTTGGTTAAGGTAGCATGTTTACACTTTTTAATATTCAATTCCGTTAAATTTATTTGACACCAATAAAAAGTTTGTTAATATCCGTCTGCAGTAAAATATGATCATTAGGTTTATTTACAGTTATACAAATTTTGACATCATCAGCATATATTAGAACTTTGGAATGCGTAATAGTCGAGGGTAAATCATTTATAAGTAAGATGAACAGTAAGGGACCCAAATGAATTCCTTGAGGAACACCAAAACGAAACAGAATGTTTTTAAATAAACATTTCTGAATTTCAATTGTTGCGTTCTATTAGAAAGACACGAGTTCAGCTATTTTAAAGTTGTAGAACTAAATCCCATTAAAAAATAAAGTCAAAATAATAATGTATCAATCCCTAATTAGACCTATACTCACATACGCATGTCCCATTTGGTTCAATATTTCACCCTCGTATATGGAAAAACTTAGAGTATTTGAGAGGAAATGCATAAGATCATGCACTTCACTTTATAGGTGTGCAAATATTAACTTCACTAAATATATATCTAACAAAATTCTATACAGTAAGGCAAATATAATTCGTATTGATAATTTTATAATATACCTGATAAGAAATCACGTTTTACGATGTTGCAAATGTACAGATAATAATTATATAATGGCTCCTTATTACACAAACTATGAATATATAACTAACTCCCTAGAAAGTGGATTTGTTCCACCAGAAGCTTTTGTGTACCTGGACAGTAAAGGTTTTGTCCAAAACGATAATGGTGTTCCCATCTTATATCACAATTATAGACGGGCGAATACAAAAACAATTAATTTAAATCAATTAGATATGAGATACAGTTCAAGCATATCAGAAAAGGATCTGATATTAGCGCAAAAATCCAATGCCAAAATTTTTTGGTGGCTATCAAACTAAAGTTTTCCATTTCTTTTTATCCCTCTGACCTTACTTTTTCCCTTTCCTGCTATAGAAATAATGTTTTTTGTAATTTTTCATTGTACTATATAATATAATAAAAATTATATTCACTTTTGTAAATATGTAAATATTGTTATTTTTTGTAAAAAGCAAATTATTATTAGGTTACATTATACTACTAGAGCGCTCGATTTAAAGACATTGTATATATGAATTTGTTTTTGTTAACTAGTGTTTATAATAGTTTAAACTTAATTATTTGAATAAACAAATAAACAATTAAAAGAAAAAAAATCCCATTAACGATAATTTGAACATTAGAATATTATAATTTACTTTATCAAAAGCTTTGGTGAAGTCAGTATAAACTACGTCTGTTTACAATTTAGGAAACCATCATTTACCATAGTAGTCAGTTCAAGAATATTAGTTGTTATGGAACGAGCTTTACAAAAACCATGCTGATGTATAACAGTGAAGGCTATTGAAATGACAGGCTATCAATTAAAATCTTTTCAAACAGTTTAGGAAAAGCATTTAGCTTAGCAGTTTCTCTATAGTTTGATATATCTATTTAACTTCCATTTTTAAAAAATGGTATAATAAATGAACTTTTCCATACCGGTGGTAAATAACATAATTCTAAAGACTTATTAAATATTGCAGTGAGTAGATAGCAAGGGATTCCACACAATTCTTATGAAGCAAGATGGTATTCCATCAGGACCAGGGTTAAAGAAAGTATTAGAGAATTTAAATTCGATAAAATAGTATTGCTGCTTATAAAACAAAAGTACATATCCAATGAGTGAAATGTTTTATGTAATGTACGAATTATTATCGAATGTATTATTTGAGTAAGTAGTAGCGAAGAAATTAGCGAATATGTTACGAATCTGTAGGTCATCATCCGCAATACAAGAACCCAATTTCAAGCACTTAGAGAAGTTAGCAACACGACGTTTGGAGTTAATAAAATTATAAAATGTTTAGGATTCGTTTTTAATTTAGATTTCATGCGACAAATATAGTTATTGAAGGCTAATTTATTTATAGTATGTTCTTGTATAAAGAGCGAGCAATAGAGTATTTGCTAAAATCAACTGATGAGTCAGACATTTTACAAATCTTAAAAAATGTATGTTGTCTATTTTTAGCATTTTTTAAAAAAGTATTACTCCATGGAGGGCCTTGATTATCGCGAATAGTTATTTTTGGAATAGTTTGCCAGATGAAGTAGTGTAAAATAGCATTGAAGTTGGATAAAATATTATCAAAATTATTATCAGTAATTATAGAATTTCAATTAACATTAGACAATAAATAATTCAGTTTACTATAATTTATACGTGAAAAGCAGTATACCTTATTCCGATTATATTTTATTTTATTAAGAAAAAATGTATTTAATAGTGTGTAAACTTCAAGTTTCAATGTAGGATGATATTGGTCTTCAGGATATGTGATTGGAAGTGAGTTTAGTACATACACATCCGTCGGTCGTCGATCCAAAACTTTTCTAAGCGTTACGTATGTGGTTAACTTGAAACAGTCCAAGGCTTTATAGTGATTGAATAAATTTATTAGATTCGATAGGAATTAAATAATTATATTCCAAAGACTTATTCCACAGGACATTCGGAAGGTTAAGATCACCAAATAATATAATTTTTCAATTAACTTTACTAAAAAAAATATTTAAATAAATTAAAAAAATTTTAAAACCTACAAAAAATAATAAAAAATTTTATGAAAATGGTAAAAAACTTTTCCAAGTAAATATATTTATATCACTGAACTAAACAAATAAATCGGATGGCTTAGATTGTTGTAGAACAGCAATAAGAATTCCACCACCATGCTTGTGTGGTCGATCATATCTATATAATTGCTTTTTTAAGCATAGAATTTAGGCACTGTGAATATTTGTATTTAGCGATGTTTCAGTAAAAACAATAAAGTTATATGTGAAATTGAAGTTATTTGCGTAAAGTGATGTTATTTTTGTATTGAGGCCGCGAACATTTTGATAAGCTACATTGATTCTCCGCAGATAAATAATTCAGTTTTTTAAGACATTGCTTTGAGTGGGTAGATAAACAATATCCGAGAGGGCTTATTCTTGTAGACATACTCGTGAATTATAGGTGGCCAAAATTTAACAATAATCTTAAAAGAGGACTTACTCCTTTCCTCAGAATATTTAAATTTATACACCGTAATAACCAAGCTTCCAAAACAAAAAACACACACACACAAATCTGTCAAATTATATTAAAACTAAAGCCAAAAAATTTTGTTTTATTTGTAGTTATTAATTATAGCCTATTTTGTTTAGTGTTTTTATATATGTATATATTGTTACGAAAATAAGGTTGGGCATCATAGCGTTTATTACATCGCTAAAATAAATAAACAAAAGCTGAAGGAACAACTATACGTGCTGTTTATAAATAACCAAATCTACAATAACAACCATTAGCAGAGACAAAGTAAATAAAAATAACACGGCAACAACAATAATTAAGCAGCAAAGAAAACAAGTAATAGACAAAAAACAAGCAACAACAAACACTAAGAGCTGAAAGAGGTAGATGTTTACATACGCATGGCTACAAAAGAACTAAAAAGAAATTAAAAGAAAGAAATAGAATCTACCTGAAATATCGCGAGGTTCGAGAGCTTTCGATGTGTTGTTTACTCAGCCATATAAAAAGCACATCGATGCGAACAGAAATCAGTTTATTTGGTGTAAACTCAGTGAACAAGTTTATGTGTCGTAAACTCTGCGAGTGCAGTATAAGTAAAGTAAACTCAGCGAGTGCATTTGTGTGAAGAGAGTTCATAAGGGGTAAACTCGTGAAGCTAGTAGTGAAGTAAAAAACAAGTTTTGTTGAAGCTAACTCAGTGAAAAGAGTTAAGTTTGGATAACCTCTGGTTCAAAAGGTTGTGATCGAACCTAAGTTATAACTAACATCGGGTTGGAAGATCTTTAAGTAGAAAGATCTGTCGAGTAATTGTTGTTGTTTACAAGATTGTAAACAGACGGAGTAATTAAGAATAGAAAATTGTTATTGTTACAAGCAGTGGTGCACAAAACTGTATTGAATAAAGGATTTTTAATTAAAATCAAACACAAAATTTATTTTATTTTAACTACATTCTACGAACTCATAAAAACACGTTTTTAAAAAGGTAAAAACGTAACAATGTTATTAATTGTATTTGCTTTTTTATTGTTACAAAAACACATAATGTTTTGTTCAATTTGTATTGTTTTTTTTTTTTTCTTTAGTCTGTTTAGTGTAGTGTTTTCGTATATTATTTTTGAATTTACTCTGTTACTGTCATTATTTTCTTCTACCTGTATTGTTTTTAGTCTATTTTGTGTAGTATTGTTGTATAATATAAGTTAAGGCATTTAATATTATTAGCTGATACTTTTTTCTGTTCGTCATTATTACCATTAATAAGAAACTGTTAATATTTGCTATAATACTTTTTATACTATATTTTGTTACTCAAGAGAAAATTCTTAAGAGGTTCATATGAATCCCTCATAATTTTAATAACTTGTTTTTGTAAGCTATACTCATAGTAAGGAGTGTTCAAAGTATTCAGAATTGAACTGTGCTTAAAAAAGTAAAGATTATTAATAAAGTGATAAAAGTGTAAACCTAAAGAAATTGATTTCATTTTTATAATAAAGTAAAATTTAAGAAGAAAGTTAATTGGCGCCCAACGTGGGGCTGGAGGGAAACCAAGTATAAATTTAATAAAAATCATTTACTTGAATTTTCAATCTAATTCAACATTCTGACAATAAAATAAAAATATAATAATGTTTGTGAAGCCCCAGATAAAATTTATAAACATAAAATTTACATTTAAAAATTGTTGTTGAAAGTGCAGAAAAAATTGTGTTTAAAAAACTATTAACTAAATTAAAAATTATAAACTAAACTTTATTAAATAAATTGAAGCGGACTACACTAAAAGTAAAAGTAGGTGAACGGCAGTGTAACTACACTACAACCAGCACATGTTTTAATAAAAAATGATGGCAAGTACATGATATAAGTTAAAAAATTTTTTAACAGACCTTTAAGTTAAAAAATAATAAGAAACATATAAAAATATATGCATGCAATAAAATTGTTAAAAAAGACGTTAACCTTAATACAAACTAAATTCTCGATTGAAGTTGGAAACCTTTTCTTAAATAACGTTTGTACTAACCAGGTGTTACATGCTGCCTTATGGCGATCTAACGGTGGTCTTTTTGAAGGAGCAACGTCCTGAAGCTTAAAACTTTACTTATATTTAATTAGTATTTAGTTTATTAATTTAGTATTTAGTCAATATTTATTAAGTAATAGTTCAAACATATTCCAAACCCACTAAACTAAAAATTTGCCAAAAAATTATTACTGAATATTCCTTATAAAAATAAAAAATCTGTGGAGAACAAATTAGATTAGATTTAATGAATGTAGACGACCTTATAAATGGAATACAAAATTTTAGCATTTCTGTAGCTAACACTTATCTAGACGGATCTGGACCCTGTACAGGTAATGCTTGACACTGCTATCAGGCGGCGACTGACCACGTGCGGGACAAATTTCAGGACAAGATTAATAACTTGACGCAAAGGTTAGCTATACTGGAAACACCAGTTCAGGTAGAAGAGTACAGGCCTATTGAAATTAGATCTGGGATAGAGTGCAATGAATCTTTGGACGTAAACCGGCGGCAAGCTGTAATTACTGCACATAGTTAGTTAGTAACGACGGGCAGCCAGACAACGTCCAGCCCAACTGCTGCCACTACTGATCCCACTGTGATGCCCATCAGTAATCCAGAAAATGAACAACCTACATGTCCGCGTCCCGGTCCGATCCGAAGCAACCAGACCCATGCACAAAAGAAGAGATCCTGCCGATATTCACATCAGCCAGATCCGACAAGGCATTCAGAAACGAACTGCCAAGGAAAGCAGTCCTAATGTCCGAAAGACTCGGGCACTGGCAAAGGAAGTGTTCGACAGTCTCCTCCATTTCCTCATCCTGACAACCCCTACAGTAGTCATTGAACTGCAGAAGCAATCTCCTAGCGTGCGCACGAGCCACCCAGTAACCAGTAATCACAGCCACACGAGATCGCAGCGCCATCGCTATAATAGACCCCGAGCGCGCCCGATCATATAGGGACCAGATTTGCCTCGACACAGAGCACGTGGGTTCATTATCCCACCGTAGCTGTGCCCTGCCCAACATGTACTACAGGATAATATGAAAGAGGAGAGTGGCATCCAAACTGAGTGGTCAATCTCCTAATTTCTTTATAATTACTCGCAAGTCCGTCTGCCACACAGTTAATCAGATAATCTCAGGTCTGAATATATCGCCATCTCGTTCAAAGATGTTCGGCATTCACACACCAGTCGCGATGTCGAGTAGCCATCGCAGCCTGACTGTCCGTACAGATTCGGATATCACTGTCATATACCCCTTAGTACATCAACCAGTCCATTGCCCTCTTTATCGCTTGACCTCCGCCTGTAAGATACTGCAGTGGTCCGGAAGTTTAAAGGATTCCCTCACCCCGTATACAATAATAAAGATACCAACCCAACCCATTCCGAGAACTTTGATCCATCCGTGTATACCTCAACAGAACCGGATCAAATTACCGGCTCTGGTGAGATGCACACGGAGAATATTCTATCCAGGAAGGGATTGGGTGTGCAGTAATCTATCCCATCAAGGATCGTATCCAAATACCTAAAGATGGCCGCATGCCCGTAGGCCCTGTCAGACCATGCCCCGCCATCTTCAACCTTATCGCAGACATGCCCGCCATCTACATAGCCATCAGGTCCGCTGGAAGCCATCTCAGTAGTACAAACACGGCCTTCGAAGGAGTGGACCTGAGCGCACCTGTAATCATCAGTGCTGCACTCCGCAAAACCCTATCAATGATCCTCCATTATGTAGATTTCCAGAGAACTCCACCATACAACCGCACCATACATAAGTATAGGCTTGACCACCGTGTTAAATATCCAGTTGGAACTCCTAGGATTTCGACCCCAGGACTTTCCAACGGCCCTACGATAGGCGTACAGCGCAGCATTCGCCCTCGCCACCATCGGAAGTGTATTTTGAAGCCAGGATAGCTTGGTCTCCATAATTATCCCCAGATAATTCGCGCTAGCCGACAGTTCTAGCTCAACGCCGTGCAGACGCGGTAAGTAAAACGACGGAACTTGTTTGCTGCGACATTGTGTCAAGAAATTTTCCCGACACAGCCACAGCAACATCATACGCATACGCTACAGTCCTGATTCTATTAGAATCCAGTCTCACGAGCAAAGTGTTAATGGTAAAATTCCACAGGAGGGGGGTTTTTGCCCCTTTCAGCCACCGTGTAGACGGTAGCTGATCCCATAGTGGAGACAATGACCCTGTTGGTCAGGAGTCTCCCTATGAATCTTACCACAGACCAGTGAACATTCAGTGCCACCAGAGCCGACCTAATTGTCTCCGGTGTCACATTTTTAAAAGCCCCCTCTTTATCCAGGAATGCTACTAGAGCATACTCTTTGTGCTCGAGGGCATCTTAAATATACCCCATAAGCGAGTGAAGCGAGTCTTAACAGATCTGCCACTAGTGTAGGCATTCTGGGACGTAGGTAATAGGTCAGTTTCTATCGTACTGCGAAGATGCAAGTTGACCAACCTTTTCTGAGTCTTCAGAAGAAAAGAAGATGGGTCTGAAATCCTTTGGACTCGTGTGGGAAGTCTTACTCCCCTTCGGAATAAATACAACCCTGCGCACGGTCCAATGCTCAGTAATATAAGACCATGTCAAACATGCCTTATAGATAAGATAGCCATCAGCCAAGGAATCACCAAATCAGCGCTATTCCGAAGATCGGCAGGAACAATGCCATCCGCACAAGGGTATTTGTACGGGGAAAAGCTGCACAACGCCCACCTCAGCCCACTTTCCGTAATTGGAACGTGGGCTTCGGTATGATCGAGTGAGTTGTCTACGTGACGCTCCCCCATAGAAAAACTGCCCAGAAAATGCACGTACAGCAAGGCATTCAAGGTCTCCTGTCCGCTTTTGATCCAGCTTCCACATGGTTTTTGAATAAAACCAGAGATCGCCGTTGATGATGCCAAGATTTTTCGCAACCGGCTGGTCTCGTAGTGCCTTCTACACTGCTGATCAGATTCAAGTTCCCGCAGCATTTCAGAACTTAAACCGGAACACAAATAAGTCTAGATATCCTTCGTATATATGCCTCGTTCTACAGTACATACAAATAACGGTAATATGCAACAATTTGAATATAATTACTCGCAACACCCAGAGTCCATGGACGTCGATATGAGCAATCGCCACGCCATTCCTAGGCAGTATATTAATCATATGGAAAGTGACTCGACTAGCACGAATGGTACAATGGGTTCTGACATGGAAACAGCATCAGAAAATAGGAACAGCTTTAGCGGTTCACGGTAAAAAAGGTAGTAACAGATCTGGTACTTTAACAGAATATTCAATTATTTCAACAGTTCTCAGTGAAATTTCTTCAACCGAAGCCATAAAAGGTGTTGTAAACCCTGTTAATTGTTTTAAAAATCAGATAATTCTCTTTCAAGCCTCTAAACCGGACATAACATCGGAAATCGTATTTCCTAGACAGAACAGACATTTGATTCACTTTGTGGGAAAAACCGATTTGATTGAGGCATTAAAGAAGGCCGTAAATTCACAAGTGGTAAATTGTATTCAATCATATCATCATATTTAAGCCAAATTCAAAATGAGGTTGTAAAAATATTTCCTTCTGTCAAATTTCCCTATGGCCCCAAAATAGTGTTTGATATTCGTGACTTAAATGACCAACAGGAAGCTATTTGCAGTGAACATAATAGGGCGCATAGGAACTTTCTGGAAAACTGCAACCAGATATTGAGCGAATATTATTTTCCAGGAATTCGTAGGAAATTGGCGGAGGTGATGTAGAACTTGCAAAGAGGCAAATATGACAGACACCCAAAAAAGTCACTAATAGGTAAATCTCCTATTCCGAGTGATCCTGTAGAGTTGTTGCATATCAACATTTTTTCCACTGACGGAATCCATTTGATTACTTACATACATTTATAAATTTAGTAAATTCGCTCTTGCATTTCCTATAGATTCAAGATCGATTATGGATGTTAAAATTTTAATAAATATATTGGACTTTTTCCCAAAAGCGTAGACGATTATTTGCGACAATGAAAAGTCTTTCACTTCAGAAACAATCAAATCGTTACTCGCTAATCAATTCGGGCTTAAAATATTCTTAGTTCCACCTGTTCATAGTTCTAGTAATCGTCAAGTGGAACGATTTCATAGTATCCTTGATGAAATTTCTAGATGTCTTAAGACGGAAGAGAAATACGATGACAAAGGTGTTAATTCTTATAGCAGTTTCCAAATACAATAGCACCCTACACTCCGTCATAAAAAGACAATATATTACATGGTGTTTCTCAAGAATTAAGGTCCGATATAAGAAGAAGATTGGCCATAGCACAAGAGAAAGATTTACGATATCATAACGTAAATAAAGGGTGAAAAGTTTTTTACCTGGTGATAAAGTATTTGTTAAGAGACTTGGAATAAATTTAGTAAACGTTGTGTAGAGAAGACAATTCAGAGGGACTTTGGAAGTTATGTTCTTATCGACAACCTACCCGTACATAAGGATAAACTGCGATGAAAAACTTGAACTGACATTTTGTATTCTACTAAATTTTTAAAATGTCGCTATTGTATTTAATTCTAAACAAAACAATGAAAACTAACTTTTAATTGTTTTGTTTAAAATAACTTTCAGAATTATATTAAATCTTTATCAAGGTCTTAAAATCAAAGATTAATAAAAAAAGGTCAGAATTTAAAATTTAAGGATTTAATACTACTAGAATGAAAATATGACTTTTTTAAATTTTAAGCTATTGTCTTTACTGTCATATTATTTTATTTTTCTTCCTTACAAATCTAGTTCCTAAATGAAAAATATTAAAAAAGCAGCTTTTCAGCATCTTTGAATATTAAAAGGAAAGAGAAATTTTATGATATGACAACACTACCTATAATGTAAAAATATTTTTAATTTAATAGAATAAAACAAATTCAAATTTGTTATTTAAGCTATTGGTTAGTTATAAAGTGATATATTCATCTGCCGGAGACGACTGTTTTCAAAGGGGGATAGTTAAAGCATTTTATGCTATTAGCTTATACTTTTTCTTTTTTTATTTCATTATTATCATTAATAAGAAACTGTTAATATTTGCTATAATACTTTTTATAATATATTTTGTTACTGAAGAGAGAATTGTTAAGAGGTTCGTATGAATCTCCAAAGTTGTAATTATGCTTATGCTTATTGAGTGAATATTAATAACTGGTTTTTGTAGTAAGGAGTGCGAAAAGTATTCATAATTGAATTGTGTTTAAAAAAATAAAGATTATTAATAAAGTGAAAAAACTGTAAACCTAAAGAAATTGATTTCATTTCTATAATAAAGTAAAATTTAAGCAAAAAGTAATTTGTATTATTGAAATTGTTTTTTGTTTGTTTTGAAACACATTTCCAATTTTAAAATTTTATTAATCCCAAAATATTTCTACAAGTTTCTTAACATATACATCTTAATTAAGGCAGTATTCGTAACATACAAATAGTATATATCAAGGGTTATTATACGCAACTTAGAAAATTAATAACAACAAATTAAAGGTTATAAATGTTCAAGAACAACGTTTAAGTAATTTAAATCATCAAAAAATGGGGAAAAGATGTTTCATTGCCTTAAACTAATTAATATAAAAAAAACTAAATATAAAAAAATAAAATTACGTTTATTGTTTTATATTAAGGTATATATTATGCTGTATTATAAACTGTGTTGACCGTGTCATAAGTGTTAAATTTTCTATGATAATATGATATAAATATTAAGAAGTACATTATTATTGTCTAAAACTTTTATATATATTGGTGAGTAGTATTTATCAACTAAAGGAAATGTTATGGTAGCGAATTCATATATTCTGATATAAAAATATTGTCAACATTACAACAGTTATCCAAAAATTTAAGACCAATATTTATCCAGAAGTTATCTATTCTCTTCATTTTGCATTTCTTATATATATTATTATTTGAAACCTTTTTAAAAGAGCCATCCGGAAGTGTAATGTCCCTTAATCGCGAACATATTTTCAAAATTTTGCGTTCAAACATTCTCAGTCTTTCCATCTGATGAGATGAAATGGAAAACCTGATTGGGTAAGCGTAAGTTAAAATATGGCGTATTATCTGCTTATAGCAGTTCAATTTGATATGCGGTTTTAAAATCTTGTTTTGAAAAATTTTCCGAAAAAGAATGTTATGTTAATATTAAAAACTTTAGTTTTTCGCTTTGATTTAAAAGTATACTACCTTGATCAAAAAGTTTCCGGAATAACCCCCGTGTGGCGGTTCCATTGTTCCGATTTCAGTTTTTTTTGTTAGGCGGGTACATCTGTTGAAGAAGAAAAAAAATACCGCAATAGCTGATTCACAGAGTTGCCGTTGACTAGAACAATCGTGTGACAGCGTTGGGACAATTATTGTCAATACATCGTTTCGCGGAATCTTGTGGCAATAAATTTTGTATAAAATAAGACAACCGTGTGAATACAGAATTTTTAATTGGCACAATTTTATTATTGTGCACTAATTTCTCACAAAAAAATTTGTATCAGATTGGTGTATATAAGTCAATCGTGTGATCCCAACTTAAGGTCACATTTGTTGTTGCGCGAATTCCTGAATGCTGCCCCTCTAGATCTGACAGCCAGTCTACATGTCCGATTTTACTAAGATTTATTTCTTGACTTAATCGAAATCTGTTTGGATGGAATAAACATACCCATCCCCAGCTTTATTATTCTAACGACCATCTCTGTCATGGCATCGACACTTGACTCAAGGACACAAAGATTTCAATTAAAATGGCCAAAGAAAACATTGAGCTCAACTCAACGTGCTCTTTCATAGACAAAAACAAAGCGTCTCTTAGCTGTAGGTAAGACGTCATGTAGGGCGGAGAACGAAAAAGAGGCAGAAATGATGCAATGATCTGAGTCTGAGCAAAAACCTCAACTTCATTTTTTTCAGGGTGTGAAGTGAGGAAAAGTTCGAGGATTTTATTTTGATATCCACCTACACACGATATATGTGTAGGTTCATTCACTAGTTGCACAAGGTGATTATGCGCGGCAAATAGCTCAACGTATTGGAGTTGTGTGACTAGAATGGCGCAAGAGGTTTAAAACAAGCCACTATTTTGGCACCAGATGTACGAAAATTCATGGCTATTAATCACTATCGTCGCTCTACGACTTTTTATAGATTTATTGAGAATAATTCTCCCGCGTATTGTACTGAAATCCACGGCTTGGTCTTAGCAAAATGAATATTATTCTGAAGATTGACGCTTATTTGATTCGTCCAATAGTAGCTTATAAACAGTTTAGCTATATGACACTAATTTTAAACGTCCTATTTCGATAGGACTAAGCACGCTTTAATAAAATATGAAGACCACAAGTGGTAAATATGCGCAGATTTAAAAGTGGCGGCTTTTTTAAGAGGCATGCAATTGGGCTATACCAAATGAACGAAGCGAAGCAAACACAAAATGTTAATTAGAATCAAGCATCAACATCTGGACAATTAGGCTCACTTACCAACTCATCCACTCTTAATCATGAAGGCAACACATATCTTAATCGAGTGTCTGTAAAAGTGCCACCGTTTTGGCCCGAACAACCAAGTTGAAGCCCAGTTCAGCATTTCAGGGATTAATAATTATGTATCCAGGTCTAATACCGTAGTAGCCACTATTGAAAGCAACGTTTTGGCTCAAATATCTGATGCAATTTTAAACCCTCCTGATCAAGGCAAGTATGACAATCTAAAATCGTGTCTCATAGAAAGATACTGCGACAGTGAACAAAAGAAAATCCAGAAACTAATATCAGAGATCGAGTTAGGAGACAAACGCCCCACACAATTATTAAATGAGCTCAGCGGTTTAGCAAAAGATAAAATAAATAAGGATTTCTTAAACTCGCTTTGGTTATAAAGGCTTCCGGCACAAACTCGAGCCATTGTGCAAGCATCAAATGCAGATCTGGCAGAGTTAGCAAAATTGGCAGACAAAATTTTAGAAGTCTCTGATTTTCAGCAAGTAGCAGCCGCAGCAACAACAAATACAGGAAAATGAGATGGATCTTCGAATACAACGCATCAAACAACAGCTAAATCAGCTTGTAAGTATGAGTGAAAGGCGAACAAGGGGAAGAAGCGACCACCGCAGCAAAAGTCAATGTCAATCAACAACACCAGCCAGTCTTTCTGATCAATGTTGGTATCACAAAAGATTTGGTGGCAATGCACAAAAATGTCGACCACCATGTAATTTTTCAGTACTGTTGATTACTCGTTTCAAATTGCTCGTCTTGTAATTCAGGATAAAAACACCGATATGAAATTTTTAATTGACACAGGTGCCGACGTATCTGTTATTCCTCTCAGAATAGCTAACAAAAACAAAAAACATTCAACACCAACATTTTACGCCGCAAATGGTTCGCCGATCAAATCGTTTGGTCAACGCCGTCTTAAATTGTCGCTTAGTTTGCGCCGCAGTTTAACATGGAATTTCTACGTCGCCGACGTTAATACTGCTATCATCGGCTCTGACTTTTTGAAAGCCTATGATTTACTGGTAGACATGAAAAGAAAAAATTAATCAACAAGAAAACTATACAGAGGCAAATTTTGAGCAAAATATAAGAACTAAAGTTTTAACGCACAAAAAGGACTGAAAATTTTCAAATTTATTGAGTGAGTATAAAGATTTGGCCATTTTAGATTCTAATAAAATGCCAATAACAACAAATATTACACATCATATAGTGACGATAGGCCTACCAGCTTTCTCTTGACCAGCTTTCTCTTGAATTTCAGTTTTTAATGGAAAAGGGTATTTGTCGACCATCGAACAGTAAGTGGGCAAGTCCACTACACTTAGTTAGAAAAGCAAATAACGAGTGGAGGCCATGTGGCGACTATCAGGCCCTCAACTCAATTACGGTTCCAGACAGGTACCCGATTCCATATCCTCATGACGTAACCAGTATCTAACATGGAAAAAAGATATTTTCTGCGATTGACTTGCAACGTGCTTACCACCAAATACCCATTGAGCCAGCTTATATTCCAAAAACAGCAATTACGACATCATTTGGCCTATACGAGTTTACCTATATGACGTTCGGACTTAGAAATGCTGCTCAAACGTTTCAGCGATGCATTGATGATTTGCTAAGGGACCTGGATTTCACGTTTACCTACATTGATGATATTTTAGTGGCGTCGACTGACGAAAAGCAGCATGAGAAAGACTTACGCATCGTACTTGACAGGCTGAGGAAAGGTTATATTATTGAGTTATATGGCACCACACAGTAAGCCTACGCTAACCGTGGATGCATCAGACACTGCTGTTGGCGCTGTACTACACCAGATTATCGATGGCGTAACTCAACCATTGGGATTTTACTCTAAACAGCTAACGGAAGCTCAACGAAAATATAGCGCATTTGATCGCGAATTAACGGCTGTATATCAAGGCGTGCAGCATTTTAAATATGCCTTAGAGGGACGAACGTTTACGATTTATACGGACCATAAACCATTAGTGTTTGCATTCTAGCAAAAAAAATGAGAAAGCTCCTCCAAGAAGAGTACGACAGTTAGACTTTATAACCCAATACTCCACCGATATCCGTTATATTAAAGGTACTGATAATATTACAGCTGATAGGCTCTCTCGCATAAATGGTATTACAACGAATTTAATTAATTTTAATGCAATGGCAACGGCGCAAGAAAACGATAATGAATTAAAATCTTTATTGGAGTCAGATAAGGACTCATCACTCAAACTTACTCTTTTTCCCATTTCAGATTCTTAAAATTTTTTATATTGTAATATTAATGGTTCGCATATAAGACCTTACGTGCCCTTAGAGCACAGAGAAGTCATAATGCGAAAATTACATAACATAGCACACCCTAGCATTAGAGCCACTAGAAAACTTATAATGGTAAAAATTAATAGATATACGTCGGCACCTTTGAACAACTACAGCACGACCGAAAAACGCTTTCAACATATAAATATTGACTTAATTGGGCCACTCCCAACATTAGCTGGAAACCGCTATTGTCTTACATATGTGGACCGTTCCTCTCGATGGCCAACAGCAATCCTCATACCAGATATTTCGGCCAAAACAGTTGCGACAGCTTTAATTAATGGATGGGTGGCGCTATATAGAGTACCAGAAAGGATTACGACTGATTTAGGAAGACAATTTGAGTCCAGCTTATTTCGAGAGCTTACGAACACCCTTGGCATACAACATTTACATACCACAGCATACCATCCCCAAGTAAATGGTATGGTTGAAAGATGGCATCGGTCTCTTAAAAATGCTATCAAATGTTATGCCACAAACGATTGGAGTTTTGCCCTTCCACTTGTTCTTTTAGGACTTCGTACTACCGTTAAATTATATATTGGCGTCAGCCCAGCGGAACTGCTGTACGGTACACAGCTACGTTTATCAGGTGAGTTTTGGGTAACCAGTGAGGCTAAAGAAAGCCAAGTCGATTTTGTACAACAATTACGCAGTGTAATGAGTGAGTTACGAGCCACCAGCCTATCATGGCGTTCGCACAAAAAGCAGTATGTCGATCCAGACTTAAATAAGGGCAGCTTTGCTTTTGTACGTGTAGATCGAATCCGTAAGCCGTTAGAATCTGCGTATGAAGGCCCATTCGGTACGGTTAACCATACACTAGCCGGGGGTATTGTGGCATCTCTATATTTAATATTAATTTTAAATATCAACTGTTTTTAATTGTCGATAAATTTATTTTACAAATACATGTTAATATGTTTGTAACGCAATAAGTAGACTTACCACTATGTAAAAACTTGAATTTGTATTAGTGCTACAAAAATGATTGTTATAGAAAATTGATTTTTGGTATAGACACATAATTTTATATAGTATGAATAAAAATGGAGTCAGTAGTTGACTACTATTAGAAAAGTTAACACGTCTTTCTATTTCGGTCGCTACAATACCATTATATTTTTATTTTACAGGAATTTCTAATACACCAGTCATTCGTCATCTAATGAAGAACCAACAATTTAAAGTTGTATTGAAGGAGATCGACCTATTAATCTTGAATTGTGCGAAATCAGTACTTGAAAATATTTTAGGAAATCGTTGGTCTGAAAATTGGTTAATTTTAATTAAAACTATGATAACATCATTTAAAAAGTTAAACGTCAGAAATTCATTGAAAATAAATTTTTAATTTATTAAATTTAAATTACACACATTTAAATTAGATTTAACAAAGTAATTAGAAGTATAACTAGTGATAAAAAGTATAACTATACTAAAAGCTGCAATAATTGAATTTTGGGAATCAATCAAAGAACAAGTTCTCTTAAATATTTTGCGCTTATTTTTTACAGTAAAAATACTTAATGATAAAGCAATTTACTTCAATTTTTTAATCTCATTTGTTAAAGTGCGGCTATAATTTTGCAACTAGCAAAAAATGAACTTTTCGTGATAACTTTACATATTAGCTTTCCACCAAATTTGTATTTCTTTAATACTGCTTTAAATTTGTCATCATAAGAAATTTTTAAATTCACCGCTATAAAAAAACTGCTGCAAAAACTCATGCGGCTGTAATATTAATGAGAATTACAGTTAGTGTCATTAATATTCGGTTTTTAAGTTTATCGATAATAACACCCTGGCATTAGCGAAATGGATAGGTAATCAGAAGAATAGCAAAAACTTAAATAAATGTTGTCAGTATGAGTATTCAAATATATGGAAAAAATGGCTCTATGGTAACCCTGCAACCGTGATAAATCGATCAAAGTTTGTTAATCCTGTTTACTAAGCGCCAATAATATTCGGTTTTTCCCCTATTCATATGCTATTTGCAAAAAAACATGTTATTCAGCTACTTTTCCAGCAATATAGAGATACGTCTTAATAAAAGTGCATAACACCTCCTTTCTTGTCTGTCCAAAATTCTACTTCACTGCAAATTATACAAATGGGGCGCAAAGGAAAAACACTCCTTTAGAACAGCGAAAACTTGTTATTTTCCATTATGAAAAAGGTAAAAAGTACAAAGAGATTGCTGAAATTCTGAATATGAAACCAAATACAGTTGGGGACATTGTCAGAAGGCACAAAAATGAAGGAAGAATACACTTCATAAAGCAGACAGGTCAGCCAAAAAAATTGACTGAGCGGGAAGAAAGTTCAATTGTGTGAAAAATAAAATTTAACCCACGCTTAAGTGCTCCCAAATTAGTCACAGAGGTGCTCAATGAGTTTAAAAAGAAAATATCTTCATATACTATACGAAGAACCATAAGAAAAAAAGGTTTTCATGGCCGAGTAGCACGTCGTAAGCCTTTGGTTAATTTACGCAACCGAAAAACTCGTTTGAGTTTTGCCAGGGAGTACATTAAGAAGCCTGAAACTTGGTGGGATGACGTTATATTTGTGGACGAGAGCAAGTATAACGTATTTGGATCCGATGGGCGTGTAATGGTGTGGCGGAAGCCAAATGAGGAGCTACAACCACAAAATTTAAAACCAACCGTAAAACATGGAAATTGACATGTTATGGTGTAGGGTTGTATGGGAGCTAAAGGGACGGGAAAATTAGTTTTTATCAGTGGAATTATGAATAAGGAATCATATTTGAATATCCTCCGTCAAAATTTGAAAGAAAGTGCAAATAAGCTGGGCGTTTTAGATTCTTTTAAATTCTACCAAGATAACGACCCAAAGCACAAGTCGCGTTTAATTCAAGAATGGTTGCTCTATAACTGCCCTAAAGTTCTCCATCCACCTGCACAATCCCCAGACCTCGATCCGATTAAGAATTTATGGGATGAGCTGGACCGGCGAATCCGCAACTACAAAATAACATCCATTGAAGACTCGAAATTGCGGCTTCAAGAAGAATGGGATCGTATTCCTGCAGCTTATTCAGCTAAAATAGCAAAAAAAACATGTCAAACCGTTTAAGTGAAGTTATAAAACAAAAGGGTTATCCAACAAAATACTGAATTTTATATAAAATCATTTTTCTAATGTTTTATATGTTACTTTTCAAAGAAAACCGAATATTATTGACGCGCAATATTTTATGCTACTTGAATTAATTTAGTTTTTTTTTGTTATATTGTTATTCTTTTTTTCTAAATACAAATGTGAATTTTCAAGTGTCTAAATAAACTATTTATGAAAAGAAAAAAATGTTGAAAAAGATATACAGTTAAACATATGTCTTGAATAAAACCGAATATTAATGACACTAACTGTACATAACCAAAAATAGTGTTGCCGTGTTAGTTATTTCTAACCAAAATTAGTTATATATTCTTTGATATGTATATGTGCCATTTTGCCATTTTAGTTGCTTTTTCTCGAAGTAAAAAAATAAAGAAAATGATTTAATTTAACTTTTATTATTCAGGTTTTTATTGAGTGTATAACTTCGAAAACGGGATTTTTGGCAAAGTCTGGGCTTTTGTTGTGACTTTACTATGTCGTTTCCCAAAGCATTTCGTGCCAAAGGCTGCTAACTTGATGCCAAGATCGAATCAAATGGTGGTCGGACGGGCAAGGTTTGGACTATAAGGCGGCTAAGACAATTTTCTAAATAGTTTTAACTGATCTGGCAACATCTGGGTGAGCTTTTTCTTAGTTGAATAAACGGCTACAAGTTTTTTGCCAAAGCTTGAACTTTGATTTGTCGAAACTAGAGCTATTATAGTTTTCATTGCCAGTAATGATTGAAACTGCAGCAACATTTTTAATGACTTTCCAGCAATATTTCCCACATGATATTTCATCTTCCAACATCTTTCAGCATTAACTCGAACGGTACTCACTACCATTACTTTTTGATGAATCCTGCTGGTTACAAATGTTTTGTTTGAGTGGCTTTTTAATTGTGAAGAGAAGCTTCATAGAGTAATGCCTTTTAGATCGATGGAATATATTCGAGATAAGCTTCGGTGGGCAGTCCAAACAAACAAACTTTGTTGTTTATACTATTTCGTTCAGTGGGTTAGTGAAAATAAATAACAGATATTTACCCTCCAAAATGCTATATAAGGTATTAAAAATATTATTATATATTTATTATATATATTATAATATTATATATACAATATTTGAAATTATACACCTGGTAATAGAATAAAAATTTAAAAAAATTTTTTGACACGCTACTCGTTTATTATTCTTGCAAATTTTTTTATCGTTTTAATGAAGCGATTATGTATAAGACTATTCCTTTATAAGAAGGCCAACTTATGTCATTATCAATAAAAAGAATAGAAAGCCGCTTACAAAACTGAATGTGCAAACTTTTTCCAGTTAGAGGTTTATAAGCATAGAAATTCTTTTTAAATTAAAGTTATTTTTAAAAATCGGTTTAACTACAAAATTTGGTCAGTAGCCGTTCATTTTTAATCTAAATAAATAATATTGTAGTATAAGCTTATAATGCATATACTTTATAATGCATATACTTTTCATAATACCTATTGGTTAAATTTTCTTTAAATATTCTCGTGAGTTGTTGTTCCTGAGGATAAAGCAATCAAGTCTATAAATCCTAGTCCCTTTATTATCAAATTTTGTTAAATATTTCACTTCAACGCTGCTATATGGTTCGGGTATTTTGAGTAATATAAATATATCTGTTATATAAGTTTGCTTAAATTATGCACAAATAAATTTTAAAGCCTCATTATAACCAAACATACATAAGAAAGAGTGACATTTTCTACAGCGCGGAATTTGTTAACAGACAGTTAAAAAGTTGAGAATAAATAGGACTTATACCAAACTTTTTTGTCATTCTTTATTCAGCCAATACTGCAATAAATTCCATATATAAAATTATATCTTATTGTTTTTTTTATTAAAACTGGGACTTAAAATTTTGGTTATTTTTGGTCACTTTTTTATTGAAATTTGGTTACAATAAATTCGAAATTGTAGCAAAACTGATTACAAATAGTATTTTTAGCACAGACTAATGATAAAAATTGGAAACACATATGTATGAAAGTTCTTTCCTGACAAAAAATTACTAAAATAAAAGGAATAATAAAGAGGGTTAACTATTAAGTTTAGTGAATTAAAAGTTAAAAAAAAGAAAATTATAAATTGAATAAAGAATTACACCCCATATACACGATGATTTTAAAATCATGACTTTTTTATTTCTTTCTGAATATATCTACCAAAAACCTCTTGCATTTATGCTATGGTTTTAAGCCCATGTTCTTTTTCTTGCAGGGTTGATTTTTAACAATAATGGTTTCAGATTTCATTGAAGAATAAAGCATAATAACAAAAACGAAAATGACAAAACCATCTACCCTTCTCGCCTACAAAAAAAAACGTCATGATTTTAAAACATTGCGTAAATTGTGTGTCGCATACATATGTACATATTTTATCTTATGTATAAAAATGAATGTGTATTTTTATGCTTGTTGGTTTGTTTGCTTTGTGCCTTATGGACAGCTAAACGGCTGACAAAGGTTTCCCGCGACCCATACCACGCAGATAAAAATTATAAATTATTATACAAAAAAATAACAATTGTGATACCTTCTGATTAGATTAATTGTTATTAATCACTGACTTTATAATTTTGACGCATTGAATTTTGCACTTATTTACATAAATTTAAATAAAGATAATATAACGGTACATCTCTAAGAGCAAAACCGGCTTATTATTCACTTATTTGAACGTAAAATTTTTTGGATGAATTGAGCAAATATTAAGGTGACCTTATCATTTTGAAACACACCTTAATCCTATAGAAAGTAAATATTGACCTTAGTATATCTTGAGAACAGTTGCAGATAAAGTTTGAGTATTTGGTCTGAACGCCTTCATAGTCAATTCAAATCATCATTCAAGAAGTGGGCGGAGTTGGACAAGTAGGCGTGGTATCTCCCATATAAACTAAATGTTGATTTCTGTATTTCTTGAGATGGATTATAGAGAAAGCATCTGAATTTGGTCTAAATGAATCCATAATTAACACAAATTATTAGGCAAGAAATAGACAGAATTTTTTTTTTCTTGAGACCTGCACCCACGGGAGAACTCCTTCTCATGCAGCGCATTGTCTTGGTGCTAGGAAAACAGGTTGTCGGAATGTGGATAGAGAGGGTAGTGTCTATGGACGTTCGTTTTAAATTTACTCATTTCGTAAATAGCAGGGAAAACTTTTGTTGGAAGATTGTTCCACAAACGAACAGTGCGACCAAAGAACGAATTTTTTCTATAATGCGATGTGTGATTCAACGGACAATAATCCACAAAGGGATACGCTCTACGAGAAACACGAGTACTACCTAAGAATATATGACCGTTAGGAATTAATTCATTAAATTTGTCAGAACCAATTCCATTATAATACCGAAGTATTTCTTGCACCGTCTTAAAAAACCGAGGCACTTGAAATCTTCTTTCGACACTGAAATACGTGATCATTCCAACGAACGTCACAGTGCATGAGAATTCACCAAGAACATTAAGAGCATCTGATTCCTCAATATCTACATAACAATAGACACAGATGACAAAACTCCACCACGTCTATATGTTAAAAAAAACCACATTGTGACTTACGTGCATTATAATCGACCCTGTTCGTACGACCATACTCCGAGATGTGCATCAGGTCACTTGTGAGTGTCTCGCTCATATTCAACATTTTCGCGCCAAACTCTAAGAGGCTCGACCTACGAACAAAAGTATATGAATAACAAATGTTGATTTTATCTACAAGAGAATAGATAGGACTAGAAGTGAGAAGGAAAAAGTCGTTAAGAAGTATAGGGAAGAAGAGTTGGAGAAATTACAGAGTCTTGCGGTACACCTGAATTTATCCTGAACTCATCGGATGAGACCTCATCTGTAACCACTTTTATAGAGCGATCTCTGTGAAAGCTCGATATAAATAATATATATAAGACAAATGACTATCAACACCAAAAGCATTAAGTTTCAAAATGAGAGCCTCATGCCAAACTCTATCAAATGTCTTAGATATATCTAGAGCTACAACCTTACCCTCGCTAAAATAATGAATAAAACTGTTCTACCTCTCCGATAGCAACGCTAGCAGGTCACCAGTAAAACGGCCCTTACGGAAATCGTATTGATGATCGCTTAGCAATTCGTTGAACTCCAAATACCTCATGATGATGATGATTAATCATATTCTCCATAACTTTAGAGAGTGCGGAACAAACTGCTATTTGGCGGTATTTCTCAGGGTTACTAGCCTCACCCTTTTTAGGGATTGGCGTTACATTAGCAAACTTTCAGCAACATGGAAAAATACCGGCGTGATATGACGCATTGAAAAGGTCAGCTAATGAACGCGCAAGGATTCAGGACCGGTGCTGAAATGTCATCTTTTAAACCGGGTTCTGAAACGATTGGTAATTTTCCTTAAGGACAGGAACCGAACTATCGCTGTTCCTTAGCCTTTTAACGAATGACGAAAAGTTTTTACTTCCCCGAGGAAAAGTAAGAACTTAAGCACGAAGGCGCTGATTGTATAAAGCCTTTTCGCGTCTCAGTATTTCGGCACGTGAAGAATTGAACAAGTGGTTGTGGTACCTCCCACACAAAGTAAATGTTAATTTGTGTATATCTTAAGAACGGTAATAGTAGAAGTTTCTAAATAAGGTTCAAACAACGTCGTGAACAATATACATCACCTGTCAGTAACTGGGCGAAATTTGGTAAGTGGGCGTGACACTTTCCATTCATACTAAATATTAGATTTTGCATATGTCGATAATGACAACTATTAAAATCGTTATCTATCCACATCAGTCAAAAAACGGGAATTGCAGAAGTAACACTGTTTAAAAACTATCTATTTATATATAAAAATGAATGTTTGCTTGAGAACTGCATGCAGATAAAAATAAGAACCTGCAATGTCTCATTGGAATGACAATATGATTGGATTTTCACCGGAAGGGGACAAGATGGAGAAAAGGGTACAAAAGGTAACAAAGATAGCAATTAAGATAATAATTAAGATGGGGTTAGCGAAGCACGGGTTTTAGTTATTACGTATATAAAAATTACTGTGTGCTTGTATGTATGTTTAGCTAAACGGCTAAACAGATCGTCTTGAAATTTTTACAGCGTCTCCTCATGTTTGGAATAGGCTATATAAATTTCAAAAATTCCGACTGGACGTTGTCATATCCAATAAATATTTATTTGTCTATATCTTTAAAATGGTAACAGAGTCTAAACTTAGTGCAAATAGATTAATAGCCAATACAAATCATCTCTCAACAAGTAGGCGTGGTACTTCCAATACAATATAAATATGGATTTTTGTTTATCTTGAGAATGGTAAGAGTTAAAATTTGGTCGGAATGACTTTATAGTCAACGCAAATCATTATTCAAAAATTGGGCGTTATAGGACAAGTTTAAGTTTCTGAATTGGGTCTAAATGTCTTCGTAATCAATAAAATTTCTAAGATCAAAATGGGTGAGATTGGATAAATGGTACCTTCCGTTCATGCTAAATGTCGAATTCTTTTATATGTTGAGAACAGCAATTAAGGCTTCGCTATCTATCCACATCAGCCAAAAAACGAGAGAGATTAGATAAAAGAGTATTGAACAAAGCACACCAAGTAAAAGCTATCTGTGTACATACAATAAATAAAAAATCTTGTGTGTTTATTTGAAGGCTGAATTCAGCTAAACAGCAGATTTTACAATGTGTTTCGGGAAGGAACTATAGGCTATCTTAAATGTTTGGATTGTACAAATTAAATAAATACAAGAATATTGTTAAATTTATTGATTAATATTGTTAACTGCCTTTAACTCTACTAAACTAAAATATTTTTATTTTGTTTTAATTAGCTTATAGACTTTTATTAAAAAGAAAAGCAACGAACATTTGAACAGTTATCACAAGATGAATTTAACAAGGAGACCGCAATCTAAAAATAGTTTTACATGTTGTTATTTTGTAATTAATTGAAAAATTTATTTAATAATGTTACGTTTTAATCTTTTTAAAACGATTGAGTTCGTTTATATTGCGTTAAAATAAAATAAAACTCTATTTGTTTATTATTATTTAAGTTGTTTTACAATCTGTGTCTTTCTCCACTGTACTTTAATATACCAAATTCGCTTTTAAAACCACTTTTTATTTGCGCCTTAAACAGACTTTACTTCTTGACAGCCAATTCACAACTAACTAACTCACCAGCCGCAATTCGCCTCTTTTATAGTATTTCATCTTTGTTTAGAATGTTCTAGTACGGACACGAATCTTCGATTTTTCGACGTTAATTCAAACTGGTCTAAAATAACGAAAAGTAACCGATCCATGCATTGGCAACACTTTTAACTAGTACAAATAATTTTAGAAGTTTTTAAGCCTTGACACAAGCCAATACATTTTCTAGCTAAGAGCTCATAATAAGCTCTGACGTGGTGAATTTTGTCTTTAGCATTTTCATTTTCGTAACAATAATATGTTATTGTATACATTCATATTCGTAATTATAAATAGTGAAATTTTGAAAACACGTTTTACAAAATTTTTTAAAGAAAATGTTTTAAAAAATCTCAAACCAAATGGTGTTCGATGTGGACAAATATTGAAATGTTTAAAAACTGAAACTAAATTCTTGGTATTAAATACTGTTTAAAAATAACACTTGCAACAAAGAGTTTGCATGTTAAAAAAACAATTACTCTAGAAAGTGGATGCAACCAAAATGTTAAAGAATGGTTATAATGCAGATATTGATATACATATGAGCATAAATTATTCTAAAAAAAAAAATAGGTCCAATTCAAAATTTAAAAAAATAGCTGAAATAAAATTCTATTTTTAAAAATACCACAATAAAATTGTTGCATCACAGGTAGTGATATTTCGAAAAAAAAAGGTTCAACGAAATATTTCGAAAAATAGCTGCCATAAAACTTTATTTTAAAAAAATACCGCAATAAAATTGCATCGTAGGTAGTAATATTTCGGAGATAATTTTCCGAAAAAATACGTACAACGGCTTTTGTGTTATCTTGCAAAATCATAAAAAAACCGACTGATTTATTTTTCTCTTGAGGAAGTTATTGAAACTGTTTAACAAATAGAACAGTTTTTGACAAAAGACATATTTCACGGCCAACTCGGGTTATATTTAATGGTAAAAAATTATCCTGGCATAAAATGGAGAATTCTGAAAATGCTTTTCCACATTTTTAATTCTATATTGCTCTACTTTTACCGTCCTCAGCTGCAGAGAAGAAATTACCAACTCCATTCTGCTTTCTGCAAAAAGAACAAGTATGCATGTATTTTTAATTGTGTTTATGTACATTAAATAAATTTTTTATATAAATCTTATATTTTTGATTCTTTATTTTTTTATTCCACATTATATAATATATTTTTGTTTTTAACTTTCCAAATTCTATTTATATTCCCAACACTTTTTACTCCCAACGGTTTTGCTTTAAAATTTCCAATTTTTTTTTATATTTCAAATACAACGGAAATCTAACTGATTACTATCTACCCTGCACAATAATAGCGTCACAACAACTACTTTTGAAAAATCGACAGATGATCAGTTGACGAGCATTTTTATCTTGAGGTCACCTTGTTAAATTCATCTTGATTTATCCAAATGAACAAGTAAAAATAAGACCCTTACAGCTGTAAGAGAAAATTCAGTGATACAACAACAAAAACAATTCTTGTTGCTGACAGGCGATTACAACAGAATGGTCGTCACCAAGCATATAAAACAAGAGATTGCGTCATTTAAAGTTGATTATGCCAAATATTTTACTCGAGATATCATATTTCAGTCTTAACATTATTTTAAAATCTTTGCTTGTAGGGCAGTTTTCATAATAAAACTAAAAATCGTATTTTTTATTATTTCTGCAAATCTTGTCAAATTGTACAATCACTAAATGTTATTTAATTTTCTTAAAATTTAGTATATATAACTTTTATATTACTGAGAACACTATTACGCACGAACTACAGGTATTTATCAACAACTGCCTCAGAATCATATACATAGAGCGCATTCTAATCTAATAATATCAGTAACACGGATCTCTGAAATTTATGTAACGAGAAACCCATAATTATGCAAATAAAACGTTGATAATGGAAGTGAATCGACCATACCATCATTAAGAAGCCGGACAACATCACAAAAATAGCACTAGAGTGCAAACCTCATGGCTAAAGACGTTATGATCGACTCGAAGATGCAGTATACTCCAAGAACTAGGACAAGGTAAACTCACTTGGCAAGGCGCGAAAACTGCAGTGGCAAAGCGAGCAGCTTGGAATTTCTTTGTGGAAGCCATATGATCCTAAGAGGGGAAATGTGACAAATCCGTTTAACTTAAAATACAAATCTACAAAAGTTTTATATGTATATACAGTGAACAAAAAAAGCTCGTCAGTTAGTGTTCCGGTTTTCAAATTCAGATATCTCTGTATATGTTAAGAATATTAAGCTTAAGCCGAAAGTAATTTAAAGGTAAATTAGTCAGCTATCTATAAAAAACTTTTACTTAATTAAAAAAATTTATTTTAATATCAGAATAAGCCTAACTCACTAACTAATTATAGCAAAAAAAGTTGTACACTATAATTTGAGTCGTTTTGAGTTAGGCTTATTTTGATATTAAAATGAATTTGTTAAATAGAGTAAAAAAAAAAAAATATAGAATGCAGACTAATTTACCTTTAAATTGCTTTTGGTTTAAGCTTAACATCTTTAACGGTTACAGAGATATTTGAATTTGAAAACCGGAACACTTACTGTACAAGATTTTTTTTGTTCACTGTACATAAACGTATATACAACAATAATTATGTAAGATTATCCTTAATTCTCGCATTAAATGCTTTAACGTGTGTATGTTCCTTACAAGTTCGTTAATAACGCATTGTATTTATTCACTCACTGTGAAAATTTAATCCATATGTTTTAAAAATAAATAGTTGTTATTCATCCAACAATACTTTAACAAAAAATTGTAATAATGGCACGATACTCTAACAATAAAATAATTATACAAAATAAATATTTTATATGGTATTGTTTAAAACGTTAAGCCTATAACACAACAACAATACTCGAGACTTCAATGGAGTTTAATAATCATACTTTGTGTGTGTGCGGTGCGGCGCATTATTAATATTTCATTGGTTTTCTATGAAATCATCTGATGAAAATATAAAGAGCTTCTTTTGTGTTATTTATAAACAAATTTTCTAAAAAGAAAGAAAAAAATAAAAATGTTCATAGTACGTATTCATAGTTTTTTATATTTTTATTTACAAATTAATTAATGTCAACACACTAAGTCAATTAGTCAGCCATCGAACCAACCAACCAACACCATTCAATAGATTTCGAACACTACGAATATTTTATTTTTTTATTTATTTATTTATTTTTTTTCAAAAGGACGTCAATTTCACAATTTGTTGCCTATTGTTCTGTTGAATATTTCACAACAACAAAAACCACCAGGACAACACAAATAGGGAATAAAAAAATATATTGTAACAAAAAATAAATAAAAGCAAAACAAAATAAAAGATGATTGTTAGATAAAATATTTAGATAGTTTTAATCAATCAGTGCATTCTATTATCAGTAAACCCAGTTCTGTTTCTACACGGTTTAGAAAATAAATTTTATTCTGTTTTTACGCGATAATATTAGAGATAAAACAGTTAACAAAATTTTTTGAAAATATGAAATTTAAAAAAAGGACATCATTAAAAATGTTTTTTAGAAATGTTTTTCCATATGTTATTTATAAGATAATTAGGGAATTCGCCTTTTAATTTATTTTCATAGCAGCTTAGGTATACGTTTTGTTTTGTTTCAATCAAACTGGACGTGTTCTTGTATAAGCAACACAAAAAATGTTTAAATCGATAAAAGTTTTATTACCTTAAGAACAATGTCTAAACTCAAAAGAAAAGATATTTCTTTCGAAACGAAAAGTTAAATTTTATAGCGTCGCAAAAACGGAGAGAGTTCAACGACGTTGGGTAAGAGTTTTGTCTGAACGAGTCCACAATAGAGAAAATTTTTATTATTTATTTTTAATTTATTTTATTTTTAAATTTAGCACAAGATCGAAATCTTAAATATTAAAGTACTAATGATTACATACAAACGCAATAAATTCAAAGATAATGAAATAATTAAATATAGTAATAAGTTAAATTAAAAAAATAAAAGGTTTACAAATAATTTGAAGCATTAATTTGATTTTATACAATATTTGTCATACTTCGAGTAGTCATTAGCAAAAATATTTCGATAGCTCAATTTTAAATCTCTTTGCGTTGCTAATTATTTGAAGTTGAGTGCAATAAATAAATAACTGACGCTCAGAAAAGGCAGTTTTATAATTTTTAGGAAGTAGCATTCGTATTCTAAAAGGTGTTGAACATTTTACAGCCCAAAAATTTCTCAGCATATCATAAATTTTACCCACTACAGAAGTAATGTGATTGGATCAGGTAAGTTTATTATTAAAAATTACTCCTAAGGTTTTAGAACAGCTTACAAATTCAATTACATTACTATTTATTTTGATTTGACTATAATCAGCAATCTTTCTACTACTTCTATCTATTAAAATACACTTTGATTTTGAGGGATTGATGCATAGTCTATTGTTTTTGACCCAGATATCAATTTTCTGCAAATTAGGGTTTACATCGTTAACACATGCATTATTTCCATTTAAAGAACCGCTGTTGTATATTTGGGCATCGTCTGCATACATACGTATTTTAGAATGTTTTATAGAATAATAATGCTCCAAGCATTGAAACTTGTGGGGCACCTCTATTAACATCAACGCTTTCAGAATATGTTCCATTATAAAAGACAATCTGAGATCAACCTGTGAGATACGAACGTAACAATCTACAAGATGTTTCTGAGAGGCAAAAAAGCGTTTCCAATTATAATATAGAGTGATCAGCTGTATCGAAAGCTTTAGTGTGATTAATTAGAACTAAAATCGACATCAAGTTATTATCAAGATCAGGGGGCTAATTTCGGGACTCGTGATCGAAATAAATTCGTATCGAAATTAATTTCGATCGTGCGAGTTTTTCTGATGATGGCACTCGTTACCTTGCGAATCGATTTTTTAATAAAGTGTTGTAAAAGATAAAAAAAGCCTTAACCAACACTACAAATATGTAAACAAAAAATATATGCTTACAAAGAAAATTAAATAATTTATCAAAAGAATTGCGAATTTGTTTTATAATTTTGAAAATTTTTCCTTTTTTAACCGCGCTCATGGACGCAAATTTATTTTTTTATTCTTCGTCATCAGAGTCTGAGAGTGAGTGTGATATAAATGCAATTAGAAGAAAAATCCGAGTAACAAGTGATCCATTGGGCTTGCCAAACAATGAGTAAGTATGCATCCCCTTGATTTGTAAAAATTACGTGTAAAAATTTATTTTTATAGATTTAAGAAACGTTTTAGAGTTTCCAAGGAAGCTTTTAACTATATTCTTGAGGAGTTAAAATATGCTGGATGTTTGACAACTGCCGTACCAGAAAAATACAATTGGCCACCACTTTATTGCTTTTGGCTTCCGGAGGCTTTCAAAATACTGTCGGCAACGATTTTATTATTGGTATAAGTCAAAGCGCACTTTCGAAAATAGTTTCAAGGGTTCTGGATGAAATGGAAATTAAACTGTGTCCAAAATTTATAAATTTCAGTACCGATAGTTGGGAGGAAACAAAAGAATATTTTATGAAGAAGTACAAGCTTCCAGGAGGTAAGTGTCATGTACAACTAATGTACATACGTATACACACCTATGATAATGACTAACTAGGTCTTTTTTTTAGTCATTGGCTGCGTAGATGGAACTCAGTTTGGCTTACAAAAACCACCAAATGAGCATATGTTTTTCAATATGAAAGGGTTTCATAGCCTTTATTCAATGGTTGTAAGTATATTTAATAATAACTATCGTAAACAAACCAATAATGATTTATTTGCAGATATGTGATCACAAGTATGTAATTTTAGCAACAAATAGTAAATATGGTGGTGCAGCTCATGACTCTTTTGTTTGGAAGGAGTCTGACGAAAGAATTCTCTTAGAAGAAAAATACAAAACCAATTTGCGAAATTTTTGGCTTTTAGGTAAGTTTCCTTAATTAACAAACAGAAAATATAATTAATATAAATAATTTCACATTTCAAGGTGATTCTGGTTATCCCCTCGAAGCATGGCTCATCACACCTTACCGAAGTCCACAAGAAGGCTCGAGGGAATCAGAATTTAATGATACTCATGCAAAAGCCAGATGTATAGTTGAAAGGCCTATAGGCATATTGAAAGCCAGCTGGAAAATTTTATGTCACGACAAAAGAAGCAGATCCACTCCTCAAAAAGTTGCAAAATATTCCAATGTTTGCAGCGCACTACATAATTTATGTATAAAATTTAAAGTGCCCAATTAAGAGGATGTCCAGCAAACAAATATTGATGAAGCGGCTGTAAACTTTGACACTGAAACGGACACACAAATAACTAAAATAGGAAAGCAAATAAGAGATAATATTAAAAGTTCTTTGTACTCGCAATTTATATAAGTTCCTATTTATAGAAACTAAAACAAAAAAATTTAAATAATAATTTAAAACTAATTCATTTATAATTATTGTAAATTTAATTTACGAACGAAAAACAGAAAGGTAAACTTCAATACGAAAAAAACAAAAAACAATTCTTAATAAATTAATACTTAAAAGAAATATGCTAAACTCTCTATCCTGTTAATGTCCATATTAATTTGGTGAAACTCCGTAGCCATTTCTATTTTCTTTCCTTTAATTTTTATTATTTTATCCAGTCTTTTTAAAACTTCATTGTGGTAAGTTTCCGTTGCACATATATATATATTTTTTAACAAAATTGTTTTTATTTCCCTCGGCTCTTTTTTTGAAGATGAGGAATCGCAGTGCACTGCTACAGTCTTTTTTGGAGTATCATCTTGCTCAAATGTATCCATTAGCTTTTCGATTAAATCATCACTTTCTTCCAACGAACTATTTAAAAATAAAATTTCGACACCAAATTTGGTATTGAATAAAACTCGCACGGTTACATTCGATCGTACACTCGCCATCGAGTGCCATCATAAGAAATTTCGGTACAACTTACTCGATAGCGAGTGCGGGAATCCCAAAATTAAAAAAAAATCCAAAATCCAAAATTTCGCACGGTATCGACTGCGAGAATTAGCCCCCAGCTCTTAAACTTTCCGCAACCTCTGTCAGGGCTGTCAAACAACTTCTTCCTTTAATGAAACTCGATTCAACGGCACATAAAAGATTTTGGTTATTATTCATTAATCTGCTCACTTATAATATTTTCAATAACTTTGGACAAAAAGGGAAGAACAGATATTGGTAGAAAGTCATTGTTCTGTTTAGGTATTGCAGTAATTTTTGATTTCTTCCATTTATTGAGTTAGTTAGTATTGTGTTAAATAAATGTGTAACATGAGGCAAAAGATTATTTAGCAATATTTCGAAAAACATGGGACTTAATCCATCTATACTGGTAGTTTTCGATTTTATGAAACGAAAACTACTTAGAACTTCTAGTTGGCTAAGACATCGCAACGTAAAAGATTGTTCACTGAAGACACTACTAAGATCATTATATATATTACTGGGTGGTGGCAGTATGTTAACATTTATAAACAATGCATTCATAAATATTTATAGCTTATTGACATCAACATCACAGGAAGAAACGTTATCTTTTCCAATTCCACTTTTACGAGTTTGTTTCCATTTAGAACTGCTGACGAAACATTTCTCTGGTTTTAAAGTTTTTTTTTAATGTTCTATACTTTTATCAACAGCTTTACGGCAATTTTGGAAGAGTCTTCGAAGTTCTGAAGTTTTAAATTTCTTCCATCTAGCATTTCGAATAGTGTTCGAAGTTCTGTAGTTTTAAGCTTCTTCCATCTAGCATGTGCAATATTACGCTCATTTATAAGTTTATTAATATGATTGGTAAACCAAGGAGTTTGGATCACTGCTACACGTCTTGTTTTTAGGGGTACATTTTCTTCATATAAAAAATTAACATTATCTAGTAAAGAAACGGAGTTGATCATTTACATTATTGGTCCGAGAAAACTGGTGCCGAAATCTGGTAATATAGCAGAACTTTTGACAAATTGTTTACAAATACCAGATCTATCAAGTTGTTGGTACACCCATGATAATTCGTAGGTATGAGAGTGTTCACGGAAAATAGACCCAACGAACGTATGTTATCAATTAAAGGGTTATAATTAAGTAAATTACAGGGTTAAAATAACAAAGGATGATAATTTCATTGTATTCGATAGAAAGGTCTTCTAAAATATTTATAAACAAGTCAATTTGTATAACTGTATGTGGTCTGTATACACTTCTAACGAATATCTTCCCACTTGTTCTTTGTGATATTCTCAATAAAGAGCTATTCGACTTCACTGCCAGCTATTGATTGCATCTTCACAGTACAATTGATACCACACCTGACAAAGATTGCAATTCCAACACCCCTGGCTTTGCTTTCAACTCCATTTATTATAATCTTTCTGTCCGAACAATCTAACTTAAGACCAGGTAGGTTAAAAGGGCAGGTTATGACTCAATAATATCAATGGAAATCCAGGCTTCGGAGACACATACTATATCCACTTCTGAAGAGGCAAAAATATATCGAAACTCATCAATTTTATTACAGAGACTTTGAGCATTAATATGGACTATATTTAAACCCATTTTCTGCTTGGTCAGAACTTGAAGCATATTAGGAGCACTCTTCTCAGGACCAAAGATATTGTTACGAAAATAAGATGGGCACCTCTGCGTTTATTACATCGCTAAAATAAATAAACAAAAGCTGCAAGAACAACTTTTCGTGCTGTTTACAAATAACCAAATCTACAACAACAAACATTAGCAGAGATAAAGTAAATAAAAATAACACGGCAACAACAATAATTAAGCAGCAAAGAAAACAAGTAACGGACAATAAACAAACAATAACAATTACTAAGAGCTGAAAGAAGTAGATGTTTACATACGCATTGGTTCAAAGGAACTAAAAAGAAATTAAAAGAAAGAAATGGAATCTACCTGAAATATCGAGAGGTTCGAGAGCTTTCGATGTGTTGTTTACTCAGCCATATAAAAAGCGCATCGATGCGAACAATAATCAGTTTATGTGTCGTAAACTCAGCGAATGGAGTTTATTTGTAGTAAACTCAGCGATTACAGTTTATGTGAAGACAGTTTGTTGGCTTGAACTCTGTGTGAAGAGAGTTTATAAGGAGTAAACTCGTGAAGTAAAAAACTAGTTTAGTTTGAGCTAACTCAGTAATGAGAGCTAAGTGTGGATAACCTCTAGTTGAAAAGGTTGTGATCGAACCTAAGTTATAACTGCGATCGGGTTGGAAGATCTTTAGGTAAAAAAATCTGTCGAGTAATTGTTGTTGTTTACAAGATTGTAAACAGACGGAGTAATTAAGAAAGGAAAAGTGTTATTGCATGCAAAAAGATTACAAGCAGTGGTGCAGAAATTTTTTTGAATAAAGGATTTTAATTAAAAACTAAGCACAAGATTTATTTTATTTTAACTACAATCTACGAACTCCTAAATACACGTTTTTATAAAGGTAAAAACGTAACAATATTATTTAACGACACCAATTAAAAAAAATAAAAATGCAAGCAACGAAATAAAACATTTCATAAACTATTCGATTATTCAAATGAATGTAATAGGCCAGTTGAATATTAAGTAAAACAATATAAAAACATTTTAAAAGAATTTTCATTAAATTTGTAATCTTTTCTAGAGAAATAGGTTAGTAATTTTGATATTAAAATAAAAAAGAAATAATTTAAAAAATTTTATGAAATTGAACTTATTCCCCAAAACACGGAAAAAGCTTACGAAGTTGATCAATGTCATCAATTTGTATAGGATCGTTACTTAAATGTTCCTTAACATACACAAGACCCTGCCTTGTATAAACGCTGTTTATGTTTTTTCTTTTTTATACGAATTGACGAGCGAAGTATGTTAAAATTCAATTGGGTTAAATTTTTATTTACATAAAATTTGCAATCAGAATTTAAACCAATGCGCTGTGGTGCAGGATTGCACTATTTTTGAAATCAATTAAACCGCTGAGATTAGGTAAAAGATATTGGTATTATTGGAAAGGTCGTGGTCTTGTTATTATGAATCATTAAAAAAACTTTCGTTTTTATTGAAAAATATAAAATTAAAAAAAGGAATTTTATTTTATTAAAACCACTAAACTAATGAAAATAATCATATATATTTCGAAGGTTACAATACTCATTTATCAATTTAAGGATACATTATTATGTATCACTTTGTGTTTTATCAGTAACTTCGTCACTACTTACGTTGAAATCCACCTTATCAGACATTTTTCTTCCTTAGACACAACAATTTGTTTTGCCTTGGGAGTCCTTTGAGTTGCCCTGACCACCGTTTGCGAATTTATTAAAATAAAGTTAAAGATATCTTCTATTTTATCAATCCTACTATATTTTCTTGCATTATCCTCTCTAACTTTTTTAAATATTTTATTAATAGATTATTGCGCTTTTTCAGACAAAGAACCAATAAGTAATTTTTAATTTGGACAACTTCCCAACTGTAAATCAACAATTTATGTAGCGTTGGCGACATCTAATACCAATGATAATATTTTATGAACGTTTTACATATACATATATATTTTTATATGGATATTTTTACTGGAAGTACATTTATCATTGCAATTACCACCACCAGGCTTTGGCTGATCTACATATATGTTGTCTAAACGTTTTTTTAAAGTCTTTTTGAATTCTTTTTTAATTATTTTCTACCAATTGCTTGAGAAATACATAGATATTCCACAAGGCTGCTTAAACGAAATATATATATCAATTAAAAAGCCTGTTTCTCTTCTTTTCAAATCCGATAATATCACAAAAATTGGATAATATTCGAACAAGTTGTAATCTTTTAAGTTCATGATTGTACGATAAACCGTATCTCAAGATTTTGTAGGTGTTTCATAAATTCAAACACAGATTCTTGTTGTACTCGATAGCGTCTATCAGAAAAATAGCATTACCTCCCAGGTGTTTATTTGTCGCACTCTGTTATTTACTTCCATAAAACAAAACAAAATTTCTAATTTCTGAAATTTAAAAAAAAAGTGTTCTGCTAGGTAGCGTTGGGCAGAACGAAATTACTGTTGCTGGAAGCTACACACTTTGGACTAAATAACCCATATAAAAATATGCTTGCGAACACTTGCCGGAAAAGGATCCGAGCCTTAAATAAATTAAATTTTAATATATTTGATAAGAAAAATTTCGATTTTTTTAAAATTAGTCGTACAGCCGTCGTATTATTTGAATTCATGAAATTTAAATTAGCGTTAGTACAACGACACGTATACATGTCTTATCGTAAAATATAATAATAATAAAATTGATGAAATTCATATATGGTAACCGGTAAAAGTTGATGCAATAGAAGCTACATTTCATAAATATTTTGGTTTACCTTGCAGTTTGTACTTTAAGGATGCAGCCTTCGTCAAACGCGAAGTAATTAAAAATAATGAAATGCATTCAAAGTTGTAAGCTAATAAGCCCCATAAAAGTTTTTCCTCAATTCTTATTTTTAAAAATTGACTATTTTCCAAAAATTTGTTTGGACTGCCCCAACGTGCAATGTCTAAGTGTAAGTGAATAACCTTTTTGTCTCCTGACCGTAGCTTTACAATTATGACTGCATCCTTAGAATTCTGTTTATTTAAACCATTAATTCGGTAAATAGATTTTACACTTGGGACCGTAGCGCCAGCAGTACTACTCGTACATATTGTAGTAAAAATATTCTGAAGGTTTTTATTTTCAATAAAAAGAATTTCGTTTATCCTCAGTTCGCAGGAAACAGTTCGATTTTCTTTTCAATTTTTGTTTTTAAAAGTTGTATGTCACTTTGCATATTTGTTAACTCAATAGCAATTTTTTCAAAACGTGTAATTCTTTCATCTATAGCAAAAACTTCGGTCTTTAGACTATTAAACTTACTGTCGATATCGTTGATGAGTTCATCCTTATCACCGTTGCCACACAAGAGTGATCTGTCGTCGGTGCCGTCAGTACGTGTTTCGCTTGTCTGTCCATGTTGTTTCTGTGTCAATAAATCTAAACACGCAAAATACGCATTACAAAATAAAATATAACAATGATAAACAATAAAAGTGAACATAAAAAACCAATAACAGAACATATATGTATATACATACGTATACCAAAAGTCACAACTCTTGACGAAACATTAGTTAATAATAAAAAATTAAAAAAATAAAAAGAAAAATATATTTTTACAAGAACAACATAAAATTATAAACCAACAAAACTCAACGAAGCGATTTCCCAAAAGAGAAATATGGAACATAGACAAAAATTACCAACACTCCTAACGGAACATACAATAACAATATTAAAATAAATAAATAAAACGAGAAAATACAACATCACCAACAAGAACGAAAAAACAAAATATTAATAACAAAACAAATTACTGAAATGAAACAAACAACAAAACACTAACATTAAAAAATAACCACACACTTGACAATAACCAATACGAATACGGGCAAGATTAAACATCGGCAAAATAAGGACTGTTTGATCCATAGGGGAGAATTCAATTATGTGCCCTACCATCGGCAATAGTGCTTTCCCTTCCCCTAATTATTCCTTTCCAAACCTTTGGGTGTGAACCACTTGGAGGGGTTGCAGTTGGATTATTCAGTAGTGAAGGTATAACATTGGCTGCTGAATAATCAACAAGCAGTAATCCATTTCCTTGTCGTTCTCATCCGGAGGGGAGTTGTTTGATTTTTGTTTACTCGTGGTTAATTTATATATTTATTTGGTTGAATTTACGTAATGGCAGGATGCTCGGATTGACTTCTGCAATGTGCGTGGGCTATGGGCGAACTTTTTCTCCGTGTATGCGCATTTTTCTCCATAGGCTAGATGTTTTCGCCTTATGTGAGACCCAGGTTTCTGAAAACGCTGATCCACAGGATTTTCATATCCCTGGGTATCACCTTCTTTCCCTTTTTAATTTTCATAGGGGTCTTGCTATGTACATTCGCAATGAAGTTGCGTCTTGGCATGTATTATGCGGAATTTAACTGTCTATGGGTTAAGTTCAGAATCAGGGCACATCTTTTGCACTTCGGGTTTTTGTATAGAAACCCAGACGCGGGAAGAGAGGTTACCATATATGGCTTCGACTCTCTTTCCGACTCAATATCGAGTATCCTGTCGAATTATCCGAACAGTGAAATTGTTGTTGCTGGTGATTTCAATGTTCATAATTCGTCTTGGTTACGCCATTCAAGCCGTACAACTTCAGAAGGCCAATACGTAGAGTTATTTGCCGCGCACAATCACCTTGCGCAAGAAAAAATGAGCCTACACATATATCGTGTGTAGATGGGCACCAGAACAATACCCTCGACCTTTTCCCCACTACACTCCCTGAAAAGTATGTAGTTGAGGTTCTTACACCTCTCGGAAATTCGGATAATTGCACAGTTTCTGTCTCATTCTCGTCCACCGCTCTTCGTCAGGTTCCATGGCTACGGAACTCTCTATTTTTAACTACGAGGTTGCTCTATGGGCTAAGCTCAACGATTTTTTTGGGCATTTTAATTGGAAACTTCGTTTTCTTGACTCAAACGTCGATGCCATGGCGGAAATGGTAGTGAATATAATAAGGCTAGGGATGGATATTTTCATCCCATCCAAAAAGCTTTCGATTAAACCTAGAGCAAATCGATAGCCACTTCTCTCGATTTATATCGAGTTTTCTCAGAGATCGCTCTATAAGAGTGGTTATAAATGGGGTCTCATCCAACAAGTTCAGGGTAAACTCAGGGTACCGCAAGACTCTGTTCTTTCTCCTACTCTTTTTCTAATATTTCTTAACGACTTTCTTCTCCTCACTTCTAATCCTATGTACTCTTTTGCGGATGACAGCAACATTTGTCACTCATATTCTTTTGTTCGTAGACCAAGCCTTTTGAAGGTTGGGGCAAGAAGGATGAATATGAACGTCACACTCACAAGTGACCTTGTGAAGGTCTCTGAGTGGGGTCGTGCGAACAGGGTCGATTTTAATGCACGTAAGACTCAATGTTGTTTTTTAACACACAGACCTGGTGGTGTGCTGTCATCTGTGTCAATGGGTAATGTGGATCTTGAGGAATCAGATGGTCTTGATGTTCTGGGGATGAAAATTTACTGTGACGTTCGTTGGAATGATCACATGTCGAAAGAAGCATTCAAGCGCCTTGGTTTTTTGAGACGGTGCAAGAAATACTTCACTAAATCTGATCTCCTTAATATTTACAAGACCTACATACGACCCAAATTGGAATACAACTCTGATGTATGGGCCGGTGCTTCAAAGTCTATTTTGGAACGCGTACAGGAGAGGGCGAAGATGCTCATCAATGACGGTAGGGTAGCCAACTCTATCGATTCATTGGAGCACCGTCGCAATGTGGCGTGTGTTTCATTGTTCTATCGGTACTATAACGGAATGTGTTCTAACGAAATTAAGGAATTAATTCCTAAAAATCATATATTTTTAACTAGTACTCGTATTTCTCGTAGAGCGCATCCCTTTGTAGTTGATTGTCCAGTAAATCGCACAATGCATTATAGGGAGAATTCGTTCTTTGGTCGCACTGTTCGGTTGTGGAATAATCTTCCGGCGAAAGTATTTCCTGCCACTTACGACATGAGTAAATTTAAATCGAACGTCCATAAACATACTCCCTCTGTCCTCCTTCCAATAACCTATTTTCCTAGTACCAGCAGAATGCACTGCATGAGTAGGGGCCATCCCCTGGGTGCTGGTCTTATATAAAAAAAAAAGAAATTGACTTCCTACTAAAAATTTTCCAAAATTCTACCAAAACTAAAACATTTTCCAAAAAGAGCCTACCAAAAATTTAAAACTCCATTCTTAAATAAATTATAAATTTTTTTCCTCATTCCAGTTTTTGATAATAAACATAAAAATATACATACATATAAAGTATAACAAACATAAAAGCAAAATTTCATTTAAAATAACAGAAATATGTATATTAGAATGGGTCAAAATCAAGGATAAAAAAAATTGGAAAGGTTTTTAGGAAAATAAAATCTATGGGAAATTCTAAAAAACTTTTCAGAAGAAATTATAGGACTAAAATCAAATCCTATCCTGAGCAAGTCGACATAAAAATTTTCTGCTCCCATTATTCTATAAACTGAATAGCTGTATTAAAAAAACACTATGCAGTCGTATTGCGACATTCGTAGCATAAAGACGTTTTATATATCAGCTGACTATTTGTAAATACTTTTGCATTATAACTTACTTTTATTATAAAAAAATGAGTTCTAAACGTAGGGGTTTCTGGGGAAGTAGCCCTAAATACAAGAAACAAAAGTCTGCCACACAAAGCAGCAGTAATAGATATCAGTGACTATCTGACCTCGATGGAGATGACGATGATGCTAGTGTGAATGTAGGGCACGACATTCAAGAGAAGCCAAGAGTATCACCAATTGCTGTAGATAATTGCCACAAGTTTAAAGACGTTATGAAACTCTTGGGGATAAACTGTAAGTACAAACGTTTCTCTGTTGGGACTAAGGTGTTACCAAATTCTTTTATAGAATACGAAGAGACTATTAAAAAATTGAAAATAAATAAGCTGAAATTTTTACTCACCCCGTTAAAGATACTAGGGAGTTTAAATTAGTCTTATTTGGTCTACCCAAGCTTGATACAAAAACAATTCACGAAGAGTTCAAATCAGCTTTCAATATAAATCCTCTTACTATTAAAGAAATTTTGACTGTCAGGTCAAGTGCGGATGGCGCTTTATACTGTGTGAAATTTGATAGAACTCAAGTCGCTAAAAGCGACGTTCGAAAAATTAAATACTTCTACAATGTAGTAGTTCATTGGCGTAACCCTTTGAAACGTGCTAGAGGCTTCACTCAATGTACGAATTGTACAATGTATGGACATTGATCTTCAAACTGTCATCGTGTGGCCGTCTGCTTGGGCTGTGGGGGTCCTCACGATTATGCTGAATGTCAATTGAACAAAGTCTCTAATGCAGGTCCCGTGGTATACAAATGTTATAATTGCATAAAGAGAAACCTAAAAAATGTTAATCACCGAGCAGACGATCCAAAATGTCCATCTAGAAAAGAATATTTACAGGTTCGACGTAAAGTAACGCAGAAACAACCCTTAAGCAGGGTCTCAAAAAGCTTCTCAAATGTCGTAATGACGTCTGATGATGAAAATTCTCTTCTTGCCTTTAAAGATCCTGTTCCCACGGCCTTTGGTATATCAAAAGGAAATAATCGCAACATTTCATATGCAGAAATGGCAAATTCCAAAGATAAGCATAATCAAGATGATAATATTTCTAATGAAAAGATTATAGAAATCTATTTTGAAGCACTTGATGCTCTACAGAACTGCAAAAATAAGTATGACAAAATGCGTGTTTGTCATATAAAACAATTACCAAACAAGAAAAACAAAAAGATATATTGTTTATTAATGAAACATTTTTAAAAAGAAATCACAAAATAAAATTGCTTAATTATTATATCGATCGACCAACGCATGTAGGTGGTGTATTAATAGCAATTAGGAAATCCATTACACATCAGCGTACATCCAAAATAGTAACGTCTGCAATAGAAAACATTTCCATCATTATATCCATAAACAATAGACCGGTTAGACTTACATCTGCTTACTGTCCAAAATACACCCCTAATTTTGTAAATGATTTGCATCAACAGAATACTTTATATTTGGTGACTTCAACGCCCGTCACACCACTTGGAACTGTATACAAAATAACACTGCTGGCATAGCTTTATTTAATCACCAACTCAACTCAAACTACTATATTCATTCCACAATCTCTTTTACTCGCTTTAGTCAAAATTTAATTCCAACACAACCATCTGTCGTAGATATTATTCTTTCAAATTCCTCTTTGCCTATGTCTTCGCTTGTTTCAAACCCGGGAACTCTCAACCCTGATCACGTGCCCATCTCCAGGTGTTATAAAATTACAGCCTGCAAGCAAGATAAATTTTATATGTATATAAATTTATAATATTACAAAAACTACTTTTCGGTAGAGTGAAGCCCGATCATTGTATAATTTCTAGAAATTTCTATTTTTGCTTGAAACATGGTATTACGATTGTCTCCAGAAATGAATTCAACTGGTCCAATGCTTTTAGCGCACACATATACCTTTAAAAGAAATTTAAAATAAAAAGTTAAAAGGAAAAGGAAAAGTCACGTAATTGGGAATCGTATCAAATTGCTGTTTTTTAATGGTATCATCTAATTCTACAAATTGAAACTGTATAAAATTTATTTTTCTTTTAGCCGGAGACTCTTTATACTCGGATATTTTTATTTTTGGTGTTACCGCCAAATCAAGGTATAGATTTAATTTTGCTGAATTGGCACCCATTAACTTCATGACCGAATCAGATAACCCATTACTAGTTTTTGTTGTTTTCGCATTTGGGTCATTAAATCCACATAATCGCGTTCAAATTTGATTAATTCCTCCTGCATAAGTTCATGGCCTTTGTTACAGATTTTCTTTATAAAACAAGCATTCATTCATTCTTTATATAAGCAATTATATTCAAATCTTATGCATTTGAAAGTATAGCTTAAAATATAATATTTTATAAAAGAATAAATAAGTAATAAATTATTAAATAGATAAATTAATAAATAAACTAATTTAATCTTTACTTTTTTATTTATTTAATTATTTTGAATTAACGTTATTTAACTTTAAATATGGTTTGTACAGTGGTTTTTAAACTATAAATAAATATTATATTATCTTAACCCTCTTTGCTTGTAGGGCAGTTTTCATAATAAAACTAAAAATCGTATTTTTTATTATTTCTGCAAATCTTGTCAAATTGTACAATCACTAAATGTTATTTAATTTTCTTAAAATTTGGTATATATAACTTTTATATTACTGAGAACACTATTACGCACGAACTACAGGTATTTATCAACAACTGCCTCAGAATCATATACATAGAGCGCATTCTAATCTAATAATATCAGTAACACGGATCTCTGAAATTTATGTAACGAGAAACCCATAATTATGCAAATAAAACGTTGATAATGGAAGTGAATCGACCATACCATCATTAAGAAGCCGGACAACATCACAAAAATAGCACTAGAGTGCAAACCTCATGGCTAAAGACGTTATGATCGACTCGAAGATGCAGTATACTCCAAGAACTAGGACAAGGTAAACTCACTTGGCAAGGCGCGAAAACTGCAGTGGCAAAGCGAGCAGCTTGGAATTTCTTTGTGGAAGCCATATGATCCTAAGAGGGGAAATGTGACAAATCCGTTTAACTTAAAATACAAATCTACAAAAGTTTTATATGTATATACAGTGAACAAAAAAAGCTCGTCAGTTAGTGTTCCGGTTTTCAAATTCAGATATCTCTGTATATGTTAAGAATATTAAGCTTAAGCCGAAAGTAATTTAAAGGTAAATTAGTCAGCTATCTATAAAAAACTTTTACTTAATTAAAAAAATTTATTTTAATATCAGAATAAGCCTAACTCACTAACTAATTATAGCAAAAAAAGTTGTACACTATAATTTGAGTCGTTTTGAGTTAGGCTTATTTTGATATTAAAATGAATTTGTTAAATAGAGTAAAAAAAAAAAAATATAGAATGCAGACTAATTTACCTTTAAATTGCTTTTGGTTTAAGCTTAACATCTTTAACGGTTACAGAGATATTTGAATTTGAAAACCGGAACACTTACTGTACAAGATTTTTTTTGTTCACTGTACATAAACGTATATACAACAATAATTATGTAAGATTATCCTTAATTCTCGCATTAAATGCTTTAACGTGTGTATGTTCCTTACAAGTTCGTTAATAACGCATTGTATTTATTCACTCACTGTGAAAATTTAATCCATATGTTTTAAAAATAAATAGTTGTTATTCATCCAACAATACTTTAACAAAAAATTGTAATAATGGCACGATACTCTAACAATAAAATAATTATACAAAATAAATATTTTATATGGTATTGTTTAAAACGTTAAGCCTATAACACAACAACAATACTCGAGACTTCAATGGAGTTTAATAATCATACTTTGTGTGTGTGCGGTGCGGCGCATTATTAATATTTCATTGGTTTTCTATGAAATCATCTGATGAAAATATAAAGAGCTTCTTTTGTGTTATTTATAAACAAATTTTCTAAAAAGAAAGAAAAAAATAAAAATGTTCATAGTACGTATTCATAGTTTTTTATATTTTTATTTACAAATTAATTAATGTCAACACACTAAGTCAATTAGTCAGCCATCGAACCAACCAACCAACACCATTCAATAGATTTCGAACACTACGAATATTTTATTTTTTTATTTATTTATTTATTTTTTTTCAAAAGGACGTCAATTTCACAATTTGTTGCCTATTGTTCTGTTGAATATTTCACAACAACAAAAACCACCAGGACAACACAAATAGGGAATAAAAAAATATATTGTAACAAAAAATAAATAAAAGCAAAACAAAATAAAAGATGATTGTTAGATAAAATATTTAGATAGTTTTAATCAATCAGTGCATTCTATTATCAGTAAACCCAGTTCTGTTTCTACACGGTTTAGAAAATAAATTTTATTCTGTTTTTACGCGATAATATTAGAGATAAAACAGTTAACAAAATTTTTTGAAAATATGAAATTTAAAAAAAGGACATCATTAAAAATGTTTTTTAGAAATGTTTTTCCATATGTTATTTATAAGATAATTAGGGAATTCGCCTTTTAATTTATTTTCATAGCAGCTTAGGTATACGTTTTGTTTTGTTTCAATCAAACTGGACGTGTTCTTGTATAAGCAACACAAAAAATGTTTAAATCGATAAAAGTTTTATTACCTTAAGAACAATGTCTAAACTCAAAAGAAAAGATATTTCTTTCGAAACGAAAAGTTAAATTTTATAGCGTCGCAAAAACGGAGAGAGTTCAACGACGTTGGGTAAGAGTTTTGTCTGAACGAGTCCACAATAGAGAAAATTTTTATTATTTATTTTTAATTTATTTTATTTTTAAATTTAGCACAAGATCGAAATCTTAAATATTAAAGTACTAATGATTACATACAAACGCAATAAATTCAAAGATAATGAAATAATTAAATATAGTAATAAGTTAAATTAAAAAAATAAAAGGTTTACAAATAATTTGAAGCATTAATTTGATTTTATACAATATTTGTCATACTTCGAGTAGTCATTAGCAAAAATATTTCGATAGCTCAATTTTAAATCTCTTTGCGTTGCTAATTATTTGAAGTTGAGTGCAATAAATAAATAACTGACGCTCAGAAAAGGCAGTTTTATAATTTTTAGGAAGTAGCATTCGTATTCTAAAAGGTGTTGAACATTTTACAGCCCAAAAATTTCTCAGCATATCATAAATTTTACCCACTACAGAAGTAATGTGATTGGATCAGGTAAGTTTATTATTAAAAATTACTCCTAAGGTTTTAGAACAGCTTACAAATTCAATTACATTACTATTTATTTTGATTTGACTATAATCAGCAATCTTTCTACTACTTCTATCTATTAAAATACACTTTGATTTTGAGGGATTGATGCATAGTCTATTGTTTTTGACCCAGATATCAATTTTCTGCAAATTAGGGTTTACATCGTTAACACATGCATTATTTCCATTTAAAGAACCGCTGTTGTATATTTGGGCATCGTCTGCATACATACGTATTTTAGAATGTTTTATAGAATAATAATGCTCCAAGCATTGAAACTTGTGGGGCACCTCTATTAACATCAACGCTTTCAGAATATGTTCCATTATAAAAGACAATCTGAGATCAACCTGTGAGATACGAACGTAACAATCTACAAGATGTTTCTGAGAGGCAAAAAAGCGTTTCCAATTATAATATAGAGTGATCAGCTGTATCGAAAGCTTTAGTGTGATTAATTAGAACTAAAATCGACATCAAGTTATTATCAAGATCAGGGGGCTAATTTCGGGACTCGTGATCGAAATAAATTCGTATCGAAATTAATTTCGATCGTGCGAGTTTTTCTGATGATGGCACTCGTTACCTTGCGAATCGATTTTTTAATAAAGTGTTGTAAAAGATAAAAAAAGCCTTAACCAACACTACAAATATGTAAACAAAAAATATATGCTTACAAAGAAAATTAAATAATTTATCAAAAGAATTGCGAATTTGTTTTATAATTTTGAAAATTTTTCCTTTTTTAACCGCGCTCATGGACGCAAATTTATTTTTTTATTCTTCGTCATCAGAGTCTGAGAGTGAGTGTGATATAAATGCAATTAGAAGAAAAATCCGAGTAACAAGTGATCCATTGGGCTTGCCAAACAATGAGTAAGTATGCATCCCCTTGATTTGTAAAAATTACGTGTAAAAATTTATTTTTATAGATTTAAGAAACGTTTTAGAGTTTCCAAGGAAGCTTTTAACTATATTCTTGAGGAGTTAAAATATGCTGGATGTTTGACAACTGCCGTACCAGAAAAATACAATTGGCCACCACTTTATTGCTTTTGGCTTCCGGAGGCTTTCAAAATACTGTCGGCAACGATTTTATTATTGGTATAAGTCAAAGCGCACTTTCGAAAATAGTTTCAAGGGTTCTGGATGAAATGGAAATTAAACTGTGTCCAAAATTTATAAATTTCAGTACCGATAGTTGGGAGGAAACAAAAGAATATTTTATGAAGAAGTACAAGCTTCCAGGAGGTAAGTGTCATGTACAACTAATGTACATACGTATACACACCTATGATAATGACTAACTAGGTCTTTTTTTTAGTCATTGGCTGCGTAGATGGAACTCAGTTTGGCTTACAAAAACCACCAAATGAGCATATGTTTTTCAATATGAAAGGGTTTCATAGCCTTTATTCAATGGTTGTAAGTATATTTAATAATAACTATCGTAAACAAACCAATAATGATTTATTTGCAGATATGTGATCACAAGTATGTAATTTTAGCAACAAATAGTAAATATGGTGGTGCAGCTCATGACTCTTTTGTTTGGAAGGAGTCTGACGAAAGAATTCTCTTAGAAGAAAAATACAAAACCAATTTGCGAAATTTTTGGCTTTTAGGTAAGTTTCCTTAATTAACAAACAGAAAATATAATTAATATAAATAATTTCACATTTCAAGGTGATTCTGGTTATCCCCTCGAAGCATGGCTCATCACACCTTACCGAAGTCCACAAGAAGGCTCGAGGGAATCAGAATTTAATGATACTCATGCAAAAGCCAGATGTATAGTTGAAAGGCCTATAGGCATATTGAAAGCCAGCTGGAAAATTTTATGTCACGACAAAAGAAGCAGATCCACTCCTCAAAAAGTTGCAAAATATTCCAATGTTTGCAGCGCACTACATAATTTATGTATAAAATTTAAAGTGCCCAATTAAGAGGATGTCCAGCAAACAAATATTGATGAAGCGGCTGTAAACTTTGACACTGAAACGGACACACAAATAACTAAAATAGGAAAGCAAATAAGAGATAATATTAAAAGTTCTTTGTACTCGCAATTTATATAAGTTCCTATTTATAGAAACTAAAACAAAAAAATTTAAATAATAATTTAAAACTAATTCATTTATAATTATTGTAAATTTAATTTACGAACGAAAAACAGAAAGGTAAACTTCAATACGAAAAAAACAAAAAACAATTCTTAATAAATTAATACTTAAAAGAAATATGCTAAACTCTCTATCCTGTTAATGTCCATATTAATTTGGTGAAACTCCGTAGCCATTTCTATTTTCTTTCCTTTAATTTTTATTATTTTATCCAGTCTTTTTAAAACTTCATTGTGGTAAGTTTCCGTTGCACATATATATATATTTTTTAACAAAATTGTTTTTATTTCCCTCGGCTCTTTTTTTGAAGATGAGGAATCGCAGTGCACTGCTACAGTCTTTTTTGGAGTATCATCTTGCTCAAATGTATCCATTAGCTTTTCGATTAAATCATCACTTTCTTCCAACGAACTATTTAAAAATAAAATTTCGACACCAAATTTGGTATTGAATAAAACTCGCACGGTTACATTCGATCGTACACTCGCCATCGAGTGCCATCATAAGAAATTTCGGTACAACTTACTCGATAGCGAGTGCGGGAATCCCAAAATTAAAAAAAAATCCAAAATCCAAAATTTCGCACGGTATCGACTGCGAGAATTAGCCCCCAGCTCTTAAACTTTCCGCAACCTCTGTCAGGGCTGTCAAACAACTTCTTCCTTTAATGAAACTCGATTCAACGGCACATAAAAGATTTTGGTTATTATTCATTAATCTGCTCACTTATAATATTTTCAATAACTTTGGACAAAAAGGGAAGAACAGATATTGGTAGAAAGTCATTGTTCTGTTTAGGTATTGCAGTAATTTTTGATTTCTTCCATTTATTGAGTTAGTTAGTATTGTGTTAAATAAATGTGTAACATGAGGCAAAAGATTATTTAGCAATATTTCGAAAAACATGGGACTTAATCCATCTATACTGGTAGTTTTCGATTTTATGAAACGAAAACTACTTAGAACTTCTAGTTGGCTAAGACATCGCAACGTAAAAGATTGTTCACTGAAGACACTACTAAGATCATTATATATATTACTGGGTAGTGGCAGTATGTTAACATTTATAAACAATGCATTCATAAATATTTATAGCTTATTGACATCAACATCACAGGAAGAAACGTTATCTCTTCCAATTCCACTTTTACGAGTTTGTTTCCATTTAGAACTGCTGACGAAACATTTCTCTGGTTTTAAAGTTTTTTTTTAATGTTCTATACTTTTATCAACAGCTTTACGGCAATTTTGGAAGAGTCTTCGAAGTTCTGAAGTTTTAAATTTCTTCCATCTAGCATTTCGAATAGTGTTCGAAGTTCTGTAGTTTTAAGCTTCTTCCATCTAGCATGTGCAATATTACGCTCATTTATAAGTTTATTAATATGATTGGTAAACCAAGGAGTTTGGATCACTGCTACACGTCTTGTTTTTAGGGGTACATTTTCTTCATATAAAAAATTAACATTATCTAGTAAAGAAACGGAGTTGATCATTTACATTATTGGTCCGAGAAAACTGGTGCCGAAATCTGGTAATATAGCAGAACTTTTGACAAATTGTTTACAAATACCAGATCTATCAAGTTGTTGGTACACCCATGATAATTCGTAGGTATGAGAGTGTTCACGGAAAATAGACCCAACGAACGTATGTTATCAATAAAAGGGTTATAATTAAGTAAATTACAGGGTTAAAATAACAAAGGATGATAATTTCATTGTATTCGATAGAAAGGTCTTCTAAAATATTTATAAACAAGTCAATTTGTATAACTGTATGTGGTCTGTATACACTTCTAACGAATATCTTCCCACTTGTTCTTTGTGATATTCTCAATAAAGAGCTATTCGACTTCACTGCCAGCTATTGATTGCATCTTCACAGTACAATTGATACCACACCTGACAAAGATTGCAATTCCAACACCCCTGGCTTTGCTTTCAACTCCATTTATTATAATCTTTCTGTCCGAACAATCTAACTTAAGACCAGGTAGGTTAAAAGGGCAGGTTATGACTCAATAATATCAATGGAAATCCAGGCTTCGGAGACACATACTATATCCACTTCTGAAGAGGCAAAAATATATCGAAACTCATCAATTTTATTACAGAGACTTTGAGCATTAATATGGACTATATTTAAACCCATTTTCTGCTTGGTCAGAACTTGAAGCATATTAGGAGCACTCTTCTCAGGACCAAAGATATTGTTACGAAAATAAGATGGGCACCTCTGCGTTTATTACATCGCTAAAATAAATAAACAAAAGCTGCAAGAACAACTTTTCGTGCTGTTTACAAATAACCAAATCTACAACAACAAACATTAGCAGAGATAAAGTAAATAAAAATAACACGGCAACAACAATAATTAAGCAGCAAAGAAAACAAGTAACGGACAATAAACAAACAATAACAATTACTAAGAGCTGAAAGAAGTAGATGTTTACATACGCATTGGTTCAAAGGAACTAAAAAGAAATTAAAAGAAAGAAATGGAATCTACCTGAAATATCGAGAGGTTCGAGAGCTTTCGATGTGTTGTTTACTCAGCCATATAAAAAGCGCATCGATGCGAACAATAATCAGTTTATGTGTCGTAAACTCAGCGAATGGAGTTTATTTGTAGTAAACTCAGCGATTACAGTTTATGTGAAGACAGTTTGTTGGCTTGAACTCTGTGTGAAGAGAGTTTATAAGGAGTAAACTCGTGAAGTAAAAAACTAGTTTAGTTTGAGCTAACTCAGTAATGAGAGCTAAGTGTGGATAACCTCTAGTTGAAAAGGTTGTGATCGAACCTAAGTTATAACTGCGATCGGGTTGGAAGATCTTTAGGTAAAAAAATCTGTCGAGTAATTGTTGTTGTTTACAAGATTGTAAACAGACGGAGTAATTAAGAAAGGAAAAGTGTTATTGCATGCAAAAAGATTACAAGCAGTGGTGCAGAAATTTTTTTGAATAAAGGATTTTAATTAAAAACTAAGCACAAGATTTATTTTATTTTAACTACAATCTACGAACTCCTAAATACACGTTTTTATAAAGGTAAAAACGTAACAATATTATTTAACGACACCAATTAAAAAAAATAAAAATGCAAGCAACGAAATAAAACATTTCATAAACTATTCGATTATTCAAATGAATGTAATAGGCCAGTTGAATATTAAGTAAAACAATATAAAAACATTTTAAAAGAATTTTCATTAAATTTGTAATCTTTTCTAGAGAAATAGGTTAGTAATTTTGATATTAAAATAAAAAAGAAATAATTTAAAAAATTTTATGAAATTGAACTTATTCCCCAAAACACGGAAAAAGCTTACGAAGTTGATCAATGTCATCAATTTGTATAGGATCGTTACTTAAATGTTCCTTAACATACACAAGACCCTGCCTTGTATAAACGCTGTTTATGTTTTTTCTTTTTTATACGAATTGACGAGCGAAGTATGTTAAAATTCAATTGGGTTAAATTTTTATTTACATAAAATTTGCAATCAGAATTTAAACCAATGCGCTGTGGTGCAGGATTGCACTATTTTTGAAATCAATTAAACCGCTGAGATTAGGTAAAAGATATTGGTATTATTGGAAAGGTCGTGGTCTTGTTATTATGAATCATTAAAAAAACTTTCGTTTTTATTGAAAAATATAAAATTAAAAAAAGGAATTTTATTTTATTAAAACCACTAAACTAATGAAAATAATCATATATATTTCGAAGGTTACAATACTCATTTATCAATTTAAGGATACATTATTATGTATCACTTTGTGTTTTATCAGTAACTTCGTCACTACTTACGTTGAAATCCACCTTATCAGACATTTTTCTTCCTTAGATACAACAATTTGTTTTGCCTTGGGAGTCCTTTGAGTTGCCCTGACCACCGTTTGCGAATTTATTAAAATAAAGTTAAAGATATCTTCTATTTTATCAATCCTACTATATTTTCTTGCATTATCCTCTCTAACCTTTTTAAATATTTTATTAATAGATTATTGCGCTTTTTCAGACAAAGAACCAATAAGTAATTTTTAATTTGGACAACTTCCCAACTGTAAATCAACAATTTATGTAGCGTTGGCGACATCTAATACCAATGATAATATTTTATGAACGTTTTACATATACATATATATTTTTATATGGATATTTTTACTGGAAGTACATTTATCATTGCAATTACCACCACCAGGCTTTGGCTGATCTACATATATGTTGTCTAAACGTTTTTTTAAAGTCTTTTTGAATTCTTTTTTAATTATTTTCTACCAATTGCTTGAGAAATACATAGATATTCCACAAGGCTGCTTAAACGAAATATATATATCAATTAAAAAGCCTGTTTCTCTTCTTTTCAAATCCGATAATATCACAAAAATTGGATAATATTCGAACAAGTTGTAATCTTTTAAGTTCATGATTGTACGATAAACCGTATCTCAAGATTTTGTAGGTGTTTCATAAATTCAAACACAGATTCTTGTTGTACTCGATAGCGTCTATCAGAAAAATAGCATTACCTCCCAGGTGTTTATTTGTCGCACTCTGTTATTTACTTCCATAAAACAAAACAAAATTTCTAATTTCTGAAATTTAAAAAAAAAGTGTTCTGCTAGGTAGCGTTGGGCAGAACGAAATTACTGTTGCTGGAAGCTACACACTTTGGACTAAATAACCCATATAAAAATATGCTTGCGAACACTTGCCGGAAAAGGATCCGAGCCTTAAATAAATTAAATTTTAATATATTTGATAAGAAAAATTTCGATTTTTTTAAAATTAGTCGTACAGCCGTCGTATTATTTGAATTCATGAAATTTAAATTAGCGTTAGTACAACGACACGTATACATGTCTTATCGTAAAATATAATAATAATAAAATTGATGAAATTCATATATGGTAACCGGTAAAAGTTGATGCAATAGAAGCTACATTTCATAAATATTTTGGTTTACCTTGCAGTTTGTACTTTAAGGATGCAGCCTTCGTCAAACGCGAAGTAATTAAAAATAATGAAATGCATTCAAAGTTGTAAGCTAATAAGCCCCATAAAAGTTTTTCCTCAATTCTTATTTTTAAAAATTGACTATTTTCCAAAAATTTGTTTGGACTGCCCCAACGTGCAATGTCTAAGTGTAAGTGAATAACCTTTTTGTCTCCTGACCGTAGCTTTACAATTATGACTGCATCCTTAGAATTCTGTTTATTTAAACCATTAATTCGGTAAATAGATTTTACACTTGGGACCGTAGCGCCAGCAGTACTACTCGTACATATTGTAGTAAAAATATTCTGAAGGTTTTTATTTTCAATAAAAAGAATTTCGTTTATCCTCAGTTCGCAGGAAACAGTTCGATTTTCTTTTCAATTTTTGTTTTTAAAAGTTGTATGTCACTTTGCATATTTGTTAACTCAATAGCAATTTTTTCAAAACGTGTAATTCTTTCATCTATAGCAAAAACTTCGGTCTTTAGACTATTAAACTTACTGTCGATATCGTTGATGAGTTCATCCTTATCACCGTTGCCACACAAGAGTGATCTGTCGTCGGTGCCGTCAGTACGTGTTTCGCTTGTCTGTCCATGTTGTTTCTGTGTCAATAAATCTAAACACGCAAAATACGCATTACAAAATAAAATATAACAATGATAAACAATAAAAGTGAACATAAAAAACCAATAACAGAACATATATGTATATACATACGTATACCAAAAGTCACAACTCTTGACGAAACATTAGTTAATAATAAAAAATTAAAAAAATAAAAAGAAAAATATATTTTTACAAGAACAACATAAAATTATAAACCAACAAAACTCAACGAAGCGATTTCCCAAAAGAGAAATATGGAACATAGACAAAAATTACCAACACTCCTAACGGAACATACAATAACAATATTAAAATAAATAAATAAAACGAGAAAATACAACATCACCAACAAGAACGAAAAAACAAAATATTAATAACAAAACAAATTACTGAAATGAAACAAACAACAAAACACTAACATTAAAAAATAACCACACACTTGACAATAACCAATACGAATACGGGCAAGATTAAACATCGGCAAAATAAGGACTGTTTGATCCATAGGGGAGAATTCAATTATGTGCCCTACCATCGGCAATAGTGCTTTCCCTTCCCCTAATTATTCCTTTCCAAACCTTTGGGTGTGAACCACTTGGAGGGGTTGCAGTTGGATTATTCAGTAGTGAAGGTATAACATTGGCTGCTGAATAATCAACAAGCAGTAATCCATTTCCTTGTCGTTCTCATCCGGAGGGGAGTTGTTTGATTTTTGTTTACTCGTGGTTAATTTATATATTTATTTGGTTGAATTTACGTAATGGCAGGATGCTCGGATTGACTTCTGCAATGTGCGTGGGCTATGGGCGAACTTTTTCTCCGTGTATGCGCATTTTTCTCCATAGGCTAGATGTTTTCGCCTTATGTGAGACCCAGGTTTCTGAAAACGCTGATCCACAGGATTTTCATATCCCTGGGTATCACCTTCTTTCCCTTTTTAATTTTCATAGGGGTCTTGCTATGTACATTCGCAATGAAGTTGCGTCTTGGCATGTATTATGCGGAATTTAACTGTCTATGGGTTAAGTTCAGAATCAGGGCACATCTTTTGCACTTCGGGTTTTTGTATAGAAACCCAGACGCGGGAAGAGAGGTTACCATATATGGCTTCGACTCTCTTTCCGACTCAATATCGAGTATCCTGTCGAATTATCCGAACAGTGAAATTGTTGTTGCTGGTGATTTCAATGTTCATAATTCGTCTTGGTTACGCCATTCAAGCCGTACAACTTCAGAAGGCCAATACGTAGAGTTATTTGCCGCGCACAATCACCTTGCGCAAGAAAAAATGAGCCTACACATATATCGTGTGTAGATGGGCACCAGAACAATACCCTCGACCTTTTCCCCACTACACTCCCTGAAAAGTATGTAGTTGAGGTTCTTACACCTCTCGGAAATTCGGATAATTGCACAGTTTCTGTCTCATTCTCGTCCACCGCTCTTCGTCAGGTTCCATGGCTACGGAACTCTCTATTTTTAACTACGAGGTTGCTCTATGGGCTAAGCTCAACGATTTTTTTGGGCATTTTAATTGGAAACTTCGTTTTCTTGACTCAAACGTCGATGCCATGGCGGAAATGGTAGTGAATATAATAAGGCTAGGGATGGATATTTTCATCCCATCCAAAAAGCTTTCGATTAAACCTAGAGCAAATCGATAGCCACTTCTCTCGATTTATATCGAGTTTTCTCAGAGATCGCTCTATAAGAGTGGTTATAAATGGGGTCTCATCCAACAAGTTCAGGGTAAACTCAGGGTACCGCAAGACTCTGTTCTTTCTCCTACTCTTTTTCTAATATTTCTTAACGACTTTCTTCTCCTCACTTCTAATCCTATGTACTCTTTTGCGGATGACAGCAACATTTGTCACTCATATTCTTTTGTTCGTAGACCAAGCCTTTTGAAGGTTGGGGCAAGAAGGATGAATATGAACGTCACACTCACAAGTGACCTTGTGAAGGTCTCTGAGTGGGGTCGTGCGAACAGGGTCGATTTTAATGCACGTAAGACTCAATGTTGTTTTTTAACACACAGACCTGGTGGTGTGCTGTCATCTGTGTCAATGGGTAATGTGGATCTTGAGGAATCAGATGGTCTTGATGTTCTGGGGATGAAAATTTACTGTGACGTTCGTTGGAATGATCACATGTCGAAAGAAGCATTCAAGCGCCTTGGTTTTTTGAGACGGTGCAAGAAATACTTCACTAAATCTGATCTCCTTAATATTTACAAGACCTACATACGACCCAAATTGGAATACAACTCTGATGTATGGGCCGGTGCTTCAAAGTCTATTTTGGAACGCGTACAGGAGAGGGCGAAGATGCTCATCAATGACGGTAGGGTAGCCAACTCTATCGATTCATTGGAGCACCGTCGCAATGTGGCGTGTGTTTCATTGTTCTATCGGTACTATAACGGAATGTGTTCTAACGAAATTAAGGAATTAATTCCTAAAAATCATATATTTTTAACTAGTACTCGTATTTCTCGTAGAGCGCATCCCTTTGTAGTTGATTGTCCAGTAAATCGCACAATGCATTATAGGGAGAATTCGTTCTTTGGTCGCACTGTTCGGTTGTGGAATAATCTTCCGGCGAAAGTATTTCCTGCCACTTACGACATGAGTAAATTTAAATCGAACGTCCATAAACATACTCCCTCTGTCCTCCTTCCAATAACCTATTTTCCTAGTACCAGCAGAATGCACTGCATGAGTAGGGGCCATCCCCTGGGTGCTGGTCTTATATAAAAAAAAAAGAAATTGACTTCCTACTAAAAATTTTCCAAAATTCTACCAAAACTAAAACATTTTCCAAAAAGAGCCTACCAAAAATTTAAAACTCCATTCTTAAATAAATTATAAATTTTTTTCCTCATTCCAGTTTTTGATAATAAACATAAAAATATACATACATATAAAGTATAACAAACATAAAAGCAAAATTTCATTTAAAATAACAGAAATATGTATATTAGAATGGGTCAAAATCAAGGATAAAAAAAATTGGAAAGGTTTTTAGGAAAATAAAATCTATGGGAAATTCTAAAAAACTTTTCAGAAGAAATTATAGGACTAAAATCAAATCCTATCCTGAGCAAGTCGACATAAAAATTTTCTGCTCCCATTATTCTATAAACTGAATAGCTGTATTAAAAAAACACTATGCAGTCGTATTGCGACATTCGTAGCATAAAGACGTTTTATATATCAGCTGACTATTTGTAAATACTTTTGCATTATAACTTACTTTTATTATAAAAAAATGAGTTCTAAACGTAGGGGTTTCTGGGGAAGTAGCCCTAAATACAAGAAACAAAAGTCTGCCACACAAAGCAGCAGTAATAGATATCAGTGACTATCTGACCTCGATGGAGATGACGATGATGCTAGTGTGAATGTAGGGCACGACATTCAAGAGAAGCCAAGAGTATCACCAATTGCTGTAGATAATTGCCACAAGTTTAAAGACGTTATGAAACTCTTGGGGATAAACTGTAAGTACAAACGTTTCTCTGTTGGGACTAAGGTGTTACCAGGTCAAGGTGTTGTCAGGTCAAGTGCGGATGGCGCTTTATACTGTGTGAAATTTGATAGAACTCAAGTCGCTAAAAGCGACGTTCGAAAAATTAAATACTTCTACAATGTAGTAGTTCATTGGCGTAACCCTTTGAAACGTGCTAGAGGCTTCACTCAATGTACAAATTGTACAATGTATGGACATTGATCTTCAAACTGTCATCGTGTGGCCGTCTGCTTGGGCTGTGGGGGTCCTCACGATTATGCTGAATGTCAATTGAACAAAGTCTCTAATGCAGGTCCCGTGGTATACAAATGTTATAATTGCGTAAAGAGAAACCTAAAAAATGTTAATCACCGAGCAGACGATCCAAAATGTCCATCTAGAAAAGAATATTTACAGGTTCGACGTAAAGTAACGCAGAAACAACCCTTAAGCAGGGTCTCAAAAAGCTTCTCAAATGTCGTAATGACGTCTGATGATGAAAATTCTCTTCTTGCCTTGAAGATCCTGTTCCCACGGCCTTTGGTATATCAAAAGGAAATAATCGCAACATTTCATATGCAGAAATGGCAAATTCCAAAGATAAGCATAATCAAGATGATAATATTTCTAATGAAAAGATTATAGAAATCTATTTTGAAGCACTTGATGCTCTACAGAACTGCAAAAATAAGTATGACAAAATGCGTGTTTGTCATATAAAACAATTACCAAACAAGAAAAACAAATAGATATATTGTTTATTAATGAAACATTTTTAAAAAGAAATCACAAAATAAAATTGCTTAATTATTATATCGATCGACCAACGCATGTAGGTGGTGTATTAATAGCAATTAGGAAATCCATTACACATCAGCGTACATCCAAAATAGTAACGTCTGCAATAGAAAACATTTCCATCATTATATCCATAAACAATAGACCGGTTAGACTTACATCTGCTTACTGTCCAAAATACACCCCTAATTTTGTAAATGATTTGCATCAACAGAATACTTTATATTTGGTGACTTCAACGCCCGTCACACCACTTGGAACTGTATACAAAATAACACTGCTGGCATAGCTTTATTTAATCACCAACTCAACTCAAACTACTATATTCATTCCACAATCTCTTTTACTCGCTTTAGTCAAAATTTAATTCCAACACAACCATCTGTCGTAGATATTATTCTTTCAAATTCCTCTTTGCCTATGTCTTCGCTTGTTTCAAACCCGGGAACTCTCAACTCTGATCACGTGCCCATCTCCAGGTGTTATAAAATTACAGCCTGCAAGCAAGATAAATTTTATATGTATATAAATTTATAATATTACAAAAACTACTTTTCGGTAGAGTGAAGCCCGATCATTGTATAATTTCTAGAAATTTCTATTTTTGCTTGAAACATGGTATTACGATTGTCTCCAGAAATGAATTCAACTGGTCCAATGCTTTTAGCGCACACATATACCTTTAAAAGAAATTTAAAATAAAAAGTTAAAAGGAAAAGTCACGTAATTGGGAATCGTATCAAATTGCTGTTTTTTAATGGTATCATCTAATTCTACAAATTGAAACTGTATAAAATTTATTTTTCTTTTAGCCGGAGACTCTTTATACTCGGATATTTTTATTTTTGGTGTTACCGCCAAATCAAGGTATAGATTTAATTTTGCTGAATTGGCACCCATTAACTTCATGACCGAATCAGATAACCCATTACTAGTTTTTGTTGTTTTCGCATTTGGGTCATTAAATCCACATAATCGCGTTCAAATTTGATTAATTCCTCCTGCATAAGTTCATGGCCTTTGTTACAGATTTTCTTTATAAAACAAGCATTCATTCATTCTTTATATAAGCAATTATATTCAAATCTTATGCATTCGAAAGTATAGCTTAAAATATAATATTTTATAAAAGAATAAATAAGTAATAAATTATTAAATAGATAAATTAATAAATAAACTAATTTAATCTTTACTTTTTTATTTATTTAATTATTTTGAATTAACGTTATTTAACTTTAAATATGGTTTGTACAGTGGTTTTTAAACTATAAATAAATATTATATTATCTTAACCCTAAAACTTAACATAATATTGTACTTAAATGAACCACCCTGTTTAATCGATGACAAGAGTATTTATTACACCAACATTAAATTACAACAATAAGTGCGTACCGTTTTAAATAATGAGACCATACGAGCTTATAAAAGCGTGACTGGTAGCCTAAAGAAGCGGTATTCTTTTAATTTTTCTTAGAATAGTTTGAATATAGTAAATTGCTCATTATAATTAAAGAATCAATCAAAGTGAACAATTTTAAACTTAAATTTTCAAAATCTTTAAGAAAAGTATATAAATTAAAAGTAAATTCAACCATTTTAAGAATAATTTTTTAATTAAAAAAGGAAAAAAGTGCGCAATCAAGTATTTTATTTTAATTTTGTGTATAAAACCCAATAGATGTATTGGTAAGTTATTCTTTAGTGTGATAGAATTGGTCAACTAATTTTCAAATTTTTTATAGGGTTTTAATATATGTTAATAAATATATTTTAAAAATATTTTATCTCTAAAAATATTAAGTATAACGCTTAATATATTAAATATTTGATATGCTGAATAAGAATTAAAAGTTTCAAGTGCTACAGTGTACATTAATTGAACTCATATCATAACCTCAAACGAAAGCCTGCTACAAGTCTACCCTGTTAATTTCATGAAGAAACTACGTTTGAAATAATATAGAAACATGAAGATGTTACTCAAATATTCAACATAAATACTATTCGTCACTCTATCTAATTTAAATATATGATCAATACAGGCAGTTAATGATGTTCAATTATTCCAACCGTTAAAGATTTCAATACGATATACAAAGACATTATTCCTGAGGAATTTGTGCAATCGAGATTGGAGTATCATCACAATTAAATAATAATGGGAATTTTGTTTAAAATCTTACAATAGTTCAATTTGCTCCACTGTTACATATATTTTTATTCGTATGGAATGAATAACAACAAAAAGAGGATATGTAAAAACACTGACGTCACGGATTGGTTAAATGTTAAGAACATGTATATAAAAATATAAACACAAAAAAAGATAAGAATGATTTAAATCCATATGTAATAAAATTAAGAAGTAACATTGATTTTAACATTAGTAATAAGATACGTTATTAACATTTATTAAAATTAACTACCTAACAGTGTAAAAGATCTTATGTAAAGTTTTGTTTCTCTCTTTACCTTTTAGATTACTTTGTTTATGTTAATAACATTATTAATTTTATTTATGGTGATGATGATACTTAAGATAATGCATTCTTTAAGGAAAGGAAAATTATTAATAATGATGTTTTAATTTATATATATAATTACATATTTTCTTGTTTATTGTTCATATCTATCAGATTAATTTTATTATTAATCTAGTAGCAATATAGCATGTTAAAAATATGTGTATTATTTCTAAGAATTTTGCTTTTCAATTACACTAATGGCTTTTTATTTGTTTTTCTTAAAGTGACTTGAGCTCAACTCACCGATACATGAAGAAAGAAAAGAAGGAAAGCAGTTTGTAAGAGGTCAAATTTTTGAAAAGTAACAAACAAAAATCGTAAGTCATAATATGAAATATCTTTAACATGCGATCGATTAATATTTGCATAAATATTTATAACGTAAAATTGAATTTTAAAGATTAATATTATCAGAATTGCATTTAAATGAATTATATATATATTATATTATATTCCTATTTAACTACTTCTATTTCACTTAATAATTTCTACAACGCTTTAGATATTTTTATACTTTAGAGTCCTGTATATAATATGAAGATATTGATTTTAATAAATTAAGAATAATTGTGTAAATTATGAATAGAAAAGATTAGATTTTTTAATTTAAATGGGAATGTGGAAAATAAGCTTAAGTGTACGAATGACTTCTTAATGGCTTGAATACTATTTATGGAGGATACTAAAACTAAATTTAATGGACACCGTAGTATCCTATGTGTACGAGGGTGGGATACATTTTGAAAGGTGTTCATGGTGACAATAACATCAGTCACTAATAGGATAACATTTGATAAGATAACGTACTCAATAGCCCGGTTAGTTAATTATTCATAAAGTCTTGGAAAGACTATTTTTTTTCTATCGTGTAGCTAGTTTAGGCCTGTGAGTTCAAGAACTCCCCCCAATCTGGCGAGCTTAGCCCAAAACCAGCTTTCCAAGCACCGAGCCTACAGGTCATAGGGAAATGTTTTAATAATACAGTTCATTCGAACACACAATAACGCTACATAGCATAGAAATGGCGCCCAACGAAAAGGCCAGTGGTATTTTACCTGAAAGCCAGTGGTTCTTTGTTTTATATCAGTGAAGTTAGTCACAGCTAACATGATCTAATGGTTAGTTTTTGTTGTACTTTACTGAAATTTAGCAGAAAATTTTTTTTTATTACTTATCACAAGTCATATTGTTGTTTGGTATATGTACCAATATTGCGGTGATAAGTCATTTTAATTTCAAAGTTTGTTTTCTGGATGTGTAAGTAAGTCATTGAATATCTGATAATATTCGTGTGTTTGATTTGCTACTTACAACAGATTAACTTTTTGTTTCCGCTTTAGTTTCAATAGACGGTTTTTGAAGTTGTGTAAGTCATGATTTATTCCGTTGAAATGGAAGATCTCATTTGCGACATAGCTTTGAAAATTAATTCAGTTTTATTTTAGTAGAACGTTAAAGTTATCTTATCAAGTGTTTTTTTTTAATTCCACATATTAAATTATTTGAAGCATTCCCAGAAGTTAGATGAAATACATTTTATATAGATATTAGATTAATAAATTTAGTTAGGTAATGTCAAAAAGGAAAGGAAAGCAGAAAAGCAGTGAAGAAGCAATAAGCGACAGTCAGATAGATTATACTTTTGATGAAACTCTGAAAATCCTTTTGTACCTAGGCCAAGAATAACAGCAAGCCCTGTCGTTACACGATCTAGGGCTCGTACTCTTAACGTATCTCAACCAATTATTATTAGTGAAGATCAGAATATCCCTTTTGAGTCAGAATATATAGTTACTTGTGGTCCTTTAGTATCTAATACACATCGTCTGTCATCTTCAGTCCAGTTAGATCAGATAGTTTATGATCAACCTCTATCTACAGAATCGGCAGTATCAGTTAACATGGGTAATGATAATTAGGGTAATAACGTTTCGATTGGTGGCTCACAGCAAGTACAATCTGGTAGTGTAGGTACCTATGATATAGGTAACTTAGCTACGAGACCAGAACACGTTCTAACGTTGAACCATAATGCCTTTATGGGTGAAATTTCAACTTTAAGGAAAACTTTAGTTGAGGGTTTTGCTCGAAATGCAAACGATTTTATTCCACCATCAGGTAACCCAAGTAATTCAGGTACGAATAGAAATAATTCTAATAATAATTCAATGCATAATCAAAGCCTTAACTCTAACTCAGGTAGAAATTCCTCTTCATCAGAATCTGTTAGACTGGACAAATGGAATGTAACGTACGATGGTTCTGATGATGTAGGTGATTTTCTGTTTAAAGTCGATGCATTGAAAAGTAGATCGCATTGTTCGGATGAATATATAGCTACGAATTTTCACACATTCTTAAAAGGTAAAGCCGACACATGGTTTTGGTCGTATCTCAAGCAGCATCCCGATTCGAGTTATGATGAGATAAAATTTGCCATAACTAAACAGTTTGGCAAGATTGAAAATGATTGCGACAAGTTTGTAAGGCTAATTGAAAGGAGACAATTGTATAAGGAATCTTTTGATGATTATTTTTCTGCTATGGTTTCCATGAATTCTCGTCTTTCACAACCGATGAGCGAAGCAAAGTTAATAGATTTAATTAAAAACAATGTCAAAGAGTCCTTAGGAGCACTTTTATTTGCTAAAGATCTGTTTAGTTTAGAACACCTAAGAGAGACAGCAAGAAGAGCTGAGAAGTTTGTTATAAGACAGCAACAAAATAGATTTCAAAGGAAGCAGGTTTCTGAAATAGAAGCAAATGTTGGCACTAAGAGTGAAACCGAAGACGATGTAGAAGAAATAGCTGCGTTTCTCTATCAAGGTAACCAGAGAAAGGAAAAGAAAGAGATTGATACACGTCATTTTAAGTGTTGGAATTGTGACCAAATCGGTCATTCATTTTATGATTGTCCTTCGGAAAAGAGGAGTCTGTTTTGTTTTAGATGTGGTGAGAAGAATGTGACCACACCTCCATGTAAGAAACACTCGGGAAACGGGAACAGGTGCGAGTAAGAGAGGGTTTCTCGTCCACCACTGAAAATCCCTCGAAATCAATAGATGACGACCAAAGCAATGAAAAGGATAAGGAGTATAATGTGAAAGCAAGAGATAAAATGATACAAGCTGATACTGGAGACATCGACACATTTCATCAAAGAAAATTTAGATATGATAGCGCTCGAAATAGATTTGTTAAAGAAAGATTTATTCCAAGGAAAATCAAGAAATGTAGAGAAAGGTTTCGCATGAGAAGAACATTTGCCAAAGTTATAGAATCGACAATAATTAATGAACTTTCAGATAAAAGGCCTTACGCAAAAATTAATTTAGGTTCAATAGAGTTGTTTGGTTTACTAGATTCAGGTACATCAATAAGTGTCTTAGGAAATAACTGCATCCAACTTTTAAAGCAGCTTAGTTTAGATTTATATTAGAGTTAATGCAGCAGATGGTAGTAAACAGAATGTTATTGGATTTGTAGATATACCGACAACTTATAATAACATTTCAAAGAACATCTTATATTATTTATCTCCAAATTTAAAACAATCAGTTTATTTAGGAATTAATTTTTGGAAAAGTTTTGATATAGCACCACAACTCTTTGTATCAGAAATTTCATTAGGTAGTGAAACATTTTGTGCCAATAATGGAAGTAATATTCACAACCTAACAGACATAGAACTACACGAATTGAGAAGAGTTATAGAAGAGTTTCCTTCATTCAGCAAATTAGGTTAAGGTCGAACGCCTCTGGAGGTACATTCTATTGACACAGGTGATTCTCCTCCATTTAAACTCAAACATTATCCGTTATCTCCACCTAGACAAGCAGAGGCATATAAAGCATTAGATCGTATGTTAAGCTTAGGAGTAATTGAAGAGAGTAATAGCCCATACTGTAATCCAATTGTTTTAGTGAGAAAACCTGGTGAAGTACGACTCTGTCTCGATTCTCGTAAATTGAATTCATTGACGAAAAAAGATGCATACCCACTGCCTCATATTAATGGTCTTCTGAGTGGATACAGGATACTCACTATATTACAGGTATTGATCTGAAAGATGCTTTTTGGCAAATACCTCTAGATGAGTGTTCTAAAGAGAAAACGGCATTCGCAGTACCTGGTAGGCCACTGTACCATTTTACAGTTATGCCTTTTGGGCTATGTAACGCCGCACAACGAATGAGTCGCTTAATGGACAAGGCTATACCTAGTCGACTCCGTGAAAACGTATTCATTTATCTAGATGATCTATTAGTTTGCACAAAGGATTTCAGAACACACATTGGTGTGCTGAGGGAAGTGGCCAAGTGCCTTAAAAATGCAAGCCTAACCATCAATGTAAAGAAGAGCCGTTTTTGTCAGAAGGAAATTAAGTATTTAGGTTATATTGTTGGAAAAGGTTCTTTGAAGACAGATCAGTCTAAGATAGCAGCAATAGTAGACTTTCCACTACCAAAGAGTGCCAGGCAGATAAGAAGATATATAGGTATGACGGGATGGTATCGTCAATTTATTCCAAATTTTGCAGACCTAGCTGCGCCACCGACTGATTGTTTGAAAAAGGGAAAAGAATTTTGTGTCACACCTGAGGCGAAAATAGCATTTACTAATTTAAAGGAAGCGTTAACCTCTGCACCTGAGCTTGTACAACCTAATTTTAATAAGCCATTTGTTATACAATGTGATGCATCACGTGTAAGTGTAGGTGGTGTTCTATCACAAACAGATGAGGAAGGAAAGGAGCATCCAATAGCATACGTATCCCAAAAGCTCAACAAGAATCAACGGAATTATACGGTCACAGAATTAGAATGCTTAGCCGCGATAGTATGTCTGAAGAAATTTCGTCCATATGTCGAAGGTCTACCTTTTAAAATTGTTACTGATCATTCAAGTCTCCGATGGTTAATGTCCCAAAAGTATTTATCTGGCCGTTTAGGACGCTGGAGTTAAAAGCTACAGAGCTTTGATTTCGATATAGAATATAGAAAAGGTTCGGCTAATATTGTTCCTGATACTTTATCTAGGCTAGATGTAGATGAGTTATCTATTCCAGTAATGCCAGAGGAAATTGATTTGAATTCACAATTCTTTAATTCAGGCAATTACAAGGTACTCAAGGATGAGATTATAAGGAAACCTGATAGTTTTTCCGACACTATAGTTTCTGATGGATACATCTATCAAAGAGTTAAGTTTAGGAAGGGTGAATTTGTAGATGAATTATCATTATGGAGACTGTGGTTACCAAAGGAACTTTGCAAGCAAGTTATTGAACTTAACCACAATACTTTGTCCTGTCATGAAGGTTATGCTAAGACTCTCAATAGAATAAGAGAAAAGTACTTTTGGCCAAATATGTCACAGGATGTAAAACAATTTGTGTCTAACTGTGAACAGTGTAAGCTTGTTAAACCACCGAACCAAATCCTTAGAGCACCAATGGGTAAAAAAATAATAACAGAAAGACCTTTTCAGAGAATATATATGGACTTATTAGGACCATATCCTAGGACCAAAATGGGTCACACTTCAGTTTTTGTAGCAATTGATCATTTCTCAAAATATATTTTTCTCAAACCTCTGAAGAAGGCTACAAGTTCTGTCATTATCAAATTTTTGGAGGAAAGTGTTTTTCATTGTTTTGGTATTCCACAATTTATCCATTCGGATAATGGAAAACAGTTTGTGTCATTAGAAATGGCAAACTTTCTTAGATCTCATGGCATTGAACACATTAAAACCGCTTTATACTCTCCGCAGGCTAATGTTTCTGAGAGAACTAATCGTGAATTTTTAGTCAAATTACGCATTTTATTGGTAGGAAAACAGGATAGATGGGACTTATATGTGTCCAAAATAGGAAGTATTTTGAGGAGTGACTACCATGAAGCGATTAAAGGTTCACCATACTTTTGTGTTTTTGGTTATAATATGATTACACACGGATCAACCTATAATGTTATGAAGAGACTATGTAATATCAACGAAGGTCAATTTGCTTATGTTCCGAATGATTGTAGAATGTCAACCTTGCATGAGAAAGTAAGAGAAAATTTGTTAGTAGCTCATGAGAAAGCATCGAAAACATATAATCTCAGAAGTAGAGATATTGCATATAAGAAAGGCCAGGAAGTTCTTAGAAAAAGTTTTCAGCAATCGGACATGAAAAAGGGCATTAACGCAAAATTGAATCCGCCATATGTTAAATGCAGGATAAGAAAGAGAATAGGAACATCATATTATGAGCTTGAGACTCTTTCAGGGAAATATATTGGTACATACCATGCAAAAGATTTAAAACCGCTTAATTCTCAGTTAAAATAGTACTCAGGGAGTGGTCGTGCCCCACGAAGAAGTGAAGGGGATATGAAAATCTGCTTTCCTTATTTTCAATCTTGTAAACTAGATTTACAAAGAAGGTTTGTTACAGATTTTCTTTATAAAACAAGCATTCATTCATTCTTTATATAAGCAATTATATTCAAATCTTATGCATTCGAAAGTATAGCTTAAAATATAATATTTTATAAAAGAATAAATAAGTAATAAATTATTAAATAGATAAATTAATAAATAAACTAATTTAATCTTTACTTTTTTTTTATTTAATTATTTTGAATTAACGTTATTTAACTTTAAATATGGTTTGTACAGTGGTTTTTAAGCTATAAATAAATATTATATTATCTTAACCCTAAAACTTAACATAATATTGTACTTAAATGAACCACCCTGTTTAATCGATGACAAGAGTATTTATTACACCAACATTAAATTACAACAATAAGTGCGTACCGTTTTAAATTATGAGACCATACGAGCTTATAAAAGCGTGACTGGTAGCCTAAAGAAGCGGTATTCTTTTAATTTTTCTTAGAATAGTTTGAATATAGTAAATTGCTCATTATAATTAAAGAATCAATCAAAGTGAACAATTTTAAACTTAAATTTTCAAAATCTTTAAGAAAAGTATATAAATTAAAAGTAAATTCAACCATTTTAAGAATAATTTTTTAATTAAAAAAGGAAAAAAGTGCGCAATCAAGTATTTTATTTTAATTTTGTGTATAAAACCCAATAGATGTATTGGTAAGTTTTTCTTTAGTGTGATAGAATTGGTCAACTAATTTTCAAATTTTTTATAGGGTTTTAATATATGTTAATAAATATATTTTAAAAATATTTTATCTCTAAAAATATTAAGTATAACGCTTAATATATTAAATATTTGATATGCTGAATAAGAATTAAAAGTTTCAAGTGCTACAGTGTACATTAATTGAACTCATATCATAACCTCAAACGAAAGCCTGCTACAAGTCTACCCTGTTAATTTCATGAAGAAACTACGTTTGAAATAATATAGAAACATGAAGATGTTACTCAAATATTCAACATAAATACTATTCGTCACTCTATCTAATTTAAATATATGATCAATACAGGCAGTTAATGATGTTCAATTATTCCAACCGTTAAAGATTTCAATACGATATACAAAGACATTATTCCTGAGGAATTTGTGCAATCGAGATTGGAGTATCATCACAATTAAATAATAATGGGAATTTTGTTTAAAATCTTACAATAGTTCAATTTGCTCCACTGTTACATATATTTTTATTCGTATGGAATGAATAACAACAAAAAGAGGATAAATAAAAACACTGACGTCACGGATTGGTTAAATGTTAAGAACATGTATATAAAAATATAAACACAAAAAAAGATAAGAATGATTTAAATCCATATGTAATAAAATTAAGAAGTAACATTGATTTTAACATTAGTAATAAGATACGTTATTAACATTTATTAAAATTAACTACCTAACAGTGTAAAAGATCTTATGTAAAGTTTTGTTTCTCTCTTTACCTTTTAGATTACTTTGTTTATGTTAATAACATTATTAATTTTATTTATGGTGATGATGATACTTAAGATAATGCATTCTTTAAGGAAAGGAAAATTATTAATAATGATGTTTTAATTTATATATATAATTACATATTTTCTTGTTTATTGTTCATATCTATCAGATTAATTTTATTATTAATCTAGTAGCAATAAAGCATGTTAAAAATATGTGTATTATTTCTAAGAATTTTGCTTTTCAATTACACTAATGGCTTTTTATTTGTTTTTCTTAAAGTGACTTGAGCTCAACTCACCGATACATGAAGAAAGAAAAGAAGGAAAGCAGTTTGTAAGAGGTCAAATTTTTGAAAAGTAACAAACAAAAATCGTAAGTCATAATATGCAATATCTTTAACATGCGATCGATTAATATTTGTATAAATATTTATAACGTAAAATTGAATTTTAAAGATTAATATTATCAGAATTGCATTTAAATGAATTATATATATATATATATATATATATATATATATATATATATATATATATATATATATATATATATATATATATATATATATATATTATATTTATATTCCTATTTAACTACTTCTATTTCACTTAATAATTTCTACAACGCCTTAGATATTTTTATACTTTAGAGTCCTGTATATAATATGAAGATATTGATTTTAATAAATTAAGAATAATTGTGTTAATTATGAATAGAAAAGAGTAGATTTTTTTATTTAAATGGGAATGTGGAAAATAAGCTTAAGTGTACGAATGACTTCTTAATGGCTTGAATACTATTTAGGGAGGATACTAAAACTAAATTTAATGGACACCGTAGTATCCTATGTGTACGAGGGTGGGATACATTTTGAAAAGATGTTCATGGTGACAATAACATCAGTCACTAATAGGATAACATTTGATAAGATAACGTACTCAATAGCCCGGTTAGTTAATTATTCATAAAGTCTTGGAAAGAGTATTTTTTTTCTATCGTGTAGCTAGTTTAGGCCTGTGAGTTCAAGAACTCCCCCCAATCCGGCGAGCTTATCCCAAAACCAGCTTTCCAAGCACCGAGCCTACAGGTCATAGGGAAATGTTTTAATAATACAGTTCATTCGAACACACAATAACGCTACATAGCACCTTCTCTCAACAGATCGCACACCTTAACGGCTTTCACTGTGAGTTGCTCAAGATCCGTCAATATTTTACTTCTTAAACTAAGTAATAAAGTTATTTAGCTTTAATATCTTTTCATTCACACAGTGTAAATTGTGTGACAGTAACAGTATATATATAGACGTTGTTAAAAAAATTGGTATATCCTTTTTAGTAGCAACAGGTGTATGTTTTTGGAAAGCTTCGTAGGAAGTGACTTTAATACGACCACCAACGCGATCAAAACGACTTTCTAAAGTTTCGTGGCCAGAGACTAAATGGGATTAATTAAAGTTAAAAAATTAATTAATTAATGTAAAAAATTAAATCGAAGATCATTGCATTGCTACTTTTTCATCTTTCTAGTCAAGCACGTAATTTGTAACTAATATATTAATTCAACAGGATCGAACCACTTTTAGTATTGATTAAGATCGACCGTCCCTTCCGATTAACTTTTATAAAAACTGAATAAAATTAAAGCTAAAGTAGCTACGGTTTACTAAGTTAAAACGGTGAAAAAAGTACATAAAGCTCTTCGGAAATGGAAAAAATTTATTTTTACCACTTTGAAGGATATTTTTATCCAAAAATCGCATAGTTATAATGTGGTAATTAATTCTCTAAAAATTGCGAAACCTATAAAAGCATATCAAAGGAGGTACCTACAAACCCTTAAGGACAGAGGACAAGCAAAAATTTAGGTAAAGTGCTTCAAATTCAACTCATTTGATATCTAAAATGAAGCATTTACCTGGAGTAAATGCAAATAAATCAGCATTTCGACGTACTATTCTTAATTTTAATTTATCAAATATCATGACTTGGAATACCAAAAACAGATAAGTGATAAAGATTGGCGAAAAGTCATTTATTCGAATGAATTAATAATTTAACTTCGGTGGTCAAAATTTCTATTTCGTTAATTTTCATGGTATTCTTAAATAGAAACAATTTTAGAGCCTCCGTTGCATTCCAAAAAATAAAACTTTCATGTCATATGATCTTTGATAAATTGTTGTCGTTGTTCTAGCGAGCCGTATTCAGTTAAGGCTTTTCAGCTTTCGCAATTTAGATGTCCACTTATTACAAAAGTACCTCAGTGTACACAGTGACGACACGAATGACAACTCAAAAAGCGAAAATCAGCTGTTTTACTTTGCTTATAACAATTTACAACTCAGTTGGCGTTAAAGAAAAAACAATATTATTTTCCATTAGAAAATAAAGCAATGTGAAAAGCACAAAATATAAAGTATATGTTTTTTCGTATTATATGCAAATAAAGAAATAAATAAAAATAAAATTCAATGTAGTAAACATTTTGCATTATTTTTAACCAAAAACATTGTTTTCATGCGCCACATCTAGAAGAAGATCCCAATCGTATTTATAAACTTGTTTGTCTATCTAGGATGTCCAAGGAAACTTTGGAGGAAGAGAGGCTTATTTAAAATTCACAACAACTATAAATTCAGTTAAAACTTCTTCGTCGGCTGCATCGAATAATGGCGAAAAACAAAATGGTCCACATGAATGTGCATACTTTGTCCGAAAGAAAGCTTGGCTCCGGTTTGCAGCGTCAATTGGAAAGCATGTCCTAGACTTGATACCCAAGGTGGTGTACAAAGTATCAATAGTTTACGAGTTGCCATTAAGTGCATCTTATGTGGTCGTATTTTCTTTGAACCACTACAGAGAGTTATTTCAAGTGCAAAGTACGCGAAAATAAATTGCAATCGTTTGAACTATATATAAACAAATCTGAAATATATATAAACAAATCTTTTGTTTTGCAATTTTTTCTTAAGTTATAGATCATCACTATTTCCCACGTCTTGACAAAATTATGCAATTCTCTTGCGAATATTTTGAAAGTTTAATTAAAAGTTCTTAGAATATAAATTTTACATTTTAAGCATTTAAATGAAATGGAAAATAAATATAATATTTTATATACTTATTTAATACATTATTAAAATATTTCTCTTATTAATTTTTATTCACTAGAAATTGCTAATGTACCACTGTGCTTGCTATTAACTTGTATGTTTTTAATTTGCCTTCTTATATCTATTAAAAAAATAGTACATACAAATATAGATATGTTTTACTCCGACATTGTAATTTCATCTACCTGCTTGCCTCCATACCATTACATTACAATACATTACAATATTGTTACGAAAATAAAAATACAAAGCTGCATTGTGGGAATTTGCTATATGTACAGTTGGCAGCACTGCCACTTCGAACATCATTACGTTACATTCGAATTAGCGGATATAGAAATAGAATATGGTCAATATTTCCTGAACGTTCCAAAATGCAGGCAATTAGGTATATACCTACATGTCAGTTAGCGATCGTTTGGCTTTCGTAAGATAAAGACTTGTTAAAGCAGAAATAAAAGTGTTGTATAGTAAGTATTAAGTTGTTGAAAACTGTATAAAAGTTATTGTGTAGTAAATGAAAATATAGCAGTAAGACATTAAAAATAAAAACGATGTTTATTTTATTTTAACGCAATTTAAACGAACTCAAAAGTTTTAAAAAGGTTAAAACGTAGCAATATATTGTTGCTAAGCAGTTTTTTTTATATATGTATTTGCTATTATGAAACCCCTTTTTTAAATGTTTTTTAATAGGCAAAATTCTTGTCTATTTTTGTTTTAATTTAAAACATATATTATTATTATCAATCTGATCGAAAAATTGTCGATACTTTATTGAAAAAATTATTTTCAGTACCATTTTCAAACGGCTCAGCTGAGAGTAATCAAATTTTGTTAGACCCTACACGGAATTGTCTAGCATTATTACGTACTCTAGGAATTAATTCTGATGGTTGGGATGCTATTTTAATTTACATGTCAGTCAATAAGCTTGACCATCAAACCCGAAGGAAATGGGAACAATCTTCAAAAGCCTCTACTGAAATACCATCGATCGTAAAGCTTTTAACAATTTTCTATTCTTAATTACTCCGTCTGTTTACAATCTTGTAAACAACAACAATTACTCGACAGATCTTTCTACTTAAAGATCTTCCAACCCGATCGTAGTTATAACTTGGGTTCGATCACAACCTTTTCAACCAGAGGTTATCCACACTTAACTCTCTTTACTGAGTTAGCTCCAACTAAACTGGTTTTTTTTACTTCACTACAAGCTTCACGAGTTTACTCCTTGTAAACTCTCTTTACTCCAATAACACATTCGCTGAGTTAACTTTACTTCAACTGCACTCGCTGAGCTTACGACACATAAACTGATTGCTCTTCGCATCGATGTGCTTTTTATATGGCTGAGTAAACAACACATCGAAAGCTCTCGAACCTCTCGATATTTCAGGCAGATTCCATTTCTTTCTTCCAATTTCTTTTTAGTTCTTTTGTAGCGATGCGTATGTAAACATCTACCTCTTTCAGATCTTAGTATTTGTTGTTGCTTCTTTATTGTCTGTTACTTTTTTCTTTGCTGCTTAATTATTGTTGCTGCCGTGTTATTTTTATTTACTTTGTCTCTGCTAATAGTTGTTGTTGTTGTCGATTTGGTTATTTGTAAACAGCACATATAGTTGTTCTTGTAGCTTTTGTTTATTTATTTTAGCGATGTAATAAACGCTGTGATGCCCAACCTTATGTTCGTAACAATATTGTTGGAAACATAGTTTGTAACTGCAATAGTTTGAAACAACAGCCTCAAATACTTTAGCTGCAGTACGTTTTATTGTTAAAACTCCTTTTGGTTTTTTAATCTAAGAGCAGTCCTTGATCAGTGTGCTCAGGCTTAATTTATTACTCAGAATGCTACTGAAATTCTTAAACTTCCGAAAATTAAAACTCATGCTCAAATAAGCGGTGTTTGCGGAAAGAATTTCAACGCAACAAAACTAGTTCAACTTACTCTGCATTTAAATACGGAAAATAATTTTGAAATTACATATATGTCAGGCTTTTGTTTTGCCTAAAATAACAGCGTATCAACCTCAGCCAATAGCTGCACATGTTTTATCAAGCTTAAAAGAACATAAGCTAGCTGATCCAAATTTCACTCAACGCGGTGAAATTGACATACTCTTAGGAGATGTTTACTATAATATTATTTTACCTCAGTAACAAAAATTTAATAATTGTCTTTTACTTCAATTTACACATTTCGGTTGGGTTGTTTCGGGACCCACTACACCATTAGCCATGTCTAAAAACAATATAAACGTAAATGTCTGTACTTTAGATCAGCAAATACGCGCATTTTGGGAGCAGGAAGAAATAATAAACCGTCAATTAACTGAGGAAGAAGAACTTTGCGAGAATTATTTCCAAAAGACTACTACTCGTGATAACAGTGATCGTTATACAGTATATTTGGCCTTTTAAAGCTGCATTAAAGGGTAATTCGATTCATCATTATTTAGTCATACGGACTATAATGCACATTTACGTTTAAAGAATGTTGAAGCAAAATGTAAAAGAAACCCCACGTTTGGTAAGCTCTATAAAGATTTTATAAAGGAATATGAGGATCTTAGTTATATGGTAACACAAGGTAGATATCCTCAGAATTTAATTAAGAATGGTTAATTTTTACTACATCTCGGTGTATTAAGTGAGAGTAGCTCAACGACAAAACTAAGGGTAGGTTAGGAAATACTAAAGGAAGTTTGCAATCCTATTTGATATATGAGTTACCTGCAGGTCCTGTCCTGCAAAGTAATCTTCCAATAATTATATCACGATGGAGACGCTTCCGTATTGCGTTCACTGCGGATATAAAAAAAGTGTTCCGATAAATTAACGTAACTAGTGAACACCAAAAATATCAGCAGATTCTATGGCGAGATTCTGACCCAAACAACATCTTTATATACAGTCTCTCTACCAGTAAACTATGGTACTAAGCCAGCTCCATTTTTGTCAATTAGTGTGCTATAACAGCTAGCCTTAAATGAACAGGAACAGTTTCAGTTAGCCTGTAAGGTGCTCAATACAGATACGATGTTATTTCTGGAGCTGATGATTTTTCGCAAGCACTAAAACTACACTCAGTACTGTGTAGCTTATTGAACAAAGGCAAATTTAACTTACGTAAATGGACATCGAACTCCAAGGATCTCATGGAACATATCCCTCCAGAACTTCGAGAAGATTATAATATTCTTGAAATTGATAATGACAAATATGTAAAAGCGCTTGGTCTTGAATGGAACACAAAGTATGATTTTTTTTCATTTAAAATAAAGTTTGAATATAATAACGAGAAGGTCACCAAACGAAGTTTATTATCGGATGCAGCAAAACTTTACGATGTTCTTGGTTGTCTTTTACCCAAAACGATTCTAGCGAAAATAGAATTTGAAAACCTATGGTTATTAGGTTTTGATTGGAACGATTTTGTGCCAGAAAATTTAAATAAAAGGTGGTTAGAATATAGATACAATTTAAAGGAACTTGATAGAATAAAATTCCCTAGATGGATAAGACCATCTGAAAGTAGAAAAATTGATATTCATGGATTTCGTGATTCTTTTAAACTTGTTTTTGCTGCTGCTGTTTATTCAAAGATAATTATAAACAACTCATGCGTGTAGATTTGCTTACTATAAACAAAAACTAAAGCAGCTCCATCAAAACGACTAACTATACATAGACTGGAACTTTGTGGAGCAACATAATTTGTTAAACTTGTTAATAGGATATCATCGTCAATGGACAGTAAAATTACAAACACTTTTTATTGGACAGATACCACAACGGTGCTTTCGTGGATCAGAGGACAATCGTCCAGATGGAAATAGAGAACAAGAAATTCAGCGAAGGTTTAATACTAGTCAATGGCTCTACATTTCACCTCGAAATAATCCAGCTGATTGTGCCACACGTGGCATTCCTGCCAGCGAACTTGTCAGTCATGAACTGTGGTGAAATGGGCCTAAGTGGTTATGCGATTTGCCGGAAAAATGGCCACAGCAAAATTTTGAAATTGCAGAACAACCGGAAGATCGTGCATTTTTAACCATAAATTCGTCTATTAAAGTAAAAAAATATCCTGAAATTTTAACTCGTTTTTCATCCTTTAATAAGCGGTGTGGATTACGCTGGACCAATTACTATAAAACAATCAACAGCGCGAATCGCTATAACAACTAAGGGTTACATCTGTTTGTTTATTTGTATGGTAACCAAGGCCTTACACTTAGAAGCGGTAACAAGCATATCTACAGACTCCTTTTTAGCTGCATATGCTCGCTTTGTATCTAGACGTGGTAGTTCTACAGATTTATATTCTGACTGTGGCACGACTGTGGTTCATAAAAAGAACTAAAAATTCGTACAACAAAGCTACCCTATCTAATGTCCTCGCCGAAGTACTAGCTTCTGATGGCGTGGTATTTCATACCACCAGTATCACCCAATTTTGGTGGTCTATGGGTGGCGGGGGTCAAGTCAACGAAGCATCATTTGCGAAGAATAATGCATAACATAGCATATTCTAACATTTGAAGAACTTACAACACTTTCACCCAAATTGAGATCTGTCTAAATTCTAAACCGTTGTGCCCTCTGAACAACAGTCCTTCATACGTCAATGCTCTTACTCCTGCACATTTTTTGATTGGCGAACCATCAATCTGTGTACCAAAGGAAGACTTTCTTCATTCAAATATCGATCGTTTATCTAGATGGAAAGTAGTTGAGAAGTTATAACAACATTTTTGGCATCGCTGGTCTAAAGAGTGGCTTTGTCGTTTGCAAACTCGGCCAAAATGATTACAAATCTCTAGAAATTCTACAGTTGGTGACTTAGTAATTATACTTGATGGACGCTGCTCACCTGGGCAATGGCCACTTGCTCGCATGCAGTCAGTGCATCCAGGTAAGGATGGACTTGTTCGAGTGGTGACGCTGTTATCAAGCGGAAAGATTTTTAAACGGCCTATCTCAAAAATAGCATTTTTACCTAATATGGATCCTCTTTGTGATAATGATACTTAAGTTAATTAATATTTAAGTTATTAATTTTTGTTCACTAAAAATTCCTAATGCACCACTGTACTTGCTATTAACTTTTATATTTTAATTTGCCTTCTCATATCTATTAAATAAAAAATAAGTACAGACAAATGTATGTTGTACTCCGAAATTGTAATTTCATCTACTTGCTTGCTTACTTGACAATACATTGCAATATATTACAATATATTGTTGCTAAGCAGTTTTTTTTAGCAATGTATTTGCTATTATTAAACCCTTTTTTAAATGTTTTTGTAATAGGCAAATGTTTTCATTTAAAACATACATTATTATTATCAATCTCATCGTTGATCTTAATACATCTTTTGTAAAAAACTTAATTCTATAATTTGTTAAAAAAAAAACTTAAAAAAAAAACTTGAAAATAACTATTTTGTTAAAAAAAACCCAAAATCTTAAATAAAGAAAATATGAATTTAAAACTTAAAAAAAATTCAATCTTAAACAGCCAGAGATGTTGAAAGTAAAATAACCCATAAAATTATATTTCCGAATTTTTCATCTGCCCGACGACCAGTTTTTCGAAACAGTAATGTTTTTTTTACCTCCAATGCATCCTAAACGTCACAAATGAAGAAGATGTTTTTTCTGTTCGGAGTGAAACCAGTTACGCGTCTGTAGGTTCTACTTCATCTGCATATAGAAGTCCATTGAGAAAACCTCATTTTATTAACCCGTCCGACCTGAATGATCTTGTGCGAGACTTAGAACTCTAAAAACCAGAGCAATGCAATTTGTTAGATAAGAACACGAAAGTCTCATATTTTCGATATACAAGAAGATTTTCCAGCCTATTTTAGCAAAGATGGTGATTTAGTATTTTGCGCGGGACTCGTACGAAAGCTTGGTTTACCTAAATAGTTTAAGGAATGGCGACTCTTTATTGATTCATCAAAGACTAGCTTAAAACCAGTTTTACTTCACAATGACAATAAATATCCTTCGGTTCTATTAGTGTATGCAACAAACGTGAAAGAAAACTTAGCAAATATGAAGTTGTTAATCCATAAAATTAAATATTCACAGTACATTTGGAACATTCGTGATGATAGCAAGTTATATTGTAGACCCCATATTGTTGTTTCTTATGCGAAAAGGAAAGTCATGCAAGAGATAAGCACTACGAAGTAAAAAATTGGCCACAAAGAACGAGGTTAATTCCTAAAAGAGAGAGTGTATCTGAAGAACCCTTAATTCATAAAGAAATAAATATTACTACCAACTCCTCATATAAAGCTGGATCTAATGAAAAACTTTGTGAAAGCACTGAGTAAGGATTCTGAAGCAAAATGAAAACCGAATTCACTTGAATCAGCGACGCCAAACTAAAAGAAGGAATCTTTGTAGGTCTATAAATAAGAGAGTTTATGAAGGACACAACTTTTAATATGAAACTGAATGAAACAAAAAAGAGCACGAATGGCTTTTGTAAATATGTGTCACAGTTTTTCTGGAAATAAAAAAACTGAAAACTACAAGGAAATCGGTCAAGAACTTCTTAATGACTGTAAAGCTTTGAAATTTAAAATGTCGCTTAAAACTTATTTTTTGAATTCTCATTTAGATTTCTTTCCTGGAAATCTTGGTGAACATGGTGAAAGGTTTCATCAAGACATGTTGCATATAGAAAGGCGATACAATGGAAAATGGTCAGAAAAAATGAAAATATGAAAAGAAGAAGAAAAAATCATAACTGGATTCAAGATAATTTTTTTAATGAAAAACGTACATATGGTATATGCGTATGTATTCTTTCCTACCAGACATTGCCACACATAGGCACACACATAATGGAGTGTGTGTTGTCTATTATTGTAATACATTATTGTATTACAAATTTTTTCTTAAAGTTAGGTACCTCCCTTTATAAGTTACATATCCGGCTTTAATTTAAATGCCTAAATATAAAAATTACATTTTAATAATTTTTGTATAACTTTTTGGAAATAAAAGAAAAAAAATTCCTCTTATTTTGCAAGAAAATATTTTTTCCCTAATTGTGGTCAAAGGTAACTACCTGCATTTAATTTTGAATAAAATCAGCAATAGCTAACCGATTTTCATGACTTATAGCTTATTAATTCTCAACATTGTAAGCTCTAATCTAAGTGCTTAATGTCTAAAATTACCATTTTAAAAAATTTTTTATAACTTAAAAAAAAATTAATTTCTCAAATTTTCCACGAAAAAATTTTTTTTCGCAGTTTAGTTGTGAATAACACCGAAACTGTTGAAAAAATTTTGTTCAAGTGATTTATAGGAAATTTTGTTCCTAAACGGTTGGTGGTACTTGCATTAAAATCGACCAATCGTTTTCAAGTTATGATGAAATATATTGACATAACTACCATATTTTGAGCAAAAAATTTGCCATGCCCATAAAAAATTATGAGCCCGATAGAAAAAAACTGAAAACGGATTTGAATTCAGCGCATCAAAATCAGTATGTTCCATATAGTTTTATTTAAAGACGTTTTTTGTTACAGACCAGTGTAATTTTAGTTCAATAGCCTTTACTAACAGGTATCTTAATGAATCGTTAAATACCCAAACGAAACAACGTTAAACTGAAATATGTCTGACATTTATTTTGACTCATCCTCTAAACGATATATTAAAAACAACGAAGTTTTTTGCTTTGCTTTCTTACCATAGTAATTAAAAATAAAAATTGTATTGCTTGTAAAATGTTTCAAGCAGTGGTGCACAAAACTGTGTTGAATAAAGGATTTTTTTAATTAAAACTAAACACATGATTTTTTTATTTTAACTACAATCTACGAACTCATAAATAAACGTTTTTAAAAAGGTAAAAAAGTAACAATTGTTGTCAGAATTGGGATTGTAGTCCTTTAAAATAAAATAATAGAATAAAATTCAGAGAACTTAACGTGGATCGCATTAGGCGTGAGTTGGCAAAATTGGAGTTGCCGTCAACTGAGACCAAGACCGAATTTAAAAAGCGGTTGTATGAGGATTTTCAACGGCGGGGCATTAACGTTGATACTCACGTATTTGATGATGAGGAAGAGCCTGAGGTTAATGCCCATTCACCTAAAAGTAATACGGATACCAATGCACTGCTTGCTGCCATGATAGAAAAAAATCAATTACAATTTGAGACTGCTAGAGCTGAAAGCATAAAGCTTATGGATAAAGTAGAAAGAAGATTTGAGGAGACACAAGAGGCTACCAGAGTTAACAACGAAAAACTTTTGGAAAAGATCGAAAGAAATTTGAAGAAGCGTCCCGCGCGATAGACGAGAAGGTGAAAGGATTATATGGGACGGTTAATAAAATGGTTGACGACGTCGTGGCAAGAATCGCAAATTTAGAAAAGAGTGTGGACGAGAAGTTCAATGCAGTTGAGGAAAACGTCAGCAGTCTCCAATGTCAATCGCCGGAACAAGTGCGAAATGAACCCGAAGGATACGGCAGAATAAAAGTCCTTTACTTCGATGGTAGCACTCCTCTAGCAGTATTCAAATTTCAATTCGATACTGTGGCCCGTAGAAATGGATGGGGCGAAGAAGAGAAAGATCTAGAATTAATTTTGGCCCTTAAATGCGCGGCAACAGAAGTCCTAGAAACGATGCCAGTCAGCAGCAGAAACAACTACAACGACCTACTTACGGAACTACAGCGTAAATTTGGCGATGAACATAAACGTGACATATACCGTATGGAGTTAAGGTGCCGAACGCAAAAAGCTGGTGAGTCACTTCAAGCCTTTGCTATGGAAGTTGAAAGGTTAGTGCAGCTTACCTACCCTAGAGAAAGTCACTTGCTGATAGATAATTTTAAGACCGAATCGTTTGTCAATCAAGACCCTGATGTTAAGCATGCGGTATGTGATATCCAGAAGCCAACCTTTGCGGATACCACAGCCTTCGAACTGGCGCAGGAGACCGCTCGCGTGATTTCCAGGCCTCAGTTCTCGCTATGGAGGTAGAGGAGGAAAAAGGGTGCGTAATTAATGATTTGGAAGAGGTGGTTAAACAACTCCTGGCTTACAATGTTCAGAAGGCAAAGCTTAAATGTTTTACATGTGGAAGAGGTGGACATTTCCAGAGGGACTCTAAAGCGGCACGAAGAAGATCAAGATCCGGCTCATCATCTAAAAATAAAAAGCGGACAAACTACCAGCCGTCATCAAAAGAGTTTCCGTTAAACTAAACCGAGCTAGCGCTAAGGGGCAAGAGCTAGCTCCCACAAACGAGGGCCCCACAATCTCCATGTCAGTGATACAACAGAAGAATAGCAACCTCACAGCGAGTGGACAGACAACACGTTTTTACCATAGGTCCGGAGCCACGCGATGTATCATCACACCTGGTATAATGAATGGAAAATGTGAAACATTGCACAATATCAGACTACGGACAGCTACCGGGGAGTCTGACATCGTCTGCGGGAATATAGCGGCAAAGATGACTATGGCAAGCACACACTCGAAGATTAGTTGCCATTAGTCGACATAAATTACTGCCTCACACTGAATCCCTGATATGGGCACGTATGAAGGGAGATAACGAGGATCACCGTTTGCGGGTTGTAGAGCCAACGGCAATTATGACGGACTTATTATCGGCAAAAGCTCTCATAATACCTAATAAGCATGGAATAGTCCCTATGAGAGTGCTCAAGCTATCACGCCAGGAAAAGAACATCTACAAAAATCCAGATGTGGGCCATTGCGCTCAAGTGCAGGCAGTAATAAATAGCGAAAAGTTGACGGCTCCTGCCAATAAGTCAGCCAATGAACAACAGCTATTTGGTGAACATGTATATAAGTGGGTATCAGGATTAGCAGGTTCCGAAAAACACAAAGCCAAAAAGCTGCTCTAGAAGCATGCCAGCGTCTTCGCCACAAAAACAATATCCAAGGAAAAACCGTAAACACGTAAAACACGAAGTAAACACTGGTGAAGCGAGACCGGTTAAACAGGCACCCAGAAGTGTTCCACTAGCGAAGCGTAACGAGGTAAAAGAGCTATTCCATGAAATGGAAAGAAACGGTGTAATTGAGCCATTATTCAATCTGTGGGGCTCACCTGTAGCCTTAGTTGAAAAAAAGATGGCAGCACAAGATTCCGCCTAGACTACAGGAAGCTAAACGATGTCACAAAAAAGATAGCTACCCGTTACCAAGGATTGATGATACTCTAGACACACTGGCTGGGACAAGGTGGTTCTCTACATTAGATTTGCAAACTGGAAAGTGTGCGAACGGTGGCTTGGGGCAGATTAAGGTGATGCCATTTGGACTCTGCAATACACCAGCCGCATTTGAGCTCCTTATGGAACGAGTATTAAAAGGTCTACATTGGAAGACTTGTCTAGTATATCTGGATGACATAATCGTAATGGGTAGAACTTTCAATGAACATCTTAAAAACCTGGAAGAAGTTCTACAACGTATCTCTACGTACGGACTAAAACTAAGCGCTAAGAAATGTGCATTATTCCAAAAGCAAGTGAAATATTTGGGACATCTTGTTACACGAGATGGCATATCTACAGATGAGGATAAAATACGAGCAGTAAGGGACTGGCCTCGTCCTCAGAATTTTCATGAATTGCGCAGCTTTTGGGACTATGCACCTATTACCTACAGCAAGTCTGCATGAGCTCACTAAGAAATCGTACCGTTGGGGAGAGCCACAAGAAAAAGCTTTCCGGGCATTAATGGGCCTACTGTGTTCAGCACCAATTTTTGCGTATCCCGTCCCGGGAGAAAAATTGTTTTACACAGTGATGCCAGTGGATATTGTATTGGCGGTGTACTTTCGCAAGAAGTGAACGGGGCAGAAAAGGTCGTAGGCTACTACAGCCGAACACTGTCAAAACCTGAGCGAAATTATTGCGTGACTCGAAGGGAGCTATTAGCAGTGTTAGAATGCGTCAAACATTACCACAAATATCTTTATGGACAACATTTTCTCCTGAGGACTGACCATTCTGCACTCAGATGGCTATTACAATTTAAGTACCCTGAAGGACAGCTAGCGTGTTGGCTAGAGCGTCTCCAATCCTATGATTTCAGCATTGAACACAGAGGGGGCATCAAACACGGAAATGTAAACATTGTAAAAAGGTTGAAAGTATAGAACTCATCATCGATATTCAGCTAATGCAGATAGAGGTTAATAAAGACTGGTCAAAAGCGCAAAGAAGTGATTCAATATTGATAAAGATAATAGGGGCTAAAGAAAAGGACAAACGGCCATCTCGCGATGGAATATCAGCAGAAAGCACTCTTATGAAGGCTTATTGGACTCAGTGGGACAGTTTAAAGTTGACTGATGCGTGCTTATATCGGAACTGGGAAAGTACCGATGGCAAGACTGCTTGTAACCTGATGGCACTACTATCCTTCAAGATGAATGAAGTTTTGAATGAGTCCCATAATGGACCTAGTGGAGGACATCTTGGTATAACGAAGACTCCCGAAAAGCTAAAACAACGTTTTTATTTTGTTGGATGCTAACAATCACACAGTGCCTGGCAGCTAAAGGCACAGTAAGAAGAAGGCGAGGGCACCTACAACAATACAACTCGGGAGCCCCATTCGAGCGGATAGCGATGGACGTAGCAGGCCCTTTTCCTGTCAGCAATGCTGGAAATCGTTATGTTCTCGTTGTAATGGACTATTTCAGAAAATGGCCGGAAGTGTATGCTATGCCCAATCAAGAGGCAACTACGATTGTAAATGTTTGCGTGAATGACTAGGTATGTCGCTATGGTGTTCCTATAGAGTTACATATCGATCAGGGAAGAAATTTCGAGTCTGGAATTTTCAAGGTAATGTGTAAAATATATGGCATAAAGAAGACTAGAACGGCGCCGCTACACCCGCAATAGGACGGAATGGTAAAACGATTCAACCGACCGCTAGAGGAATATTTTCGAAAAGTGGTTTCTACGAAGTCATAAATACACGTTTCTAAAAAGGTAAAAACGTAACAATATAATATCACTAGTCAAAAAAAAAAAAAAAAAAAAAAAAAAAAAAAAAAAAAAAAAAACAGAAAATTTTCTAGCCTTAGAAATAAAACTGTATGGAATAAAATGATTTTGCTGCGCTGAATTCAAACCCGTTTTCAGTATTTTCCCATCGCGCCCAAAATATTTTAGATATATCAATATATATCAGCATAACTTGATAACGACTTGACCGATTTTAATGCAAGTACAAGCAAATGTTTAGGAACAAAATTTTCTATAAATCACCTGCTTAAATTTTTTTGTATTTTAAACAGCTTCGAACTTATTCCTAATTTAGTTGCGAAAAAATTTTTAGCACAAAATTAAAGCAATTTTTTTTTCAAAGAGACGTCCCGACGCATATCAG